>VZSJ01004474.1:277644-337892 GCA_013398405.1 Pheucticus melanocephalus
ATGAGTTTCAAGCATAGATGAAGGTTTCTGATTGAAAACTTTGAGACTGGAAGTAGCCAGGGACACATATATCTGAGAGTGGAAGTAGAATAATAGTGTCTTTGCCTGTGCCAGATGAAGAAGTGAGAAGTAATCCCACCTGGTCATGAAGTCAGGTTGGAAAGAGTAGTGGAGGTTGGTCCCTGCTTGCAGCACAGTATCTGCTAGAAGTTCCTAGTGCATGGCAGTCAGCAGAGGTCCAGTTGACAACAATTTCTAGTGCTCCAGGAGCATTTCAACTAGAAGACAAAGAGAAAGAAATGGGTCAACAGTGTTTATATTCACTGCATATGTTTTTGCTGCCAATTTGTCTGTGCAGGATAAAGAGCAAGCTCTCATGTGTTTGTGGCGATTTTTGTGAATGAGGAATGGATGTAAAAGTTTTTTCTCTCTCTCCTGCTTGGTTAGCAATGCTACTGCTGCAAAGGAATTCTGTGAGGAGCATGACTGTCCTGCCAGATGGAAAGACGCAAATGGGGACAACTGCTGTGTCTACCATGCCAACATTCATTCCTGTCCTTTGGCCTTCATGGTTAGTGGGATGGTGCAGCATCATCTGTTCTTGCTGCTGGCTGAGACATCATTGTAATAAGCAGGTTCAAGTTCGTGAAGTATTTCTGTGATTTCAATTAGACCAAATCTATATAGTTTGCTATATATTCACAAATTATGCTTCACTAAAACCACTGTGGCAATGTCTGTCAGTTTTGGAATTTTTTTTGCACTGGATGCTGGGGCTGCAAGGCAGTATTCAGAATCTCTCATTAGCAGGACCAGTTTCATCTGTCTTAGTTTATCTGACTTGGACTACTGTGCAGCCAAGAGAGAAAGAAAGACAGATCACTGCATTCTAAAACAAGCAGGGCAAATTTTCAGTTAGATGTATTCCAGTCTCTCTGTTTTACAGAGTGAGTGTGATTAATTTGCTTGGATTACTGGAGTTGGAGAGGGTGAGTATTACTGGCTGAAGCCTATTTACCTGTGTCCTGAGATGGAATGATTTTTCTTCATTGTATCAGAGCAAAAAAAAAGAATCTAAATACAAGATAATGAACTTTGTTCATGCAGTGAAGGCAAGATCCATTCTTAGCCTGTCTTCTTGGCCTGTCCCTCTTTGAATAACTACTGAAAGTTCTCATCTAAAAATACAGTTTGGAACACCTTTTTTTTTTTTTTTAATCTGTGAGGTAAGCCTTACCCTCCATAAGAACTTTCATGCAGCTGCCCTGTTTTTCTAGTTAATCTCCCTTCTGGAAATGTGACACATTCTTCGTGATCAAAGGTGGTGTAATAGGAAGCCTAGCCTACACATCTTGCAGCTGTTTCATATACCCTTCTGTGTGAAGGTCTAATGACTCCACAACAGCTCTAGTTTGCTTCTTGGCAGTCTGTTCTTGAGGACTTGTTTTATTAATGATTCCCCAAAAGCCTTAGCTGGCACCAGGATTTTGGTTTAAAAGAGGAACCCCTGCTGGAAGCATCACATCAAAATTTTTGTCTAGAACCATAGTAAAAAACTTGAACATCCCACTGCTTTGGTAACCTCTCTATTATTTCTATTTTCACAATTAGTTCTGCTTGAAATTATGGTGTGGAAATGGCAAAAGCATATTCACCAACATGCATCATCTGGTTTCTTCATAGTACTCTAAATGTTAGAGTTTCTGCCTAAAGGAACTCTGAGCTATTTGACTGTTACAGAGTTGACTATCACTGCATAAGATTGAACATACACTTCAAAGTAGGTTTTTCCATTGTTTGTGAGGAGTTTGAGTTTTCATTCATTTATTTTTTCAGTGTCATGTGTTCTAAAACATTTTATTTTGGTTAATGTGCTGCATTTCTTGGTCTATTACTTACAGTCCTTCAAAAGAAATGTCTGAAGAATTATCTGGAATTAGGAGACAAGCGTAATCCTTTCAAGTAAACAAAACAGCCAGAATTAATCCTCCATGTTTGCAGCTGTAGGAGGTTTACATCTTAATAGCTGTATTGAGAAGTGCTCTGCAAACAGACCCTGAAGCAGTGCCTCCCTTCCTCATTAAAGAAAAAAGAAAAAAAGCTGCTGTGTCAAAAGTGACACTTCAGTAAAACCTCTTGAGAAAAATATTAAAAGTGGAATACAAATCTGGTTCTGATTCTAGCACAGGAAATCAAAAAAAGTGAACCAGCTTCATAAGAACACTCATTCTTTGAGTTCACTACTGAGGCTCATATTTAAAGAAATAACAATATATTTGAGATCTTAGCTGGATATAGGAGCAATTGCTTCTCTGTTATTTGTCACAGAACAGTGTTTCTTATGTTTTGGCAATTTGATAGTTTTGGCTATAAAATAGAACTTTATTTGCTGTTAGAGAACATAAGTAATTTTGAGAAAGAAAGAGAGGAGGAGCTAGGACTTTTATTGTGTTACGGTGTACTGACATAACCAATATGTGTACTAAAGGCTAAAGGAGGAATATGTGGTCCATGGATCCCAGATGATGGTCAGATATTTACTCACACTTTGTCTACTGCTGGCAAAATGAGCCAAAGGAACTGGACTGCCAAGGTAAAGTATATTTATTGCATATAGGATTTTGCCTCATTTGCTCTTTTTGGAGTTACTTGCTAGTAATTTAATGCAGTTCATGAACATGCTCCCCATTTTATTTATATGTGTGTGTTATTATCTATGCTATGCATATAGCTGAGCTGACTATCAATCCCCAACTGACTTGACTTGGAAGTCAAGTAAGATATCTTTACAGCTTAGGTAGTTAGTGGAAGGAGTGGGGATGGCAGGAAAATGAATAGCATAATCTGTCCATTTGAGGTGCACACTAAGAAAACATCTCACTACTGACAGGATATGAACCTGTGATGCAGGTTCATATGATCATAACGGAGCTTCAACCTGAAAGAAATAGCAGGAAGGCATACACAGCAGAATGCACAGGGCTGATAGCCCTGCCTGGTGAGAAGAAGACACATCAGGAAGGGAATCAAACCAGTCTTTCTCTCAAGAGCTGTCTCTCCTGATTTTGAAAGAAATGCACAAATTCTTTTGAAGGATACCACAGTCAGTCAGTTCTTGTTATAAAAGCCTACTGTATGCAAGTGAAGTTTTGATGCTTGGTGGTTTGTTCACTTGTTTCACAGGTTGTTTTAGTTCATGTGGGTGTGACTTCTCTCATTGCACATATCAGAGTTGGGAGAATCCAAGCTGCTCTGGAAGCAAAAACCACAGTCCTTCCTGCAGTAGGTATGATATAAAATGAAAATGTGAGCTAACTTCTTATTGACTGCAAATCTCAATGCTATTATCATTCATGCATAGTTACCAAGAGCAAAAGCAATTCTTACCCCAGCCTTTGAAAATACACAAATGTCTTCCTGAAATTCTTCTTCACATAACGCTGAAGTCTAAAAAAGTGTTTAAGCTTCTAACAGTTATATTAATCTAGAACAGTAGAAAACCACTCTTGTTAAATGTAGTCAAATACCATGACCAATGGCTTCAGGTACTACAAGGCTTGTCTGCAGTTCATGGGAATCTGAGAATATTCCTCCAGCTAGTGTTTTGAGAATCCAGACACTTTTCCCCTGAAGGGGAGCAGACTAGTCTTAAACATATTGGAAAGGTAGAAAGCCATATTGGTTCCCTTGTTCACATTAAAAATTGCTCCCAAGGGCATCAGTCTTCCATTCTCTTTAGTATACCTTTACGGAGGGAAGCAGAAATGACTGTAAAAATGATCTTAGTGATGTCAAATTTTAAAAGTGGGCTTCTTTAGCAAATTAAACATACAACCTGAAAAGTTATTGGCTAAAACAAAAGTGTCATCACAATACTCTTGATATCTACTTTTCTGGAAGTGTGAGAATACATTTCGCAATGTTACGGGAAAAAAACACAAAGCAACTCCAGTGTGAATAGAAGTATTTATCTACAGAATTTTCTACTCATTTCAAAACAACTGCAGCTGAATTTTCCAGGAAACTTACAATATATCAGAGAAAAAATTTTAAAAAATGCAGCTCTACCCCTCAGACAGAAAGTGACTTCTGTTATTATCTTGGTATTATACTGGAATTAGTGAGGCTGAAACAGAATTATTACTGAGCAGTAGAATTTTTTAGGTTTTTTTATTTAGAAAAAATTACATAATGACACAATAATACCTTCAGCTCACCTCTCAAGTCTGAAGTACAGCATCATATTAGTTTAATCACAGAGGTAAAATTGAAAGACCATTCAAGACATGGGAGAAGGACTTTCGTTATTTAAGACTTTTGTTTTAAATCACATCTAATATTGCTGATAATTTATGTACAACCTTGGAGTAAGTAAAGGAGATAATTGAAGTGTGGGTTGCAAGATTTGTATCTGCAGTTTCCCAGTGTCTTTTGCTGCTGCTGAGGAAGGGTCCCTGGCTTCCAGGAATCACAAGTGCTGGATTAAATACAAAGAATGCAAAAGAAAATGTTGGCCTTGAAGAACTTTGAGTTTTGGAAAAAAAAGTGTGGATAATGAGAAACACAATAGTGGTGAAGTGATTTATACACAAAACATGTCAAAGGCTCACATATAATTAACATTTAACTTGATGAAAGAGAACCTGTATTACTTCAGAAATTCAGATTGTTCTTTCAGTTGCTGGGATAATGTCTCTGAATTCTTCAAAATTTATTCTTTCTGGGACTCTGAGGTTTCCTGGGTCAAGAACCACATGTTTAAATCTGAATACAATCTTGTGGATGGATGAAACTGCCTTAAAATGTTTTGTTTTCTAATTAGTCTGTGGAGATGGCTTTTGTGAGGAAGAGGAAGGCTGCTCTATATGTCCAGCAGACTGTGGGGAATGCCCTCTTTCTGTTGATGTTAGGATAGCAATTGCCCTACCAATATGCTTAGTCTGCACTGGCTTCATTTTGACAATCATGGTAAGTACCTGTTCTCTACTCTTTTATTTTCTTTCTCTTCAATGAATTTATTAGACAGAGTGGAACTCTTTCTTAAGTAGAGGGAGAGATTTTCTTCTGCCTCCAGTGTCTGTGTGCTATGGAAAAAAGCAGAAAGAAGGGAAATGACTTGTAAAGCTTCCTTATGAGGGAAGCCACATTGTACTAGGAATTTTCATCCTGTAAGAGAGAAGACTGAGATGGAATCTAATAGGGGGATGGGTTGATTATGGTAAAGGAAAAAAAAAATTTCCACTACATAGGGGGTAGGGGATGCCAACAAAGTAAGAGTACTTTTCACTCACAGTAGAACTCTGTTATGAAATTAACCGCTTCAAAACCTTATAGAAGCCAGAATTATAAAAGATTTCAAAAACAAATTAGGTAAATTCATTAAGGAACTAGCTCCACATGAGGCCATTAAATATCAGAGTCCAAATAGAACTTTCAAAGCAAAACATTCTAGTTGGGATATTCTTAAAAGAATCATGGGGAGAGGATAATTTTTTTTTTTCTGTTTTGGTTGCTTGATTTTTTAATAGGTTTGTTTCCTTAGTGTAACAAACAGCTTGGTTCCTTTCAAAGTAACTAATTTTACATAATAGTAATCAATTATTATAGCAAACTCATGAAGGAAAAACAAAAAGGGAATGAGGAGAGAGGAGTGTATCAATATTGGAGAAGTGGTTTTGGGAGTCTTTGAATGAAAGTGTCTGTATAAAGAGAGAATGATATTATGGCTTATTACTTAAGATGCTTATTACTTAAGTGCTTCCCAGAAAGAAGACATTTATGTGTCTGCATCTTGAAAAAAATGTGTTTTTGAGTTTCATAACAGAGGTTTATCGGGTGAATATGGCAGCTATAGAGTCATTGTATTAGCTATGTTCATAAAGGGTAATTTATTTAGCCCTTGGCCTGTATGTGCTGTAAAACTATAGGCTCCTGCTTCCTCAGGGATTCTTTCTCTGTCCATCCTATACTGCAGTTGCAGTGAGCATCTGAGGTAGGCAGCTGCACAGATAGAGAAGGAGTAGGAGAAAGCTGATGGCCCACAAATTGAGGTTCTAAAGGAGGCCTGAATCATGTTTGTTTGTTTGTCACTGTGTGACTTTGTGAGTTAGGAACACAAGCACTGTTGAAAACTCTTTGAGCATTCCTCAATGGAATCCTCAAGGAAGTTGTGACAATGAGTTTATAGCAAGTGTCCAGTAAAACCACATGATATGATAGAAATAAGCAACTGGACAGATGAGAAGTTCAGACAGTTTTAGATGACTGGCTTTTTAGAAAGAGCAATGGAGATTCTTGGCCTTGCATATGTTTATTTAAAGTTCTTGTAGCAAAAATTTATTACTTCTGCTGTTTTTTCTTTATGTTTGGAGTTGTTTGTTTTCCTTCTTTCATTTCTGTAGACATCTTCCTGCTAAATTCTTCAATAGTGGCATAATGGGGTTTTTAAGTTTTAATGGTTTTACTGTAATAAAATAGGAGAGATTATTTTATCTAATTCAGAAGTTGATATAATGTAAAAGGAACCATCTGGGAAGCTAATGCCTTCTTTAAAGCTTCAAGTAGCAGAAAGGATTCCTTTGATATCAGTGTCAAAGGAAGCAAGCCAAGTATTCACTTCTTGCTAATATGTCTTTGTACAGTCACACCTTTGCAAGATAAAATGTAGGTTTCTTTCCTCAGAAGCCTTTTGAAATAAATGGGATGACTTAATTTTGATTCATTGAGCTCTATATTTATCACAATTTCAACTAGTATATCAACACAATCTCCACAACCTGTTCCTTGTTCATTATCTGGACTTTTATTACCTGTTTCGATGAATGCATCAGTCCTAATATTAAATTTTGAATTATGGAAAATTATGATAAAATGGTGCTTTGATTTGAGATTTTGGCATTGACTGCAGTTGCATAATTTAATCTGTTGCTCATTTGAAAGCGTGTATTTACACTTAGTAAGTGTTAGCTTTGTATGTCAGTTCTACTGAAAATCAGCTATTAGCTCAATGCCTTCTTTACAAAGTAGCCACAGAATCCCTACCTAATATTTATGACAGAGTATTTGACATAATATGGCCTAATTAGTAGGTCATGGGCTAATTCTACTCCAAGATATAAGATGCATTGCTCCTTATCTCAGGATTGGGATGAAGTTCTCCTCATGTTCCTACATAACATAGGGCACTTCCATGAGGTGAGATGATGTAAACCCCTCATCTGATGTCCAGGCTGAAATGTAAATGCATTCATGTTAAAAATAATGAAGAGCTTGTAGACAGTGCAAAATATTACATGTAATTAGTTCTGGAATATAGCCTGTAAAATTTTTAATATGTTATTAGATGCTGTTTTCTTCCAAGCCTGTTATTAATACTTTGGGTTCTAATGTTACTTTAAGACATATGCTGAATGTTTACACTTCAGATTGAGTTTGTATACTTTTAAATTTTCATATTTTATAAAAACAATCTCTGAGTCAATTTCTTCAAAGAGAGGAGAACTACATTAGGAATGATTTTTATTTTTACTCTTGTAGTGGTTTCAATATCAGAAACAAAAGATGCTTTGGGATGAAAGCTGGATTATAGACTTCACCTGCATCAAACAAGGTTAGCAATTTGTAATTTTGATACTATGATCAGTTTACTTATTAATTTTGAGAAATAATCTCAATTATATTGTTCCTATTTTAAGGGTCTTGCAAAAAGTGAAGCCGTTTTTGAAAAACATATCCAATATTTCATCCCTGTAATCTCTGTGAGCTGCTCACTCATATTTTTGTTTATCAAACAGTTTGATGACAAAGTTATTTAAAATAGTTTCTTTCTTTTTATTTATGTTGATTTGTTAATCAAAGATGACAAGCCTACCCCATAATAAACAGATAAGCTCTGGAGTTGGATGAAACAAACTACAGTTGCTTTGGTGGAGATACCTTTCTGTATAATTGATCTCACAAAGTTGTGCTGGAATTGCACAAATATATTGAGGGATATAGTACTATCTTAATTTCTCTCAGTGTATGCTGTCTGTGGCACACTTGCTAAAAAAAGTAATTAATTTTGGCCAGAGGTATGGAGGACTCTTTTCCTATTTTGTCTTCTGGTATAAAATATTATTTAGTTTGTTCTAATTAAACAAGTTAAGAATAAATTCAGGTGTTATTATATGCTTTATTATGCTGTACTTAAGATACATATCGATTATTTACTTTGCTGTTCCATTTTTTAGCATTCAGAAGGAAAACAATACCTATATCCTCAGAAAGGGTAAATCTATAGAAGTCTGCTGTGCTGATTGTACACACACTCATTTTCTGTCTCTGGGAGAAATTGCTCAGCAGATGTCTGCTTTATCTGTGTTCTGTTGGGTTGCTAGTGTCAAGATGTTCTTGTGATAATATGTAGTGGAGATACTTTCAGCCTGAGACTTGAACATTAATTTCTGTATACTTTTGATAAGATATCCTTGTTGTTGTAAATAAGAGGTTTTGGCTTAGAAATTAATTTGATTACAGGAACCAAAATGAGTTTCAATCCAGATTTTTGAAAACAGAAATGGAGAAAAGTGTTTTTCAATACAGCAAAAAGTGACATGAGCAAAATTTTCAGCTGAAAGTAAATTAGAAAATGCCATAAGCACCACATGTGAGGGAAAGCAATAGAAAGAGACTGAGGGAAATTAGAAGCATGATCAAAAAATAACAGATTAAAATTACTTTGAAAACTCCAAGATGAAAGATGTAAGTTTCTTGGAAAAAAGCCTGCAATGCAGCAATGCTGTTTCAGAGTATTGCTCTAAGAGTGATGATTAACAACTTAATGAGGACTGATAGCATTATAAGGTCACAGACAGTATGTCTTCTCTGGATAGAGTTGTTCAGAGCTGCCCACAGTAGCCTGAAATGCACAGATATCTAAATGAAAATACATCAGCAGTGCTGTACCTTGGGTATGTAGCACTCTTTATGAAAAAATAACCTTATTTTTTTAAGATAACTTTTTTTTTTTGGTGTATTGCACTGTATATAGACATATAGATATATATGCTGTCTTATTCTAAAACTATCTCAGGGATCTGTAATGCATTTCTGGGTGGAATGCTGTAGAAAGCTTCAAATGTCAGTGCAATTTTAACTGCATATGGATAGTACTATGGTGTGGGAACATGGCAGTCCTGATTCAAGGTGAGATATTGAACTTCCTCAGCAAGATATTTCTACCAGGGAGAGTTGAGATGTCTCAGCAATTCTGAGCCTAATTGGCTAAATATGGATTTTGATTGGAGATTATGGCATGACGTGTAACTCATTAAATTTGTTTTGAAGTCCGTTTTTTTTACTGTGAGCTGGTCAACAGGCATTAAAAAATGGACATTGAAAATCACTGGGATTTTTTTCCTCTTACTGTATTGTTGCTCTTCTCTGACTTCTCTCTGGTGTCAGAATCACTTCCCACATTCCTGTACTTTTCAGTCTTCTACGAGCTCCAAATAGACTTGTTAAAGTATGGCACAAGGTTTACTCTCCTTCTCTGGGTTCTGTCCTCAGCTTCTATGTAGCAGCAAGGGCTAACCATCTCAAGTGCAGAGAAGTGAAAGTTGCATAAAATCCTGAGGATTAGTGAGAAGTATCTCTGGCAATGAATCCTCCTTGAAACATTTTTTACTTTTTATGCAGCAGTCCCATTCCAAGCTATAGCTTTCTCTCTTACGTATTAAAAAGAGCAGATGAGATGCAAAGATTTTGAAAATTCTCTGTATTTCTTTGTGTCTGGAGTCTCCACCTGTGCATAAATAGGAACCTTCATGTGCCTTTTCTTATCCCGCATCCCATTTAGATTGCATTATACGGACAGCAACAGGAAGCATGATGAGTGCTCCCCCAGCACTCAGTGACTCCAGTGTCAGTTGTGTTACTTCTCTGAGCTCCTGCACAGCAGCTGCCAACATGTCCAGGAGGAAATACTTCACCCAGACTGGGAGATAGTAAGTCAATATATTACTCATTTACTGCAGTATCTACTATATTAGTTTCACCTTGATTTCTGGTTCTTGCCACTTTCAATTCATAGGCAGCGAAAAAGCATGAATTTATCTTGTCAGGCCAAATTGGGTAAGTTAAGATCATCATCTCACTTCTGTACTGCATATTGGCTGTGGAGTATTTTAACATGCCAGGCTTCTGGTTAGTTGTCATTTCTCCTTTTCTCTTAGGGTCTTGTTGAAAGGTTCTTGGTACATAAGATGTCCTGCATCTGTTAATGAATGGCCCTTGCTGTTCAAATGTATCTGTAACCAAGACTTCTATAAATCCCTTTTTTCTGAAATGCAGGCAGAGCAAACTAGATTCTTTGCTCTAAAGAAGGGCATCCTCTACAGTAGCACATTAGAAATCTTGTCATTTAACCAGCCGACATGACTCAAGATTCAGAGCATTTCACCTCTGAATCAAATTACAAAGCTGCATATCATGTAACTGTAAGGACAAATGTTACAGATATATCCTGCCATCCAAGAAGCAATTGAACACATGCAAAGCTGGAAGTGGTACTTATCATTTGAATACACAGAGAAGGATCTGTGCTTTGCAGGACAAAGAAGCTTACTTGGGATCATTGGCTAGGGAGAAAGTGCCCTCAGCATAGATTGTGGAAAATCACAGCCACTTCATTGATGAAATACTGTGTTCAGCATTGATCTTTTTTGCTTCTTTCTGAGTGGTGATATTTTCATCATCATCGTCATCCCCTTCCTCAGATGACTCAGCATCAAAAGTATTTATCATGGGTATAATGGGACATTCAGTCTCATGGGTGAAGCACCTACAACTGCTACACTAAACACCCCATACTCTGTATTTATATGGTTCATCACTAAAATTCCTGCAGGTATCTTCATTGAATTCCTTTACTCTAAAAAGGAAAATTTCTTTGTTCTTAATCAAACTCAGCTGCTTCTTTGCTGAGAATGCTCAACCCCACAAGAACAAAACTTTGTTAAATGTCAGTAAAGAATCTGCAGAACAGTAGTAAGAAGTAATGGATAGATGGGAGGTGGCTGTATGTATTTCTCTAGCTCTGACATTTGCTTTGCTGCTCCATCCTCAAACTGCCCCAACTGACTTTAACACTGACATTCCAAATGGTGTCCACAGATCCAGATAGAATATAATAACTAATGCTTCCTTTGTCAAAAGAAACAGGGTCCTGTCTCTTGTCCTAGATTCACAGTTACAACCACATATGGACATGCTTAAATTCTCTGCCTCATCTCTAGAGATGTGGAGCTATTGCCTGATACAATATATATGCAGTCCATTTTTGTAATATTGCTGGCTTCTGAAGTTGCCCTAAAACTGTAAACAGCATTTCATTCTGTTTCAGTGATGGCAGGACAGTGGCCATAAAGAAAATAATGAAGAGGTCATTCACGCTGTCTAAAACCATACGTAAAGAAGTAAAGCAAGTGAGGTAAGAAGTGAAATCTGAGAACTGTATGTTGTTCCATTTTTACACTGATTTTTTGGGGCTTAAAATCTTTCCAGATGTGACTGTAAATTCATATTCCTCTTTCTTTCAAACTTTGCTTGAAAGAGAGCAAAGATTAAAATTTCCTTATGTCTGTTTTACATTTCCTCTACATTGTGAGACAAGGCACTTGGTTTTCCAGTTGCACTACAAAACCAGGATGGACATCTGTGAAAATTACTGTTATGCTGTGATTTTTGTTGATTTTCACAGGGAACTTGACCATCCCAATCTCTGCAAATTCATTGGAGGTTGTATAGAAGTTCCAAATGTTGCCATTGTCACAGAGTACTGCCCCAAAGGCAGTCTGAGCGATGTGCTCCTCAATGAAGATATTCCTTTGAACTGGGGTTTCAGGTGAAAAAATCCAACTTTTGAGAAGCTAAATGACATAGACCATGCTATATACTGTTTGGTACAAGATACTAATTTTAGATAAAGTTCTTGTCTAGACAAGCCTGTACTGTGATATAGGGAGAGGAAGGGAGGGAGGGAGGAAGGGAGCAAGGGAGGAAGTTTGAAATATCCAGTCCAACTTGTCTTTTGGGAGTTTTGAGAAATTACATGATTAGTCCTTGCAATGCTAAGCCAATGATTTTTCAGCTTTCTGTTTGTGAAGGCATATTGGTGAAATTAGCAAACCTGCAAGTGGTTTATTATTCTTACCAATAGAAGAAATGAGCTCACATTGTCAATGAAACTTTCACAAAGGCAGTGACACTGTTTTCTGAGATTGATCCTCTTGACATGTCCTTTCTGCTTCTGCTTTGTGCTTGCCTTCAGCAAAGAAAAATGGTTTTCAGGAAGGAAACCTTCCAAATAAAGCAAGGAAGATAATAAAATTGTTTCACTTGTAAACATGTGAAAGCACTCCCAAGGATAAAAAAGTACTGACAATTTCTAGAAGAAACTTTACTCTCTTGGCCTGTGAGCTCAGGGAGGTATGGGTTTTCAAACAGTCATCTTAAGTGTTTTGGAAAAATGACCATGGGGACACAAGTTGAAAACTACAGTAGGCTTTGGAGCCATTTTTGAGTGAAATTGGAAATACTAACTCACTGATTTTTGACTTTCAGGTTTTCTTTTGCTACTGATATTGCTCAAGGAATGGCCTATCTCCACCACCACAAAATGTATCATGGACGGTTGAAGTCTAATAACTGTGTGATAGATGACCGGTGGGTTTGTAAAATTGCAGGTAAAGAGAAAGCTAGAAAAAATTTTCAAAACTGCCCAGCTAACCCTCTAATTATAGATTTCACATGCAACACTCTTCCAAGTGCTTTCATGTTGACATTTCATGTGGAATTGCTGCCTGTACCAGACTTCACTAGCAGCACCTTGTGCTGAAGCAAGTTTCATGTTACATTATCAAGTCAAGTCATTTAGTATGTGTCACAGATGCACACTTCAGATCCCACAAATGATTCAGCCTGTCAACATCTGAGCAGAAACTCTGCCTCATTTTCTGTTTTGATAGAGAGAGAACCCTGAGGCATGGAGAATGGTGTAAAGAGATGTAGTAATGCTGACTGATTGGTAAGCACAAGGTAGTTTAATGGAGAAAAGTAGACTCAACTCAGAGCTTTTAAGTCATGTTCATGGCATTGAATTGTATTCTCCCAGTGATGGAGCTGCAGGTCAGGTCTACTGTTGGTACAGGAAGAGAGCCTGTGGAAACAGGAAAACCACTGGGAGAGTCTAGTTTAGTTTGCAGCTGCCAAAGGGAATTAAAGCAATGATCATCTCTTCTACTTTTCGCCCAGAGCAGTCATCATACTCCTTAACCCACAGCCATCCTGAATGCAGCAGCAGCAGATTTGTTTTTCAGTGGTATATCCTATGACTAAGGCTCCTACATGGGGCCAGGCTTGCTTCTCCAGCTCCTTCAGTATCCTTCTTTCTTCAGAACTGACTACTTTGCTTGGAGCCTGTTCTCTGCTGGAGAAAAACATAAAAATTAGACATAGTTGGATTACATCCACTGCATCACCTTAGCACAACTCCTCTCAATTGAATAGGATATCTGTGAAATCATTCAGCAGCTTCTGTTTTGATTCTGTTCTGTGTCAAACTGTAGGGTTTTCAAATCTTCATGGTTTATCTGGATGCAGTAATGTCAAACAAACCTCATAAATAACAAATGTGGGAGCTATTTTAAAAATGACCTCCACATAAATATTCAATCCCTAGGAACATCTTAATTAGAGGTCACTCCAGATAAAGCCACATGTCTGCATCCAGCCCTCACATAGAGGCAGAAGAGCACTGTTTACGTAAGAAAGAAAACAGAAGTCAGTTGTTTTTTTTATCATTCTTCTTGATTCTGAGTCATATGCTAAGAATTCCTTCTATATTAGGCTAGAAGTATAGATGGAAAGATCTTTCACGTCTATGCTGCCTTTGTTCTCATGCTAGTGGTGTTCAAGTAACGCCCACCATCTGATTTTCAGTTGTTAGTCTGTCTAACTAGTAATTACTTGAGCAACCTGCCACCAGAGATAAGGATCAAGGGACAAAGTAGAACAGAAACCTGTATTTACATACTAACTCTTGCGCTGAGGTGAGAATATTATCTGAAAATAATTTGATAAAATCATAAAATAATTCTGATTGCAATGGATCATGGAGTTCAGTTTGCCTGCTGTCATTCAGTCTTGCCCAAATATTTGGTTTTCCAGATGCTATATTTGCAATGGTTTAGGGCTCAAGACCACACAAACCCCACTATTTCTAGACTAAGATGTGCATTTAGAATAGGGAAAATTAATTTATTTAGACTAGCTGTGTTTCTATCTACTACTGTATTCGTTTCAGGGAAGTATCCACTGAATAGTTTGTTACCTGCTTTCTTCCACTTCAGATTATGGCTTGCAGTCATATAGACAAGAAGATTTTCCTGATGGATCAAATTCATCCCAGCAGCATTTGATACAGATTTACACAGCTCCTGAAATACGTACTCTTTCAGATTTTGAACCCAATTCTATGTCTGATGTCTACAGGTAGCTAACTTTTCCTGATCTCACTTTTAGTAATCTTGAGTATTCTTTAACAACAGTTAGGCTTGGTGGAATTCTGTTGTTACTCCAGGTATATGTTTGATTGTATTTTTAAAAGGATTGGTCCTGGAATACAGAACAGCATAGATATCACAGGACCTTCTCTTTCAAGGTAGATAATCAAATACTGAATTCACGGACATTATTTAAAAGCAGAGTTGGCCTAGTGATTTATAAGGAGTCACTTGACTGGTAAGATAAAAAGGCATAAAAATCTGCTATTATCTAATTATCCTTTTTTTTCTGTTGTTGTTTCTTATGCAAAGTAGAATTATTTTCAACAATGGCAATACTTTAGAAGTTAATAGCATCAACGTTCTAGAATGTCATAATGCACATATGCATCCTGTAATTCTTTTACTGAATGTCAATACAATTATTTGGGGGCATATACCTGGTGACAATATTTGGTTTACAGTGGAAAAATAAAGAGAAGGGGAAAAATGAATGCACTAGCAAATAGCTCCATTCCTTTCCTTTTGAAAGCCTTTATAGAATGATTTCCAGTGGCTTTCCCTCCTGGTAGTGGATTGCTTCTATCCAATCACTTTTCAGATAATGGGAACACAATTGTAAACAAATGTCTGCGTATGTGCTTGAACATCATTACTTTTTATCTATTCTATCAGATTAACTGAGCAAGAACTTGAAGTCTCAGTAGCATTTCTGCCTATAGGACATTTCAATATGTCCTTAGAATTTTCTCCAAAATAGCTCAGCTAAGGCAGTTTGGGATTGTGTTGGTATTTCTGGCAACTGTAATTTGTCCTGTATCTTTTTCAACATGAAGTAGTCTTTGAAAGAACTGTGCTCCAACTAAACAATAATTTTAGGATTGTCTTATACATTCCAGTTTACCATTGCCCTGCAGCCAAAATGTATCCCAGAAAATGTTTCCTTGGCTTGTTGTTCTCACTTTGATCCTGTTCTGGATAGATATCATTTTTTGACTTTGCAGGCAACTTTGCCTCCTGAAGGCATTTCTTGCCAAGGGTTCCCCTTTAAATAGTCCTAAGATCTGATATGCTCACATCCTATATGTCTACAATGAACTTTTGACAGATTCAGTGAATGTTTCCTGGATTTGTCTTGCTGTCCCACCCACATGTCTGAAAAATCTACATCTTCTTTTGTGACACTCCAATTATTAATTTCTTGATTAAAAAAAGTAAAAGCAGTGAGAGATCATACCAAAAAAGGGAGAAGAGCAACATGCAGGCAGGGAAGATAGAGAAGTACCCTGTACCCTTGCAAGAGTTGTCTTCTTATCTGGGCTGTTCTTTAGAATTTGCATTTTTAAAAAAATTATTTTTGATGATATGACCAGGAGGTAAGCCTTCCTGATGTATGTGTTTGGCCTCACTGGCCAGGCAGCATTGATCCAGTCTTGAAATCCTCAGTTTTTATCTGTGCAAATATTCCATTAATGTTCTTGAAAGTGAGGCCCAAAAAAAAAATGAGTAGAAACTGCAGGAGAGGGACTTGTAATTTATGTGCTCTTGCAGATGAATCACTTTCTTTTGAAGTTCTCTAGGAAAGTGTTGGTCAGACTGGAAAGCTAAAACAGAAATGGAACAGAAGTATGAACGTAGCTCCTGTTTTGAGCTGAAGAGGCTGTTTCCAGTCACAGTTTCTCCTAGATTTGTTCTTCTTGATTTGTAATCATCATATGAATTTCTCTATCCACAATGGATAGTGCATTTTATTGGGCAGTCAAGCTGAAGATTAATTAAATCACTGCTGCTTTATCAGAGTTACTATCATCTAATTATTATCCGTGAAAATCTGTTTTAGTTTTGCTGCCTTACCAGGACTGATTTTGCTTTCTCCTAACAAATAATCACAAAATTAATATAAAAATATCATCAGATTAATTTATAAATTATTAATCATGTTTTATATGCACTATTTTATTTTCCAGTGGTGGTCCACTGGTGGGCTGAAAGATAGATAAACATATCCTGTTACCAACAGAATGTCTTACAGAACGGTGTAACCATTAGTGACACAACAGATTGAAAACCAATATTATCTACAAAAGTAAATGTTGCCAAGCTGAGAGGCATGCAGGCGTAAATTATTACACAGTTTTACTATATAAAGAGACATCTTTATCCAGCCTGTTGGCTGAAGGAGGTGCTTGCTTTTAAGAGATCACTGTTCTGGAAGATCTCCAATGAGCTCAGAAAAAAAGACTAAATTCTCTATTTTTACTGTCTTTTTCCACTCTTCATCCCTGATGAATGTATTAGACCTTAATTCAACTGAGGAAGATAATGACCATGAGAATATAATTCAGAAGAAACAAGAAAAAATGCTTACTATAGAATATCTCCTCTGGACACACCATGTAATCACAGACTTTTTGAAAATTTTCTAGAACAGCAATCTTTTTGGTGGCTGAAAAAAAGCCACTCCCCCCACTGGTGATTCTGGTGAACCTGCTCCTAACCCTTGATTGGAGCAAAAATCAGACCCTTATGTTTAACTGGTAGGATTCATGTACATAAACCTGGATATATCACCTCTGGATTCCATTAATACTTACAGAGAGAATTGCTTTCCTGTCCATCAAACTCAAAAATCTCTGGGGCCTATAACCCTGAGAGGCAAATGCTATGAAACATTCAGTAACAAATCCCTGAAAACACAAAGCAGTAACAAGTAGCAGAACCATTGCCATCCTTCCTTTTGAGATACTGGGATTTCAGCCACAGAATGGGGAAGAGTAAAAAATCATGAAAAGAAGAAATCACTGACTCAATTAACTGTTATTGCATTAAGATTTTTCTTCATTTTTATTCTGCAGTTATGCCATCATTTTACTAGAAATTGCCACAAGAAGTGACTCTCTGGCAGTAAGTAAAGATGATCTTTAGGGAATAGAATTTGTAGAATTTGCATGACAACTTTGATTCTGTTTCTGCTGAAGACAAACCAAACTTTGAGTTACTGCATCTTTGAGTTATTTTATGAGCATGCGTTTTCCTCATGATTTTATGGATGCCCGTTCAGTTCCCATGGAACATCCAGTCAGGGTTTTCTCATAGATCTACCAGTTTTCCTTTTCAGACCTTTGTAGAAGAATATATGATAAAAATAATATAGCTCCAAAACTGCCTTTTGATCAGTTTTGTGAGGCTTAATGGCTCGGTGGATGCAGAGAGAATGTATGTATTAATATCTTCCTTTTTCTCCTGCTTCTTCCTTTACCTGTCTTTCACAGGCCCTTTAAGTGGAATCTTGCAGTAAAAAGAATAACCTAGAAAAGCAAATCAGCTGCTCTCCATGAGTAAAATATCTGTTTTGCATATGTCTTTTGATCACTGCTAAATGACAAACACAAAAAGTATGCACCTTGAAATTGGAAACAGATAGTCTTGATATGTAACCACATTCTCTCTGAAATAATTTCCTTAAAAAGAGTTGTAATAATAAAGAATTAAAACTATTATTTTTCCAGTTCTCAAAGTTTATGATAATAGACTAATATAGTCCTTTTGGTCTGCTAAATGTTTCCCAATATCTTGCCAGGTATTCATTTGTTTCAAAAGTTGTTTATGTCATATAAACACTAAGATTAAAGCCTGTCAGCCAGGAAAAAAGTTTTAGAAGAGGTGACCCATTTTAGACTGGGTTATATATTTTTTTTATCCTTTCTTTTCCCTTGTGCTCTTATGTAAAAAAAGCTGACTTAGAAGTGATAGGGAAGATGTTATAAAAGTGATGATTATAATAGTAATATATTTTCGGTGTCTGGCATGAGAACCATAACATTTGTTTCAACATTGTTTAATCCCCTTTTCTCTAGAAAGATGATGTGCATTCTGCTGAATATTCTTGGTGCCCCCCTTTGGCAGAATTAATTTCAGGAAAGACTGAGAATTCTTACCCATGTCCTGCAGATTATGTAGAGGTGAGTAAAATACAATAATGTAAGTGAAGTACAAATTGTGAGTAAATTACAATATTGTGTACAAAAATAATTTATTGTAGTGGATTTAAAACATGTCATAGTAGTTTTATTGTGATATTACCTTTGATAAATAAAAATAACACAGAAATCAAGAAGTACACCTCAAACAAGGCAAAATGATAATATCTAATATCCTTAATAAAAAACCTGTCATTGTGACAATGAAAAATTCAGTTGTCCCCTCCAGTTTCCAGTGTAATAGATTATGTTTTTAATATTCAATCATTGATTTTTGTGCAATTTCATTTTATTGTAAAGTGTTGAATTCCATACATATTTTGTGTTAGTAATATCTAGCTTACTGACAGAGGGCTTTCACATAATGAAGTCTGTCTCAGGCAAATTATGAGTTTGGTTTGTTTCTTATGCAACAAGTCTTTCTCTTCAGTAGCCTCAATAAAGTACATCTCCTCCCAGTTTAATTAAATCAGAACAAGATGGGGTCATCCTCATTTCAGTTGTCACTTAAGTGCGATATAATTCACCTTTGCTGTTTTGTAGCAACATAAATGTAAAAAACTTCTCCTTAGCAGAACTGTTTTTTAATCAGAAGTTAACATTCTAAGGGGCACTTCAGCTCTTGATCTTTTGTGAAATTTATGTACAGACAAGTCCTCTGAAAACAGTATGTGACTCCAACAGCATAACTCTCTTACAGCACAAGACAAGAGCTTAAGCAGTATTCAGCAGAAGGAACGTGTGTATCTTACTCATGATTTCCCATAGCAGCATTTTCATGAACTACTGTTCTTCAGCAAAAGCCTGTAGAATTCCAGAGGCTTCAGTATCTCTCTGACACTTCACCAGCTGCAGATAGAGCTTCACATAGGCAGTTGGCACCAAGAAAACAGAAGTATTAACTTAAAATACTGCTTGTGCTTGGAATAATAAAAGGCTGTTTGCTTTTCTCACTCTCTTTCCCTTTTGCAGTTAATTGAAAGGTGCAGAAAAAATAATCCATCCCAAAGGCCTACATTTGAACAAGTCAAGAAAATGTTGTACAAGATGAATCCTGTTAGCCCTGTTGACATGATGATGACTCTGGTAAATTTAGCTTTTTAATCCAATCCAATCTGCTCACTTTCAATAACTTTCACCTCTATCCTTCAGGTTTATTTTTTTTTTAATCTTATACCCCTTGTTTGGAAAAAATATCCACAGTTATTTGTTTGGTTCTGTTGGGGTGACTGTAGCTGCAATTCTGCTTGGAACCCTGCTTTTCTACTGATTCACTTTTTTAACTTTCTCAATTTCTTCGGGACTGAACATTTTTTTGTCTGTCAAATGTGATTTGCAAACTATATTCCCTCTTTCCTGTGGCCCAGCACTCTTACAGTACCATGGACATAGAATCCCTGCATGCTACAAATAGCATGTTTATAAATCATTTTGAGCAGAGTATCTCAAGCTCATCAGCAGAAAAAGAAGATACCTGCCTCCAGACTATTGCCTCACATAGAGGAGGGATGCAAAAAGCAAAGCACAGACTAGCATAGCAAGATAGTTTATGAAAGGATTGTGAGTTTTTGTTAAAAGTTTGAGATTTAGATACCTTTTGTTTTGTTAAGGTTTTGTCTGTAGGCTGCTTTCTGCATTGGATTTGCCCGCTCAAGTTTGCATGAAATTTGAAAAACCTGACATTGCCTTCTTCTGTCTTCTGTGTAAGCAACAACCTCAAGTCCAAATTCATAAATTTACTTGAGGAGAAACCTCATCTTCGTATTTTGTAAGAAAGTGTTAGGTGTCTTGGGCCTGTGCCCTTTTTTATCTCTCAATCTCTGAACGTTTTCAAAGCAGAATCATTCCAATACTTAAATCCTATCCACCTAGGCATCTATTTCAGTAAAAAGATGAATTTCTGAAAAATTTTACAAAATTCTCTGTTATTTAGATGGAGAAATATAACAAACATCTGGAGATACTAGTTTCTGAGAGAACCCAGGATTTAATGCATGAAAAACAGAAGACTGATCGTCTGTTGTATAGTAAGTTATAGAGAAAAAAATACTGGATGTTCTTCTCAATAATAATTTTATTTCAGCTTTCTAACTACAAAAAAGAACCGTTTGACAGGTGATTATTTAATAGGTAACATTTAGCTAGCAAAGAATGAATATACTTTTTTCTTGCAAAGCTGTAAAGATATTTAGCTACTTTCTGTACTACACCCTAGAAATCAGTACTCTCATCTGAGAGCTGTGGCCCAAAATCCATAGTGTTCTGACTTTGCAAAGCCATTGGTGTGGCAGGCCTTTTGTATAGTTATAAATGTTGTGGAAGGGTGGTTGGCTGCTTTTGATGGCAGTGTATGTTCCAGAATTCTGTAAGAAAGGCATAAAGAGATGGGAATAGCATATAAGAAAGCAAAAAACAAAGAGATATGAAAGTCCAAGATAGGGGGAGCAAATAAATAAAAAAAAAAAAAAACAAAAAACAGGGAAGAGATAGTAAACAAACCTAACACAGGTAGAAAGCACTAGCAAAGAGTTCACAAAGAGAGAACTAGTAAAATCAGAGATCATACCATTAGAATCTAACCTTATTCTTCCTTGAAATGTATAGATACTGGCTTGTTTGGCCTAAAAGTTATGGGCCTTGTGAAGAATATGGATGTGTTATCAGTGAGATTTATTGTGATTTCTCACATTACAGCAGAGCAGATTTTGATGCCAAAGTGTGTTTTCACCTTCATAATATGAACACTTTTTGTGCATTTAAACCAGCACGTTATGTTTAATATGTTCTTTTATCCATGTAAAAAGATTACAATGCTCTACTTTCTACAACAGGTATGTTGCCAAAACAAGTAGCAGATGATCTCAGGCAGGGAAAACAGGCACAAGCTCAAAGTTACTCAAGTGCCACCATCTTCTTCAGGTAAATAAAAGATGAAAGGTAGGACTAGAACTGTCTCCTACAGATGAAACTCCTAGGCTTCTGGTGGAGGTGAAGCTCCTAACTAAGTGCAGAATTTCTATCTAAACTGCCACCTGTGGTAATAGGTGGTTCTACAAAATAATGTCTTTCAAAATTCTCACTCTCTCTCCCTAATTTTGGTTAGAATTAAGTAAAAAATTACGTTACTCTGGAGCTGTGACAAACAGCAGCACATCACTTCACATGTATTACACATGCATGAATCTGTGTTTCATAAAATAGGTCTAAGAATCTACCATTTAGCCTGTGTAAAGAAAATTTGCCTATCCTTAGAGTCCACATGGATTTACAGTTTTAATTTTTTTTGCACGCGGGAAAAACATACAAATGGCATGCCTTCACTTGTCATAAAAAAACAGATATCAAGTTCCCTTTTTTTTTTAATTTATGCATAACCCAAAACAGAAGAGTGCATAGTCTGTTACAGATTTAAACTCTACCTGTAAAAATATTTTACTGCACTGCTAAGCAAAAAGACTTAGGTCAATCTGTCCTTGTAAATGAAAGGAGTCTTTTGTAAATTTAAATAAACGAAGACAAAACTATCCAATAAGAATCTTAGCAAAAGAATTATTGAAAAGAGAAGGTTGATGTAATTGTGTTGAGAAATTTTTACTGTGTGTTTAAGGTTACCAATTAGCAACCATTAGGACAGTGGATGATTATGCTCTTTCTGTTGTGTTTTAACAGTGACATTGTTGGCTTCACTGAGCTGTCCAGCAGCAGCACGCCATATCAAGTGGTAGATCTCTTGAACAAGCTTTATACCATTTTTGATGAAATCATAGACAACTATGATGTCTATAAGGTGGAGACAATAGGAGATGCCTGTAAGTTCCTTGAGCTGCGGACTATTATGGGGCCTGGGTCAGGATAGAGACTCTCTGATGACAAGGAGGAACAGCTGAAGGAGATTTGGAAAGCTTCTTATGACTGGGAAGACCAAATAAAGCAATTCGGAGATGAGTTCTAGCAGAGCCCAAGCAAACTTTAGGAACATTTTCCTGCATACATTTAATCATTTGTGTGGTTAACAAGTGTGATGAATGGAGCAAATTAATGGAGTAAAATAGCACTGCTGTTTATTGGATTCCTATTAGTAGTGAGATCTGACTTTAAGTCTTGATAGCAGATTAATCCCAGTTGGAAACTTCTGTATCACAAGAACACAACTAAAAAAATTATCTTCTACATGGGATCATACCCTAAGCTTTATTATCTGTCTTTTTTGCAAAGACCATAACAATCTTCTTTCTCCTAATACATTGTAAGGGCTTGACGGCCTGTTCTCTTTTGCATCTTTTCTTTTGTAGGAAAATAGCTTTGTATTTGCTACCATGGCAATCTGCTGCAGACAGACTATGATTAAAACTGAGTTCTTTAAAACCTAAGGAAAATCTAACAGGGCTTTTGGATGAGACAGACAGAATTCCTATAAGAGATGGGGAACAAAAAATCACACTCTTTTTTTCTCCATGGAATTGCTGAACACATTCTTGAGCATAGAATTCCTGAACAAATGTACCCCATAGATCCCTAAAAGACCAGTTTCTTGCCCTACACAATATCAGAATCATAGGATATCCTGGTTGGAAGGGATCCCCAAAGATCATAGGGTCCAACTCCTGGCTCTGCACAGGACCATCCTCAAGAGTCATACTGTGTGCCTGAGAACGTTGTCCAAATGCTTCTTGAGCTTGTCAGGCTTGGTGCTGTGACCAGTTTGCTGGGGAGCCACTTCCAGTGCCCAGCCACCCTCTGAGTGAGGAGCCTTTTCCTGATATCCAACCTAAACACAACCCTGACACCACTTCAGGCCATTCCCTCGGGTCCTGTCACTGTCACCATAGAGAAGAGATCAGTGCCTTCTCCTCCTCTTCCCCTCATGAGGAAGTTGTGACTGTAATGAGGTCTGCCCTCAGTCTCCTCTTCTTCAAGCTGAACAGACCGTGTCACCTCAGCCACTCCTCACATGACTTCTCCTCAAGGCCCTTCACCGTCCTTGTGGCCTCCTTTGGACACTCTCTAACAGCTCAATATATATACATTTCTTATATTGTGGCACCCAGACCTGCCCCCAGCACTGGAGGTGAGGCTGCCCCAGTGCAGAGCAGAGCAGGATCATCCCCTCCCTTGCCCAGCTGTGATGCTGTGCCTGATGCACCCCAGGGCACTGCTGACTCATGTTCAGCTTCAACCAGGAACCCCAGGTCCCTTTCCTGCACTCATTTCTGCTTTCCAGCCTCTCCTTTCCCAGTCTGTCTGTACATCGAGGGTTGCCCCATTCCAGGAGCAGAATCTAATACTTTTCCTTCTTAAACATGAAGTTGGTGATTGCCCAGTCCTCTGAATTCTCAAGGTCTCTTGGTTGGGCCTTTCTGCTTATGGGGCAATTTAGTAGCATCAGCAGACTTAGTAACCCTTCTAATCCTGTGTCCAAGCCATTTATGAAGCTGTTGAGGAGCACAGGGCTGAGCAGGGAGCCCTGTGGAGCCCCCTGATGACAGGTCACCAGTCTGATGTCCTCCCCATTCAGGCACCCCCTTTCTGCCTGACCCCTGATTCAGTTGCTCACCCATCACATAATTTGTTTATGCAGCTGTGTTCCAGACAGTTTGTCCAGAAGGATCCTGGGAGAAGCTGTATAAAAAGCTTTACTGAAATCCAAAAAGATAACATCAACTGGCTTCCCTTGCTCACCTAGGTGGGTTATCCTGTCATAATAGAAAATCAGATGTGACAATCAGGGCTTTCTACTCATGAAGCCATGCTGGCTATGACCAATGACTGTGTTGTCCTTCAGGCATTTTTCATTGCCTCCCAGAAAAATTTTCTCCAAAATTCCGCTGGGCACTAAAGTGAAAGTGACTGGCCTATAATTTTCAGGGTTGTTCCTCTTGCAATTCTTGAAATTCTTGGAAAAAATTCTTGAGAGGTGACAGATTTGCCAGCTTCCTGTAGACAGGAACTTCTTCAGATTTCCGTGACCATTCAAAAAGCATTTTCAAAAATCTTACAATGACTTCACCAGCTCTTTGAGTGCAATGGGATGAATCCCATCACGTGCCATAGATTTACATGGCTCAAACTGGAGCAGCAAATCCCACATAAGTTCAGGGTTTAGTGGGAGTTTATAATTCTCATAATCATGGTTGTCCAGCTCAGCACTCTAGGACCCCAAGATCCCATCATCAGTTTTTAAAACATAGTGCAGGAAGCACTGGTTGTAGTCATTGCCTTTTTTTATAATATTTGCCAGTGACAGAAGGCACTGAACAGCCACATTTGCACTGCCTGTCCCACTTTAACCTTACTCAGTGGAGGAGAGGATGAAGAGAGAAAGGGACGTTGAGATGCTTGAGCGTGTCCAAAGGAGAGCAACGAGGCTGGTGAGGGGCTTGGAACACAAGCCCTGTGAGGAATGACTGAGGGAGCTGGGGGTGTTCAGCCTGGAGAAAAGGAGACTCAGGGGTGACCTTATCACTCTTCAGCTTCCTGAAGGGTGGCTGTGGTGAGCTGGGGGTCGGTCTCTTTCTCCGGGCAACAACAGACAGAACCAGAGGACACAGTCTCAAGCTGTGCCAAGGGAGATACAGGCTGGAATTAAGGAGGAAGTTTTTCACAGAAAGAGTGGTCAGATACTGGAATCATCTACCCAGGGAGGTGGTGGAGTCACCATCCCTTGATGTGTTTAAAAAAAGACTGGACGTGGCACTTGGTGCCATGGTCTAGTTGAGGTGTTAGAACATGGGTTGGACTTGATGATCTCAAAGGTCCCTTCCAACCTAGAAAATTCTGTGATTCTGTGATTGGAGGGAATAAATCTCATGTCAAAATAAGAAGGAAATACAACATTTTTCATACCTAAGGTAATTCCTCACATGAGCCATTGCCCTAGCATTAATTTGTTTCTGGTTTTCTTTGCTCAGCAGGTGCAACTATGCCTTGGGATATGAAGGAATAGGGCTTCTTTTTTTTTTTTATTATAGGCAGCATACTTTAGTAAATCTATGCGTAATGGCAAAGGTTAACACAGTTGCATTGTTGTGTTAAGATATGGTGGTGTCGGGAGTACCCAAGGAGAATGGGATCCTTCATGCTGGTGAGATTGCAAGCATGGCTTTAGACCTTCTGGATGTCTGCAGGACTTTTACGATCCCACACAAGCCTAATACCCTCCTAAAGATAAGAGCAGGAATACATTCAGGTATGTTGAGAAAGCTGCAAAAGAGTCTTCTCTAGCCTTACAAATGCATCTGTAGTGGCCATTTCCTCTCCATTAAAAATAAAGTTAATTTTTTGATACAAAGTGGAACACAACATAGAGGTCATCCCAACAGAATTATTTATTGGATGCATGGGATATTGGTACCTCAGTTTTGAATACAACATTGGAAACATCCCACAGCCCCTCTGCCTTTGATGATGTGAGTTAGAACTGACATTCTGTGTCAGTAACCTGTCCTTATCAGCTGTTGTCTTTTCTTCTCAAAACAGTGAGTTGTTTCTTGACAGTCTGATCTAGGCTTCACTCTCAGACTCCTAGCTCCCTGATTTAATCTGATGTGATTGCAATTCTTTCTTGATAGACAGCCAGAGTTGGACATGTCCTGTGCAGCCCAGCATCTGCCAACTAATCAGTGTACATTGTCTTACTGAGAAATCATATCTTCTGTTTTAAATCACTTGTAAGACAGATTTGTAATCCATGTAAAGACAATATTGATACTCAGTCTTTGTCTGGTTAACAAATCAGATTTAAGATAGTGTAGGAAGCAACCACAAGGCTGTATGACTGACTATGTGATTTATAAACACAAAATATCTTGCTTTCCATTTCTTAACAGGGGCAGTTGTAGCTGGAGTTGTTGGAACCAAAATGCCACGGTACTGTTTATTTGGAGATACTGTGAACACAGCTTCCAGGATGGAATCTACCAGTGAAGGTAATAAGGAAGAAACTGCAGATGGGGTTTTATTCATCCCTGAATTAGTTCTTAAAAAATGTTAGGCTGAGTTTTGAGTCCTGACCTATTCAAATAATTCAGAATCCTGTAAAGAGGTTCTTGATTTCTGGGTCCAGTCTGCCTAGGGACAAATTATTTGAGTGATATTCTCCAGAACTGTTTTTGCAATCAAATCCCCATATTTCTCAAGTCCTGGGAAGGGATTTTTGTGGCTTTGAAGTTATCTACAGTAAAAAAAGGTTGGACTAAAACAAAATAAGAGGCAAGTGGTTATGTTCACTATTTCTATTTGTTCCTTGGAACCTAGCTGGATTTATGGTAAGAATATTTTCATTACTCCTCTTTTGCTGCTGATAATTTTCTCTGATGGAGAACACAAGAAGCAGTAGGATATCATGGGAGCTGTGTCTATGTTCAGCCAGTATAGAAGATTATGTATGTGCCCTCTAGAAAGGAGTTTAAACAGAAATTTTGTGGAGGTATTCTCACTGCTTCTTCCTAAGAGATAACAGAGCTCCAAGTCTGTTGCAGACATCTTTTCATGAAAAATCCTTTCTTTAGGATTTTTCCTCCTGAGAAGCTGAGGCCTCAGGAACAAAATGTAGACAATGGTTATCTGCTGCTGTGGAATGGAACAGGTGCATCTGGGATTGGTCTCACAGAGTTGTTTCTAATTAATGGCCAATCACAGTCAGCTGGCTTGGACTCTCTGTCCGAGACAGAAGCTTTTGTTATCAGTCCTTTCTATTCTTAGCTAGCCTTCTGATGAAACCTTTCTTCTATTCTTTTAGTATAGTTTTAATGTAATATATATCATAAAATAATAAATTCTGAAACATGGAGTCAGATCCTTCGTCTCTTCCCTCATCCAAGAACCCCTGTGAACATGGTCATCACACAAGTCGACTTAGAAAACTTTGTGTTTAGCTAACATGAACATTTTAAACTCAGATTCTGAAATATTTTAACCGATTTAGTGATTCCATGCCACAGAACTTTGATGGCTTGTTTTCTTTCAGTCATGAAATGAAGCTGAGTAGTTTTATGGCTCACATTTTAATGCATTGTAAATGAGCTAGGCACATACAAGATTCTTCAAGTTTAATTTCATGGTAAAAACTGGTACTTTCAACATCTATCATGATCCCCTAAAAACAAGGAAGAAAGGCAGGGGAATGGTCCTAAATGATTAGAAGATTTTAAACTTTTGAGACGATTTGAGAATCACTAGCATCCATTCCTTCTCACCATTTTTATTTTTCCAAAGCAAATGCTAACCTGGATAGAACACATATAACTTCATTTTTTGTACTGTCAGTCTCCAGATAACACCATTCATGTTCCTCGTGTCATCTTATCTGAACTCCTTTAAAACTAATACCTCCAAAATCTGCTTCCATCATTCTTAGGTTATCTTTTGTTCTGTATGCCAGTCTCTTTCTCAGATGGTGCATCAACACTATAGAAATAAAGACAAAGTATGTATCTTTCAAGCATTTATTTTCTCTCCCTCTTTTTCTGGCCACATACATCTGAGGACCTCAAATTATATTACCAAGTTTTAACCGTAAGATGATTGCTTTAAAATAGATTAATTACTAGCAATGCACACTAAAAATGCTATCACCTGGAATTTGAGTGCTAGTGTCTTGTTGTCAAGCCAGATGACAAGCTGAAATATAATGTATCTTCAAAGAATAGTTCTGAGATATGTATCTAGAACTTAGATCTCCTGATCTACAGGCAGTGTTCTGAGACTCTAAAAAACACTTAAACAAATAAAAGTGGACATTATAGATCTGTCGTTTTCTAATATAACAAAAATCAGTTACACAATCTTAGCCACTCCTACTATCACCTAGGATGTTTTTTAAACAAAGAAGCATAATGATTGGCTCTGTGTCACAGAATGTTACAGGTGAAAAAAACCCTTTTCTTAAATTTTTTAAAATTTTGGCAAAATTTTGCTTTCCAGCAAAAGTAGAATTTCTTCTATCTGTCCTTCTTGGTCCTTCCTCCATCATTTGCAAAAGGCAAGACAAGTGAGGTTTACATGGTTTACATGAAGATAAAAATTCAATTAATGCAAAATCACTATGTTAAAAAAATTATGGAGTTATGTTAATCTCATCTCTTCCAACCGTCTTAAATTGATAGGTTTGGAGTCAGAGCAATGGTGGCTG
Source organism: Pheucticus melanocephalus (assembly GCA_013398405.1). Classification (NCBI taxonomy): domain Eukaryota; kingdom Metazoa; phylum Chordata; class Aves; order Passeriformes; family Cardinalidae; genus Pheucticus; species Pheucticus melanocephalus. Next base: position 306,297 of record VZSJ01004474.1, read on the forward strand.
TTTCTTTAGTGTTTAGATTTCGCTGAAAACTAAATGTGCTTAGAAAGCACTGGCTCTTTATTGACCAGGAAGTAGAACTGTGTATGGTTTTCTTCACCACAGGCAGAGGATGCTCATCAGTAGCACAGATAGAAAACTGTGAAGAGTACAAAAATATTATTAGATGCAGAAAGTGAAGAGTAGTTTTTGTTGACAGCCCCATATTTACCCTGAGATGCTCTCACAAACAAGCCAGGATACTGGGACTTGCGTGCAAACATTTTTAATAACAAAGAACGGAAGGGAAGACTTGGAAAAAAAACCCAAGGGAGAGTTCATTAATGAGTCTTGAAATGTTTGACACACTTTGGGAGATGGATCTGTCTTAGATGTATAAATTGTTTGCTAATATCATATTTATCTTTCTTTCCAGCTCTTAAAATACAGTGTAGTTCAAGTGCATACCAGCTGTTGGAGCAGATTGGAGAGTATGTGTTAGTATGCCGTGGGAATTTACAAGTCAAGGTGTGTATGCAGCATTCATACTCAGCTTTTCAGAGAGTAGAGTGTGAAAGTACTCTGGAGTCCTTGAATTTTAACCCATGCAGTCTCCTATATTTTCTAGTCCTCTATATTTCACAGTGCTTTGGTTAAACTAATTCTTGTACCTGAAGAGAGCATGTTCAGATTTTAAGCCAGGACCAATTCCATGGATTTGTTCATGGGACAAACTGGGTAAGTCAGAGACAAAGGACTTAATCAAACTTGGAAGTCCTGCATGGCACATTCACTGTCATGACTGCTTGAAATCAAAAAAGGTCCTTCAGAGACATTACAAATCATCATGTCAGTTCCACAAGAGAATTAACATACTTGTGGACCCAGTTTTGGATGGGACTTCAAAGAATGTTTTTAACTGATACTACTGCTATTATCTTTTAAGGAAAGGTTTTATGCCTCATTTTTCCTCTGTGTAAAGTGGCTGGCAGGCACATATTTCTCCTTTTGGGACTTGTTTTGAGTTGTAGCAAAAAAATTATTTCGTAAATGACAGATAGTTTATAACCCTATGACTAATATTCTTTCTTAGGGGAAAGGAGACATGGTCACATACTGGCTTGAAGGTAAGAAAGCTTCTGTCGCCCAGAAGGCAGTCACCAGCACTTCTGTGACTCCTCAAGATGCCAGCAGATTTTCATATAGTCCAATGCCAGGTGTCCTTCCCAGTGATCCTCTCTGAAGTCCTACTTCCTAGTCACTCATTAACTCCAGTATCCCTTCTGCTTTCAGTCTGTTAAGTCATTGTGCTGAATTAGAAAATTAGAAAAGAGATAATACACCCCTTTGGCCTTGTGAATGTATTAGCTCAGGCTTTATTTACAGGTGTTTCTCCCAGCAGTGGCACTGAAAATAAACTCATCCTAAGGAATAATACATAGAAATGGTCCACCAGCTACCAGAGCAGGAAGTAGCTCCCAGTGTTACTTCTTGATGTGCTTTTGGTAGGAAATGCTCAGCCAGCAGCCACCATGACCTCAAAATCAGCTGGTTGGACATTCCACCATGTGAGGTGCTCCCACAGGAAAGGAGATGGTACAATGTTGCTGTTTAGTGGTATTATAAACCCTGTGGGCATGGTTGGTTTTGTGCTGTGAAACGGAAAAGTGAGGTGTGTATTGTGTGAGGAAGTAAGATCCATGAAAAGAGAAGGATGAAAAAAAGAGCAGAGAAATTATAGTGGATACAAATTGAAACAAGAATTTGTACTCCTGCTTCCATTTAATCTCCATTGTCTGGGGCACAGAAAGAGGAATTAAGAAGAAAGTCTGCTGTGTTTCCATACAGGCAATTCCTAGTGACACCTGCATCTTGTTGTGGAAAATCTTGGTAGAGAAATGCAAGATGTTGTATGCTGTTGCTAAACAGGGTAAAGTTCAGCTACAGCTGCTCTGAGATTTCTCTGAAAAACAGCTTTTAACATTTGCTGATGTTTTTGCTTTGACTAAAGTGGTGGTGAACCTACTGTTGCTGGATAGCTGTCTGTCAGTGAAATCAGGCAGCCCTCTGAGTCACTGTGTAATTTAGGACACAGTTTAGGAAAGGTCATTCCTGAGCCAGCATTTCCTGTAAAGAGAGAACTACATCACTACAAGTGGAGTAATTTCTAGATGAGCATGATTCTGTGAGCATTGCTGGTGTTGGCTTTCTTTAAAGACTTACCTTTCAGGGCTAATCTATTTTGAAGAGTTTACCCCATTCCAGTTCAACTGGTTAACAAACAATCTAACAGCATAAGTGAAACTGAGAGACAAAGGATATCAAGGGTCAAAGCATTTCCACCATAATGTGAGCTGCAGTGGATAAAGTTAATTGGGAGGAGATGAAAAGGAAGGACTTTGGGTGACATAGCACCACTTAATCCTGCTTATTCTGCTCCATTACTCTCCAGTCTGTCCCTGATCCTAGGTACATGTACAAAAACATGCATGTAGTTGCAATATTTCTGGTTTAAATTTGTGGAGTTTAACCAAGCAGCTAACTACTTGTTCGTGTTTCTATGTAGCTAGCATAGCTACAACTTTCAGTTTCAAGTATGTGCTGTGTGATAGTGATAGGAGTGTCACACTGCAGTCTTTCTTCAGCTTCTGTGAGAAGTAAATGCAGCTGTAATGACAGACTTTTCAGGAATGCCTAACAAAGGTAGAAAGTTAAATACTTCCAAATTATGGGAGGTTTTTTTGAGCTATACAGAAAAGATGTATATCTTTCTGAGTGAAAGTAAGTCTCAGAAGTCTGTGTATTGCAGTGAGGGACATAGACATAGCTGACTTTGGCACATGAGATCCCAACATAAAGTCTGGCCAAATTTTTTTAAATCAAAATTTTTAATTAGTCTCACATTTTTTCTAATATTAAAAATTCCTTTATATTTTTAAATTTCGTATTAGAAGGTATAGTACAATTACTGTTTTTGTAATCTTAGCAGAATAAACCTTTCAGTTATCAGTAGCCCAGAGATATCCTCTAATACAACCATTTCCTTTATCCAAATGGAATCTAGAAATTGTGAAACTCTCTGCTTTATTACAGTGCTTTTTGATGTCTTAAAATATTTTACATTATTATCTTAATGAGTTTGCATTTGTTTACATTTTAATTAAAGGTTGATATTCTTATCAAATGTGGATGTGAAAGTATGCTTTGTCCATAGTATTTCAGTTTTAACTCTTCTGCTTTATTTTAATGTTGTCTGTAGAATTAAAAGATTTTTTTAAAGTGTCTCATGAGTTTAAAATCTTCTAAATAGAAACGGGTGATGAGTGACCAACAGCAAGCTTGCTGGATTGGCAGCTTTAACTACTGACAAGTCTTTGGGTAGTATTCAAGTTCTGCTGAGGACAGCAGAGACTTGCTGACTTCAGGAGTCTTAGAGCCTGGTAGTTTTCTATAAAAGAGGTACAGCCTGAGGAGTGCCTGGGTCACCCTACCTCAGTTTTATTGTTACTGCCTGATCCTCTCCTTCAACAGAACATCTTCAGAGAATTATTTTCTACAGACTGTTGAATCTGTCATATCTTTCCTGCAACTTCAAGCAATGGTCCTTATTAATGTCATTTTGTCTGATGACTGTGATGATATGACTGACTTTGGAAGATAGAAGTACAGTAGTGAATATTACAGACACAAACAGAAGTGTCCTCAGTCAACTGACAAGTATTTTAAAGTTAATCTCAGGCATTTTGACAGATGTAGTCAATGACAACAGCCGTATTTCAGAGGCAGGAAAGCATTTACCAGCCTGTAAAACTGAAGTATGATAACCAGCACAGTGCTCATCTGTGAGATGCTTTAAATCCACAGATTCACATCCCAGATTTGGAACTAGTCAGCTAATCTAGAAAGCATCCTTTTATAAAATGGCACTATATGCTAGAAATATGTGATGTGTTCTTCCTTTTCTTGATGATTTTATCCATGCCAGAAAACAGGAAAGCAATTGCAATAATAGAGCTGAAGAAGTGAAGGTGATATGTACTTTATAGGTCACTTCACAGAGTGGCCATTCATTTTCTACAGTCATGCAAGATAATACAGAGGATACTAAGACTCTATTCACAATGTGGTGATTTTATTGGAAAGATTGTGCATTCTGATTATTGTTTATTACAGCTCCATCTACCTGGCAGTGAGGATGCAGGCAGGAACATTAAAAAAAAATCACACAACACAGAAACTGACTTACGAAAGTCTTTTATTAGATTGATAAACCTTCACTATATTGTCTCAACTTAAATATTGAGGAACAGACTGAATAATCACAATACTTTAAAAAATCACGACAAATAAAGCCAAAAATTCATGAATGTATTTCCAAGTGTAAAACTTTCTAAATTTTATTCAAACCATAGGCATTGGAAAAGACTGTGTTTTGCCACCAGAAGTTATTCTTTATCCCCTAGATTAGGTAGCAAACTTATTTTACTTAGCTTGTTATTGGTGTGGGGGGGGAATCCCAATTCCAAGGTTTTTTGGTTTTTTTTTGCAAACAGAAAAGTTATCTGCTTCTTTGTACAGCCAATTAGTCAGATTAAATAATTTGTTTAAATAAAAGGGAAGTGAAATCAGGTGTCCTTTGCAAACAATGCAGGGGCATAAAATGAGTGTTGAACCTGACTGTGCAGTCAAAGATGCAGTGTCTCTTTAAGACAATCAATGTCTGATTAGTATGAGATTTTCCCAGCTTGTAGAACATCTCTCCCACCTACTCAGACCCCTAAAAATTACTAATAGCCCTTCCATCTGAATTGACCTCAAAAGTAGAAATCTTTGGTTTTTTTAAGAGTGTCTTTCTGGGGCTGTCCTTTAAAACCTTTAAAAGACAAGGCTATGCAAGATTGTTCTGCTTATACTCCAGCTGAACACCATCTGCTTTTCAGATAATGAGCACTTTGTCCTCCTAATTCCTCTCCCAGTTCTTCCCCACAGTATAAAACATTGTATTGTACAATTTTATACATTCTAAATTGAAATTCAAAGATAGAATATTTTGCAATAAAATGTTCTCTCCAAATAAAATATAGGAAAATTGCCTTTCCTCCGAAGGTAAATTTGGTTTTAAATTTAAATGCACTTTCAGATATAGAGATATAAAACAACCAGAGTTTGGAAATGTGATAGAGTGGGTGTTTAGAATTTCTTTGTGTGGGAGCCCTAATGACTGAAACCTTCCAAAGAACACACATGAGTCTACATGATGTTATTTAATGTCCCACAGCACAGTAACCACAGTCCTCTGGTTCACACAGGGAAACAACCCACTCCACCTTCTTATTTGTATACCATCTTTCCTCTGCACTATGTCTTAAACACATATGTGATGCTTTCTGGAACTAAATTGCCAAGACTGGATTCAACAGTTTTCATACAGCACTAAGCTTGACCTGGAAGCTATGAAATACTTAGTGTTACAACTTTGCAAAATTTGCCTTGGATTTCAACAACAAAATAAGTACTTCTTACCAAGAGTGCCAAATATGAAGCTAATATAGGAGCATCCTTATGTTCATGACTGTGCACAATTGCTGATTATTACTGCATTTCATACTAAAATACAGTGGTGTGAAACTAAGTGTTTTGATGAGATCGAAAATCAGATCCCCACTGCATGGTAATTTTTTTCCCTCTAGTTCTTGTATCATGCCTTCAGGCAGGAAAACATTCTCTGTCCCTTCTTGAGGAGCCATCTGGGTAAGCTACCAAAGATACAATACACACATGGAACAGTGCACTAAACATACTGTTTTTGTGACAAGAATTCAACACAGTTAACCTGACAAAGTAATGAAATATTGTGTGTGATGCCTTTTTGGTCTCTTTTGCTTTTATGAAGATCTCTTCTGTTCTACTCTCATTAGAATATATACAGAGCCAGATTTTCAAAGTGTTTAAATCTTTTTTCACTCCCTAAGGAGATACTTTAGGTTGAAAAAAAAAAAAGCGAGAAATGCATCTTTCAGAATTGACCTCAGGTTCAGGGCATTCACCGATGGTTTGGGGAAATGCTGGATGCAAAGCACTGGAAAAATTCAGATTTCAATTTCCAGGAATTCACAGGGGCCATACTGAAACACAGACAAGGAATATCTTAACTCTGCTGGAAGAACTGTGTGTTCTTAGAAAGCCACAACAGAGTTGTTCTTCTAAGAAGTTTTTTCTCCTAAAGAACTGAAGGAATTTTAAAATTTCAGCAATAGGGTTGAGCAGAAAAGCTGAGTAAGGTGTTGGAAAAACACCTCTGAGGAGATTTCAAATTATTACTGTGTTATGATTGTGCATTCTGTTTCCTGCCCTTGCAGACAAATGTACAGCATATATACACACACACCCATCCAGGGTGCAGCTTGTAAGTAAAACCATTAAGCATAAACACTTCCATGTATCTGGCACAAGGCTAATCTGTGCAACTCTTCTGAGCACAAAACACACAAAGATTTAAAAACTAATGAAAGCTGAATCTCCGTGTCTGGTAAAGACAATAGAGTGTCTGGAATTCCAGCACCAATGGGACTGCTAAATTAAAGGAAATGAAAGTTGGCCAAGGTGTGTGAAAAGTGACTTCTCAACCCACTCTCTCTGTGGTTTAGAGCCATAAAAGAGCCCATACCACCAGAGAAGTAACCAACCCACCAACAGTTCTCCCTATAGGGATTGTATGTTCAGACTGGCTCAGAGTGGAAATGGGCTCAGCATGAGCTGCTTTGCAGCTGATGCCCCATGCCATCTGCCAAGACAACACCTCTAGCCTATATATTAGGAAACTCCTCTACAAGTTTTAAAACAATTTATATTAGAAGCATTGACAGAAATGTTTCAGGACTCACAAGTTTCCTATGCCATGATTTTACTGCCAACATGCTGAGAGTCAAGGTCTTGTGTGCTGATTGTGCTCTGCAAGTAAATAGGTTGGTCCCCACACACACATGAAAATCAGGTTGCCAGTGCTTGGTGGCCTGACAGCAACCCGCCTCTGACCCATGGCAAAATCCCAAGCAAGAACTGACAATATAACTGAATGTCTTAACAGCTTAGATTGGATGCATGATGTAGTGTCAAATTCTACCACCCTGGCCAAACGCAGGAGCTCACTCCGCGAAGGCTGGTATGTAGCAGCAGATATGGTGAGAGGGGGTCACAGTGGTTGTTACTCCACTAAATTACAACATAATAAATAGTTACTGGAGCCAGGACTGCAGAGAGTTTGGATCAGAGCGGGAGGAACTGCCTCTGCAAGAGTATGACATTCCTGCACTATGCAGATCAAGAACACAACACGGTCCAGAGGGACACACACTCTGAGCACACTCACCTCTTGCTTATTCAGTTCCAGGCTGAAAGGACCAGCTATTGTTTTGCACTCAGGAGGACAAAGTGCACACTGATTGAAATTTTGAATTGTCTTGTAAAGACTCTGCAGAGATCAGCTTGTATGACTAACAATGGTACTTACGACAACAGAAATTTAAACAAAACACAAAATTGCCTTTTGTTGATCTGCATATCAAATTGTCTCTTAAAAGAAGATAAACTACACTGTGGCACTATGATAAATGCTATTCCAAAAAGAAAGTTTATATATCTTAGGAAACTTCTCTAAATATCCAAATTACTGTTTTCCATTAAATGCTTTATACAGCCTGCCACTTTAGGACTAAGCAACATGTGGTTCACAAGACATTTATCCCCCAAGATATTTATCCCCCAAACTGAGCCCCCCTACAACTTCATGCATTGTTTGGAAGAGAGCACTGAGGAGAGAAGTGGGACTCTGACCTGAAGGTTTTTTAATGTAGCAAGAACAGAAAGAACTCTCATCTCTGGTCACAGCTTGGAATCACACCCCAAGCTGTGGTATCCTTAAAACAAATTCAGACTAGAAGCTGCCTCTGAAAAGCAAAGTGATTATTCCTGCTTGTTCTAAGATCAGCACTGGTACCACAAGTTCTAGTGTCCACATGAGCTGAATGAAAATAAAGTCCCAGGTGCTCTCTGATCTGGACATGTTATCTGCATAAAAAATTTGAAAATGATGTAATGATGTCTGTGATCAAATATGCATTATATTTCTACTGGCAAAACTATAAAAAGGTCACTTTGTTATAAAATAAATAGAACCAACAGAACCACCAAACCCCCAAAACAACAAAACCAAACAAAACCCAAATATTAATACCTAACCCCCCTCAACAAACAAAAAATCTAAACCCCTTTCATTTTCAAATTTTAAAATTCATATTTTTAATGGCCAAATTAATCAATTTCCATTTCATCCTCTATTAAACTAGCAGGGAAGAAAAATGAAAAATAAACAGATTTCAGAGGCAGTACTAATTGATTTCTCTAATTTCAAATTCTCACACTTTCAATAAACAAATCTAGAGGATTGTGGTATATTAGCCTAAAAATATTGCTTAAAGTTGTATTTAATTGTAAAATCTTAGGGATGACATTGCCTGTAAAAACCAAATTTTAAACACTTTTTTTTACCTCTTTCTATATTGTGAGAAGTTTTCACTCCCATTAAACTTTTGTTGAATACAAGCATTCTCTTGTTTTTACACTACAAATGGAATAATAAAGCACATGACTCAGATCTGCATGTCTGTATATCAAGTGATATATTTACTATTCCTTTTGTCACTAGAGTTTGCTGTCTTGTCTTGAAAAAGCCCATGTAACTTTCGACAGAGAACATGTAATCCTAGACAAAATGGAAAAACTTGACTTCTTCCTATATATATATTTGCAGAACTGTACAGATCTAGGTTCCCAGTGGGCTGGTGCTCTCTTATGCAAGGCAAGTGATTACTCACAACCCTGTCAAAGGCAGCAGGCAGGACCCAGTAGCCTGTTTTCTCATGGTGGGTCTGATCTCCAGGGATGCTGAGCACCCCTGGGCATGCCATCAGAACCCTCACCTGCTCTGCTTAGAAGCAGAAAGCAGAAGACCCTGTTTATCATCACGTTCATCAGCAGTATTTTATCTGTTGGCTTCACAGGTCATGAAATAAGGCTTCCTGGTGCCACTAAGGACTTGCTCTGCACATTGCAGAATCAGGTCTTGCAGTGACTAAGCCTAAGCAGAAGGCAAGCTGCTGACAACAACTGAGTGCTTTTATGTGGAAGTTGAACGTGTCAGGGAGAGGGTCTGTTTTTGTGGAATTCCTTTGCTCACTGGATCAAACCCGGGCTGCACAGAGTGCAGGTGTTCATTTATTACCCCAGTACTGCTGCTGCATGCCTGAGCTGCACAGCTGCCTGTAACCACCTGTTCTGAGTTTTTGCCTGACTTTACCTAGCTAGTGTTTTTTGAATTTATCATAGCGGTATCCAGATGCCCCACCAAAGCCTGGCCAAAGGGTTAACACCTTATTTGGTCTGAAAGACAACAAGCTAGCCAGAAAATTGTTTCCTTCTTCTGGAAACATGTTCAGAGACTCATTATCTGTTACGATTCCATGTAAGTTTCTCAACAAACAAACAAATACACACACAAGTATATGTATAAAATTTACATTCACTTTCCAAACAATTCCATGGGCATGGAAAGCCTCATTTAAGTGCAAAATTCCTTTTCATTTTCTACACAACATCTTAGGTTGCTACAAATGATTTATTTCCTACTCTGGTAACTCAATGCATTTCTCTGGTACAACCTATGGTTCACAACAACGATCTAAGTAGGAGCAGCTATTAAGACTTTCATCACACAGGAACTTTTTGGTGTTCTGGGAGTTTGCTTATAGGAACTGGGGCTTTGTGAGATGTTAGCAAATTAGTCTGTGCTTCAGCAACCGTTACCCTAAGACCTGAACACTGAGAGCAGCTGCTTAGCATGCACATTGTGTTACACCACATCTCTGTTCCCTACACCTCCGAGGTCAGGTAAGATGTTTATGCACAGCATGGAACATGCAACTTAAGTTAAGAATAGCCAGGTTTGTATTTCAGTATGTAAACTGCAGGCTCTGAATTTGAACGGTTCATCTTCATTACCCACTTCACATTTTCTTGCTATGTATCCATAAGCTGTGAAAAAAACCATCTGTCAGTCAGGTCCTCTGTTCCCTTCTCCCAGCGAAGCATGGCTTTGAGACCCCTGAGTGGACTGTCACCATGCATTCCCCATACAGAAATATCTGGCATTTTAGAAAAGGCACAAGAAAATGGCATTTTCAGAAGAGTCAGATACCACTCAGAACATAACTCACAGAAGTCTATTCCTGAAGTGATTTTTGAGGTACTGAAATATATTTTAAAGACCTGAGTTCACTGATATCTGCTCCTAGTCTCTGCGAGAACTGTGTCGTGTTCATGTTGCATTCTCCTTGTCAAGTGCATACTCTAAAATCCAAAAGTATTAGAAACATTCCAGTGAACTCTAGACCAGTGGACAATTAAGCTAACACATCTATGTTCATGCTATTGATGATGGGTTAGTCTTTGTAAACTCTCCTGAGCCTATATGGTTCCTAGGAGACTTTCAGAAGAGCCCACGGGGTCAGGACACCTATTCCTTGATACAAAGGAAAAAAAAAAATCCAGCAAGGACAACGGGAGACAAATGATTTCTACACTCCCTGACATCAGGCAGCTACTGGAGTTCATGCTGACATCTCTCAATTCCTCCCAAAATTAAGTGACAGTATTTCAAAAACTTATTCAGCCATAGAGCACCACATTCTTTCCTACAGTCAGCTCCAGAGTTTCATTCAGCTCTTGATCTCTGCTGACAGCCACTGCTGCCCTCCTGCCAGTCTGCCTACAGGCTTGGGCAGCAGGAAAACAAAAGGGAGGGAAAGGGAGAAAATAAAATTAAAATTAAATTTTTTTCCAAAAATGAAAAATTGAATTTTAACCTTTAAACATGCTTGTTTACTTACAGAAAGCGTACTTCAGGCACAAAAGGTTTGAGTATCAGTCACATACCACTTTAAATTGAAATAGTATCAGGATTGTCCCATGCAGTCAGCTATATTATCCCCTATCAAGAAGTTGAAGTTGCAGTTTTTGTATACATACATATACAGAAAGTATGCATCTCTCACACAATGGTCTCCTGGTCTGAATTGACTCCAGTGGGGTTTATGTAACAACAGTACCTGTCATAAGGGCTGTTATCCTTGTAAGAGCAGACAATGATACTATCTTTAGGAGCCACAAAAATGTTGTCTTCAATGTCAGGGCAAGGAGTGCTGTCCCTGCTGGGAGAAGAGCTCTTCTTCTCCAAGGCACTGTATGTGGAGCCATCTCCCACGAACACGTTCTCCGGCATCTCTGGGTAACAGCTCTCCAGGTATTTCAGCATCTCCTCCTGCTCCACCTTTTTGGTGAGGCTCTTGCACTCAGCCGCGGCAGCGGTGCTGGTGGTGCAGATGAACACGGTGTCCTCTCCCCTCAGCCCTCTCCTGTCCTTGCGGTAAGCTTTCCTGGCCAGCTGGTCACAACTTCCCTTGCCAGACTCCAGGTCGGAGGGGGTCCTTAGCAGCTCCATGACATCTCGGTCCTTGACTTCCTTACAGCACGGACGCATGTTCTCGGGACATTTGGTGCAGCCGTCGGTCTTTCTGGTGAGGGCAATGGCGGCGATGCCCGGCAGGCAGATGGCCGGCCCGATGGCCAGCAGCGGGATGTCTCCCAGGGTCTCTCCCTTGATGCCAGACACGGTGAACATGAAGCCGAACACCAGAAAGACGCTGACCAGAGCCACCACCAGCCCCGTCCGGGGGTTGATGTCGTCGGGTCTCAGGGTCCTCGCCATCCAGCTGGTGCGCACGGGGACGCTTCCCTCCACCGGAGCGCCCCTCGGGGCAGGGGACAGGCGCTCCCCGGCGAGCTTCCGAAGTTTCCCGGGCAGCGAGGCACGCAGCACCCCGACAGCCGGCGCCGCTCGGCTTCCCCTCGGCGGAGCCGCAGGCGGAGGGCGGGCCGGGGCCGGGAGCTGTCCTGCCTCCTGCCTCCTCCCTCGCTCCCTCCCTCCCTCGCTCGTTCCCTCGCTCCCCGGAGCCGGCCGGAGCGGCTCCCCCGCCTGCGGCCCCGCCGCGCCCTCCCACGCCGGCGGCGGGCGCAGGGGGCTCAAGCCCTGGCGAAGGCCGGGGGTAGAGAGGCCGGGCGGCTTCCAGCAGCAGCGGCCGGGGAGACAGCTGCCGCGGGGGTTCACCTGCCCGCTCTCCGCCTCCTCCTCCTCGTCCTCGCCCGGCCCCTGTGCCGGGGCCCCGCACAGCCGTGAGTACGCGCAGCGCCCGGCGCGGGATGCTGCGGGGCCGGCGCGGGGGCTCGGCGGGCCTGCCCCTACCTGATGGCCGCCGCTGCTTGGCCGGCTGCTGCCGCCGCCCCGGGCAGCCTTTCCCTCTTGGGCGAAGGGGAGAGGGCCCCCGACGGGCGTCCTTCCTCGGGAAGCCGGCATGTGCATCCTCCGCACGGCTCCCGCACCTAAAGCGGCTTCTTCGGTGAGGACGGGGCTTGCGAAGTTGTTGGAAGGAATTGTCTCCTGGGCAGACAGCAGTCCTGCCCCGAGTCTTCTCCTGAGTTAGGCACCTGTGGAGAGCAAGGCTTCAGGAGATGCTCTGCGGCAGCTGGATTTCGTCCTGAAGGTGGCCCTTAGGGAGAAAGCCTCTCCTGATGTTATTCCCTCCCCAAGAATGAGCATAAATGTTGGGATCCCTCGGTATCCATGGCCTGTCGATCGTGATGGTGACGTTCTGTCCCTGTGATTTGATGCCCTTCGGTGATGGTAATTTGAAGTAAGCACCACCAGCTGAATGAGTATAGAAAAGGATCTCAAACAGGTGGGAATGTGGAAAGGCAGCAGCATCTTCAGGCAGGTTGCCAGTGATACAAAAGACTAAATGCTTTCACCTGGGGCAGAGATACTGGGAGACAAGAAGGAGTGATACCAGAAAGCTTCCGAGAAAGTTAATGTGACAGAAAAGGACACCCTGAACTACAATTTTGAAACCAAGGTTTCTTTAAGTTTTCCCATTAGCATGATTCATTTTCCTCGTACTACAGACTTGGAAAGCGCAGAGAAGCCAGTTTGGAAAACACTCAGATATTTCTCAGGTCATGAAAAGCATGGGTTTTATTTACCCTCATGCACTACAAAATCAATAGAGCACCTCTGTCTTGTAGATTTCAAACTTGCCTTGCAGAGACCAAGTCCAAGAATATAATTTTGCAAGTGGGAACAACTCTTGCCTTACAGGACACTTTGTAAATGGGTTGTCAAGTTTTAGTATTTACCGTTTCATTTGAAGGATGAGTAAATGGGAGTAGAAGTACACAGTGGGGAGAGTTTTTAAATCAGTGGCAATGGTTTGAGATTAAAAGTTTGTAATGGACCATGATCATTATTTCAACTTGTCCTCCAGAAAATTGTCCAGTAAAATTCACAATGAACCTCTCACCTGTTGCAGAGTGGGCTGAAACAGGAATGTTTTGGACTCTGCTAGAAATACCTTTCTTGACTGAAAGATTTAAAAATCAAAACCTTCCAGCCAGCACAAGTTAACTTCTACTTTTGCCACTGTGCAGGATTTAGTAGTATAAGAAATGACAGTAGCGTTCCTATTTTCCAGAGCAAAAATTTGCTGTTTCTTTCCATCTGCTGTTATTCAGAGACACAGCTTTTATGTCCTTACTTAGGAATGAATAATGCCTTTTTTTATCCATCAGCTAGATTCTGGATGAAAGGAAGTGATTAACCTTCAGCAAGCCTGTCCCACATAACTAAAATGTTGTAAGTTATGAAGTTATGAAGTTATGAGTATGTTGGTAACTAATGCCAATGAAAGTCACTGTTCCTGCTCCCTGACCTTCCTTCAACTCCCCTACTGCATTTGGATAGTTTTTCAAAAAATTGGAAATAGTTCTTTTGTTGAAAAACAAATTATGATGCCTGGGAAAAGCAATTACCTGAAGCTGTACTCATCAACAGTCCTTCAGAGATAGAAAAAGGACACAGAAATGTAAATATTAGTGGCATTTGTGGAGGGGAAAATTGCTGTAAGAGCTGAAGTACATGTCAGAATATCTAACAGGAGTAAAAATGGCCCTTCAAATTTAAGCGACAGGCTTACTGAGATGGAAGAGGGAACATCTCCTTTGGAACAGAAAGCTGTTAGTGGACAGAAAAACACAGAAAATGTCAGGACAAAGGTGGAACTAAATGTCTTCAATTTGTCCCTTTGTGAGTGATTTCAAGACAAGATTGTATGCTTCCAGCAGGAGGGGATAGAAAGGGAAAACAATCACCCAGTTCCAGGAAAGCATACCACGATTGTTAAAATTGTCTTCCCAAACTAGAAATCAAGAGATCAGCAAGTGCCACTTAACACAACTGAGCAACAATGCAAATGGTTGCATTTTCTATCCTGTTCATAACTAGAGAAGAAAAATGACTCCTTTGAGGTGAAGTTTCTGTTCTGGTGCTGTACACAAAAATTAGGTACTCAGCCTAAGAGGTTTTCAATGGCAACCTCTCTTCCCCTCTCCTGAGTGGATGGGCAGCAGGATGGGGACTGAAGGAAAAAAGTGCTCTCTACTCTAATAGATCTGGGTTGTGATCACCTGAAGAACCTGAGCATGTGTGTCTATGGATCTGATGAGATGCTGTGCTGGTTTTGTCTGGGGTAGAGTTAATTTTCTTCAGAGTGGCTGGTATGGAGCTGTATTTTGTACTTGTGCTGAGCACAGGGCTGATAATACAGAGATGTTTTTGTCATTGCTGAGCAGGGCTTACACAGAAACAAGGCCTTTTCTGCTCTTTGTTCTTGCATGCTGGTGAGGAAGTTGGGAGGAGACACAGCTGGGACAGGTGACCCAAGCTGACCAAAGGGATTTCCAGGCCATGTGGAAATTCCATGCTCAGGACATGAAGTGGGGTGAAGAAGGAGGAAAGGCGGGACATTTGGAGTGATGTTTATCTGCCCAGGTCACTGTCAGGTATGATGGGGCCCTGCTCTCCTGGAGATGGCTGAACACCTGCGTGCCCCTGGGAAGCAGTGAATGAATTCCTTGTTTTGATTTGCTTGTGTGCATGGACTTTAGTGTCCCTGCTAAACTGTCTACACCTCAATCTATGACTTTTCTACCTTTTACCCTTGTGATTCTCTCCAATTCCAGTGGAAGGGGGGTGAGTGAGCGGCAGCTGGGGCTTAGCTGCTGGCTTGAGTTAAACTGTGAGATTTGCTTCCCGAGTCCCAAAGGAATTAGATTACATAATTGCCAAGCCAATCTCCACGGTAGCTGAAAAGTCCTGGCAGTCAGGTGAAGTCCCAGGTGATTAGAAAGAAGAGTAGAAATATTGGACCCACCTTTAAAAAAAGGTATGAAAGAGAACTGTCTGAACCACTGATCTCTCAGCCTCCCTGGACTGACATTTCCTATTAAAACCTACCCAGTAGCTCTCTAAATTGTCTAGAGGAGGATTTGATGGGTGTGCTGTTCCGTGGGTAAGGAATTAGTTGAACAGTCATACCCAGAGGGTAGTGGTCAACCCAGCTCAGTCTTCACATGAAGATTGGTAATAGATAGTGTCCCTTAGGGATCTGCCTTGGGACAAATAGTGTTTAATGTCTTCCTCAGTAATGGAGAACCATTGGCAGGTTTGCAGCCAACGTGCTTTGAGTGGTTTGAGTGGTGCTGTTGACACCACTGAAGGTCAGGATTGCCATCCAGAGGGACTTGGACAT
This sequence comes from Pheucticus melanocephalus, assembly GCA_013398405.1. Classification (NCBI taxonomy): domain Eukaryota; kingdom Metazoa; phylum Chordata; class Aves; order Passeriformes; family Cardinalidae; genus Pheucticus; species Pheucticus melanocephalus. Next base: position 322,025 of record VZSJ01004474.1, read on the forward strand.
GTTTGAGAAGTGAGCATGTGGGAATGTCATGAGGTTTAACAGGACCATGTTCAAGATGCTGCACCTAGGTTGGGGCAACCCCCAGTAACAACACAAGCTGTGAATGGATGGAGAGCAGCCCTGTGAGAAGAATTTGAGGGTGCTGGTGGGTGAGGGGCTGGACATGACCCAGTCATGAGCACTCAGAGCCCAGAAACCCAAACGTGTCCTGGGCTGCAGCCAAAGCAGCGTGGGCAGCAGGGGAGGGAGGGGATTCTGCTCCACCTGGAACCCTGCAACCAACTCTGGGGTCCCAGCACAGGGAGGACATGGACCTGTTGGAGGGAGTCCAGAGGAGGACACCAAGGTGATGAGAGGTATGGAGCATCTTTCCTACGATGAAAAGCTGAGAGCATTGTTGAGCCTCATGAGATTCCCATGGGCCCACTTCTCCTTCTCACCCACATTTCTCTTTATGACATCCCATCCTTCAGGAGTGTCAACCACACCACTTACCTTGGTCATCTGCAATTTTGCACAGGGTGCATGCAACACCCTTGTCTATGTCATTAATGAGATATTAAATAACACTGATCCCAATACCAACCTCTAAGGGACACATCTCTTGTCACTGATGTCCATTGGAACTCTGAGATGTTGACCACTACCCTCTGGATATGACAGTCCAACTAATTCCTTATCCATCTAAAAGTCCGCTCATCAAATCTATCTCTCTCCAATGTAAAGAGCAGGATGCTGTAAGGGACTATGTCAAAGGCTTTACAGGAGATAAATGACATTCATAGTCCTTCCCTTGCCCACTGATGTAGTCACTCTATTCATTCTCTATTTCCAGTCACTGGGGATTTCTCCTGGCTGCCATGGCTTTGCAGATATGGTGGAGAGTGATTTGGGAACTACATTAGCCAATTCTCTCAGGACTTTCTGGGATGCATCTCAGTGGATCCCATAGACATATACGTTCTAGTCCCTCAGGTGTCCAGGAACCTGATCTCTTAGGAAAGGAAGCACTTTTCTCATCCAGTCCTGACCTTGCTTTCCATCCACTCAAGAGGTGTGGGAAGAGAGACTGACAATGAAGAAAGTTGCTGAGTATCTCAGCCTCGTCTCATCCGCTGTTTCTGGTTTTCTAGTCGTGTCATCAGAGGAGTAGATTTTCTTTGACCTTTCTTAGTAACCATGGAGCAACCAAAACAGCTATTTGGATAAGCAGTTTTAGATGTATTACATTCCTTTTGGTTTTTTATGTAGGTTTGAAGGTAGAGATCAGAAAACGATGGACCAGGATGGATGTGGTGGAAAGGGTGCCAGTTGAATGACAGGTAATTTTTCCTGGTACTTCTCTCTTAAACCCTTCTCTGAATCTGCTGTTTTGCAGATATGATTATCTGCTTCAGTCAATGGCTTTTTGCAAGAGCAAAGACATTCCCTGACCAGGCAGTACTGCAAAATCCATGGAAAAGTGTGTGTGCCATAATTTTTAGTATCCTAAAAATTAAAAGATGTGGCAGATGGAGTTTTGAATTAATACATTACAATTGACAGCTGGCTTACTTATAAGACCTCTTACCATGCAAGAACTCCACAAGCCCTTAGTAACATCATAGGTAAAATTAGACTCTGGTTTTCACCTTCCAAGCTCTATGGTAATGCTAAAACTTGGTACTGTTTTTGAGTGTGGGATCATGTAGGTCCAATTTGTAAACTGGATATAGAACATGGGACTTGTTTTGCTAGCAAGTTCTGTGTGGATTGGGATACTCAAATTTCAAGCTTTTACCCTAATGCACTTGTGCACATATTTGAGGCACCCCATTAGCTTGAGGAGACAGTCAGTCATTCTGCTGAGGTCACTGGCAGGCACTTCAAACCTGCTCAAGAGCTGCTTCACAAAAGTTCTTCCTGTCTGCAGCAAGTACTCCTTGCTGAAAGTGGATGCTGAATGCGCAGCATCCATCTTCAGGCCTTTTTGTACATTGTGTTTTCTTGGCAGCATATACAAAAGAAAATACTTGACAATTTTTTTGTAATGTGCTACTATGTCCTGTGATACTTATATGCCTCTGCTGAAAGACTTTTTTTTTCCCTATTTGAAAATGTTTGTTGTTTACCCAGCTTCACATTTACCTTATTTCTAGTTCTTATGGGGTCTGTGTAGCCACTTCTGATGCCTCTGGACTGCTCTCAAAAGTTCTCTGGGTCTTCATGTCCTCGAGCACAAGTTCACCTGAGGGAGGATTTTTGGGCCCTGACTGTTCACTCAAGCCCCTGGGTCCTGCTCTTTGTAGACAATCATTTGTGCTTGACTGCGGCTTGCTGGCCAATTGGCCGGATGTGGAAGGACTCTGCTGATGAGAGCATCTGATCAATAAACAAGGGGCAGAAGAGAAATACCAGATGCCTGAAGGGCTTGTGTTTTGTCCCTGAGCCATCACACCAGGAGTGGGATTCAGAAACCCTGGTAGTGAGTCATGCATCCGTCTTGAGGTGACCTCGGGGACTTAGCAGGATTGCTGTGGAAGAGGTACAGGCTGCTGTGTGAGTCACGGCATCAGGCAATAAATTAGCCAATATAATTCACTGGGAACTTTATCTATCTGCATCGCTCTGCCTGATGTGCTCTTCCCCTTTGGGAAGCTTCTGATTAAATATACTTTATTTCTTCTATCGAAAATTGCTCACAAAAGATGCAGTAAACTCAGGGGAGTCACCCACAAGTACTGCGTGTTATGCACAATGGTGAATAATGGGGAGCTTGCTTTGTCCCAGAGAACTTAGAAAACACTTCTTGAAGGGGGGTCTCTAATTAAGTTGCTTGTCTGTGGAGAAAGAGGAAGGGAAAATAGGTTGTCTTGACCTACCTCTGCAGAAGAAGCTAATAATTTTTGATATGCTGGAACACTTTTAAAGCAGTTTTAAGCATAATCATAACGATGTATTAGGGTACTTGCAATGACTAATTCATTCTGTGAAGCTTGCTGACATCCTTCCTGTCTGTTTAGGAAAATGTAGTATAAAACTAAGAGAACTGATCAAAAGGCTATGCATGTTCCTTGCAGGCTCTGGAAGACTGGAACTTCCCAAGCCAATTAAACTTGAAGAAAATTTAAATGGGGATGGATATCATCAAAGTCTATAGCTCATTTAAACAGTGCAAATATGTCTTTAAAAAAAATCATCTTATGCTGTGGATACGAAAGAAGAAATGAAATCTTTGTCATAGCAGTCCTGATTGCCTGACCCATGATTACTTCATACCACATCTGCACCTTTGCTAAGACGTACCAGCTAATCCAGGAAAATATTTCCAGGCATATGAATGACAAGAAAATAACCAGAAGCAGTCAGCATGGATTCACAAAGGGGGAAGTCATGCTTGATCAACATGATAGCTCATAGTGAAATGGCTGGCCTGCTGGATGAGGGGACTGTGGGTGCTGTCTGCTTGGGCTTCAGGAAGGCCTTTGACACTGTCTCCCATCAGATCCTCCTAGACAGGCAGCTGTTGTGTGGCTTAGGTGAGCAGACAGTGAGTGGGGCTGAAAGCTGCTCCAATGGGCAGACTCCAGTGCTGGTGATTGGTGGCACAACATCTGGCTGAATGCTGGTGGCTAGCAGTGTATCCCAGGGCTCAATACTGGGTCCTTCAACAATCTTCATTAATGATCTGGATGATGAGGCAGAGCGCACAATCAGGAGTTTTTCAGGCTGATATCAGAGAGTCATGTTACCATCACAGGGACATCAATGGCCTTGAGAAATGGGCTGACAGGAGCCTAATGAAATTCAGCAAGGGGAAATGCCAAATCCTGCACCTGGGGAGAAAAAAAATATATATATGCTAGGCACTGCCCAGCTGGAAAGCAGCTTGACAGAATAGGACCTGGGAGTCCTGGGCAGCACCAAGCTGAACATAAGACAGCATGTGCCTTTGTGGCCAAGGAAGAGAATGGTGTCCTGGGCTGCATTAGAAGGAGTATTGCCAGCCAGCTGGGACGTGATCCTGGCCCTTTATGCAGAGCTGGTGAGGATATCCCTAAAGTACTTTGTCCAGTTCTGTGCTCCTCGAGCCATGAACATATTGCAGGGAACCTATGCTCCAATGGACCCTTCAGTGGAAGGGTCCTTAGGGTGACTGAGGGACTGGAGCACCCAAATTTGCTCTGAGGAAAGGCTGAGGGAGCTGGGCCTGTTCAGCCTGAAGAGAAGAAGGCCAGGGGGGTGTCATCAATGTCTGTGAGTGCCTGAAGGGAGCTCACAAAGAAGACACAGCAGAGCTCCTTCCAGTGATGCCCAGTGACAGGACCAGAGGCAGTGGGTGCTAACAGAAACACGGGAGGTTCCCTCTGAACTTCAGGATACACTTTTCCATTGTGAGGATGACCAGACACCAGGGCGGGTTGCCCAGAGAGGTGGTGCAGTCTCCAGCCCTGGAAATACTCAAAAGTCATCTGGACATGATCCTGGGCAACCTGCTGTAGATGACCCTGCTTGATTAGAGGTTTCTTCTGACATGCACGATTCTGTGATTCCTTTATGGCAGAGAAAATGATGGATGAGTGTGGCCATGTGTGCATGCACAGACTGAGCACTCTCTCATCACTGTGTGGGGGCACTGGAGAGAGATAGGCAAAGCATTTAGTACAGGACATGGGGATGCAAGAATCTCTCTTTGAAGAGGTGAAATCTGCATGGTACACCAGGAGTTCTCTGGGGAAAAGTATGCAATGGTGCACTAAGTGTGCACGTAAGTCACAGGGCAGCTGTGTTCTTGAATAACATGAAATCCTCTTTCTTTCCAGGAGGCAGCCTGTCCATTCCCTGTCAAATGGTGATGGCTTCCCTGAACCTTCTGCTGCAGCACATCTTCAGCTGCCACGTTGCTGCAGGCACCAGGAGTGGCTTGCTGAGGTCCCATGGTAGCCCCTCACTCTCAGGCATTTCCCTGGCAGCCCCTCTTCTTGCTGCCTTTGGGAAATACCTGCTGCTTCACCCTCTGCCACCCAGCAAGCTGAGTGTGTGAGAGGAGGTTTCTCAACCAATGCCCTCCAGCAGCTGTGGGGCCACAGGCACTCCATGGGAAACATCCCATCTCACCTCAGCCCAGCTAGCTGCTGCTGGTGGCTGCCAATATGGCATCAAAACCATTTGCACGCCGACAGTTTATTTACAGCACGAACAGGACGGGACACTTGGAATCATTTTCCACATCAGTCTCATAACATTGTTTTTACAATGGAGACAAAAGATGTGACCATCTCACTGTTTCAACAGAATGCCAAGGAAACTTAATGTTACAACATAGCACAAGACAGTCTCAGAGTAGGTTTCAGCCAATCACATAGAGGAAAAGCATATTGACAGTAGTTCTATCCAATAATCTGAAGCATACGTAATTCTGGTTAAAACAATAACGGCTTATTCTCCAACACAATGGCTTGTTCATAAAAGCCCAAGCACAGAGCTCTATTCATAATTAATCTTCTACAATATACATTAAATAAACTTGTTGCAACTTAGAAAGCTAACCAACATAGGCCTGCTGTTCTATTCCTCACGTCTGCACTACAGCCTAGAAATCTTTTTTTGCTATTTTAGCATCTGTTCCCATAACTTCTGCTTAAGGCCTGCTTTTACCACCTTCCTAAAGCCTTCTGAATTTTATGGATTCCAACAGTGGCCACTGGGAAGAGCTTTCAGAGCCTCTCTAAAGACCAGGGGAGAGAGGTGAGCTGTGAGATAGGTATCTGCCAGTTCTGCTGTCCCAGCAGAATACCTAGCAATAAGCACTGCTGGGGGTCAGACCAAAGCACATATACACTGTGAAATTTCCTTTTTCTTATTTGGCTTTTGTGTACACCAGAGACCAGGATCAGGGAGTGACAGAAGTCTGTCCAGGCTTTCCAGCACGGTGAACATATTGCTGAAGAATGCCTTCAGAGGAAACAGTGTTTGAGTTTGTACCCAAAGGTACCCTCCGTGAGGGGTTATGAAGAAGAAATAGTTTTTAGGAATATCTTGTTCTTTTCCTCCATGGATAGTGCAATGAATGGGTAGGAAGTGGTAGTAGTGGTAAGGCCTCTGTGATGGAGTGGGGAAAAATTAGATGTTCTGTTGTCCAAAGAAGAATGCATGTGCATCACCATGGCCCTTGCATGCCACCGCGGTCTAAAAATTAATAACTGACTTGTACAGACATCACTCATAAGAGTGGCTAAATGTGTACTTGATTAACCTTATTGCCCTACCGACTAATTAGGCAGCTTATGGGGACAGCTTCAGAGATGGTAATATTTGCTTTCCATGGACTTGTTCCCTTTTCCCATAGGCTGCACCCAAAAGTATCCATTATCTAACTAAGCCATCGCAGATGGTGAGATGACGACGAGCCTGAGTCAGTCATGGTACTGTTCCGTGTCAGGGAGCAGTATTAAAGGAAGGGTTGTGTGTTCATTGTGCTGGGAGCACAGCTCTGAGCATGCTTTATGTACAGACCAGATCCTGGTGTTTTCTACATGAGGAGGTGTGTAACCACCAAGGTGTGAAGGGCAATGACGGGGGAGGACTTTGCCAGCATTACACCCATTTCAAGGCAGTAGGGTGTTCTTGTGTTTCAAAGGCATTTGATGCAGGGGTGTAATAAAGTTTTTATTGCTGTATACTTGGAGTGCTTGCAACATTTAGAGTTGGTAAAAACCTTGCATGCTGATATCAGGGGATGTCAAATGGCTCCTGATTGTGAGTGTGGGTGTAAATACACTGCTTTGCACTCCCCTCCTGTAGAACAGACCTGTGTCTCTGAAGAAACGGGAAGGATGAGGAAGGATGCTGTAAAAAGAGCTACAAATATTGCAGAGGAGGAGCAGAGCACATGAAGGTCTCCAGCCATCCTGCAGGAGTGAGGGATTGGTGCAAACCAAGCTCAGAAGGGCCAGACCTGTTCCTCTACCCACCCTCGTTTCCCCTGCACTCCACCTGGAGCAGAGACAATGCAGGCCACTTGGGGCAGCTCCATTTGAGCAGGGATGTTCCTAACCACATCCCAGAGATAGTAGGTTTGGAGGATGCCAGAGAGTATTTACCCAACGTGTTTACAATTGCTGGCCCTCCAGAGCCCATCACCAGCCATTCCCTGCTTGAGGCTCCATCTCTGCATCCAGTATCAGGCATCAGGTGCCCTCCATCCTCTGCTGAGGGATCTCCAGCCAATAGAGAGGGCCACGTGGCAGGTTCCTTTTTTGCTCTGCGGGTTGTGGTGGAATACTGTCCAAAGCACGTACAAATCTGTTTAAGTCACTTCCACCAAAGAATACATTTTTCATCGGCATGGTGGTAGGAAAGACACGGTAATAGAATTTTTGTAACTTTTTGCTCCTTCCTGGAACATGCAAGTGGTTCCTCAGACTCTGATGGCATTTTGGGCCACCAGGGTGTGTGGGTACTGTCTCTTTCCCAGAAGTGCTGTTGCAGCAGGACAGCTGTCAGAGGTCCAGCCCCAAGGCCTGCAGGGCTGCAGGAGAAGCCAGAGTCCTTCCCGCTTCCCTGACTGCCTCACCACAAGCAGATGGGCACAACTCGTGCAGTGTCACCCTGACACAGGGCAAGGACCCTTGCCTAAGCACATCCTTGGGGCTTCTAGTTGATTCCAAATGCCCTCCTCCCAAGACTAACTTTCATTTTCTATCCAGGAAGCAATGTCCAGCTGAAGCAACGGAGTATGGACATCAGAGACTCCTTGTCTAGACAGTTTATCCTAGGCACAGTCACCTGGCTTGGACACACCCTCAACCATCTCCCTATGGAGAGTGAGCACAGGCCAGGCTGGAACCCTCCTCTGCTGCTGTCATGGTCTCTGGAAAGGAGCAACCAGACGTTGGTGTGCTTTGAACCCTACCTTGTGCTTTGACAGGAAGCTGCCATGTGGCAGGATGAGCAATTAATTAGCCTCATGCTGCTGCAAGCATTTCCAGTCCCAGCTGACAACAGACTAATTAAGAACCTCCCTGTGGTGTCTATTTTAGATAACCATTTACTTTGATACAGTTTAACAAGGGGTTTTCTAATGGTTTAGTTCACAGGCAACTCATTAGATTAATGTGTGGCAAACAGCAGGAACTTGAATAGACATTTTGAATTCCCAGCCACCAAAAGTCAATACAACTTTACCAAAGAGTGCACTAATTTTATCAAGGCAAAACATATGCTTCCTTCTGATATTTTGTGTCATGTCATTTGTTTCCAGATGTCACCTTAACCTAAGTCCAGAAGTTTTGAAAACTGAGGGTGACCTTGTAAGTGCTGGTTCTTAGGAGCCAATTAATGCTCCTGGACGAGATTTGCCCATCAGAGTCATTTGTGGTGCTTGCAGACTGAGCACCAGGGCTGCTATGTGTGCCACAGTATCAGTGCAGTCTGCTTCAGCATCTCAGGGAGGACTGAGGAACCAAACTTCCTGCCAGCACAACAATCCCTGCACCCATGACTATGGAAAATGCTGACACATGTACAAGGCTTTCACAGGATCTCCCACGAAGCCTAACAGAATCAGAAAAGGGCCCTAAATCCTTCAAATGGCAGGAAGGAGTGTCCATCCTTTCTACCTTAACTTTCAAATGTTAAGCTTGACCCTACCCAACTGCGCCACCACACTTTGTCCTTAGGAACCTACAGGAGTGCCAGATGTGACCTGGACCAAAGTAGGGACATGGGAGGAAAATGAACCCAGAAGCAGCTTGGTTTTCTCTGCACAATCTGTCCTAATGGGAAAACGTGCAGGAGGATTTTACTTTCCCTTTCTGTCTCTGCACTGCCTCATGTTCACAAATTACAATTGTGAGGGTGAAGTATTTGACTCCAAGTTAAGAGTGAGTGGATGACAGCAGAGATGGCAGGTTGGACCTTACTTTGCATGGGGTTGCACAGCTTGGAAAGAAGGCTGGGGCTCTGGGTGGGGAAAGAGAGCAAAGAACAGGAGCTGAAAAGCCTTGCCAGGGGAATAGGGTGGTGCCACAGCAGCAACTAAATACTCTGTGTGATTTTCAGCAGGATACAGTTCTCCATATGACTTGAGATCAAGTTTTTTGTTGTCACTAGAATTAATTGAGAAAGTCTCTTTGAAATGAATATTTGAATATCTGATGTGTTTTCTTTTTCCTGGGGATACTAACCAGTTCTCTGTTTTCAAACACCATCAGAGACTTAGGTTAAAGCCTCAGAGATTAATTTTGCTTCCAGGTTTGGTTGCAATTGGCTTGTGGATTTGGATACGAAATTTCATTGAACAAATTGCTCAAACGGGGACTGCCCCCCTACAAATCATCTGCTCAGAGCTGCCTGCTCAGAGGCACATGGATCATCAGTGTTTGTTGATGAAGAAGAGTGTATCCATGCTTTTCTTTCTAAAATGCTACCCCAAACTAAAATCCCTATATTCTTGTCTGGGATAGCACACAGGAAGTGAAAACTAAAAACATTAGTGCGGTTTTCAGTTTGCATTTCTCAGCACCTTATCGTTTGTAATTCTTGCCTCACTCTCCCTTGCTCCCAGAAATTCTGTGTGACCAGAATTTGGAACACTTCCCCCGTTTCATGGCAACAGAGCTGTGCTGTAGAGGCTCCACAAAGCTACACACATTATGATTTTTATCCCTTGTTGCAGTCTGGCTGAGTGTAAACACTTCCTTCCCCAGTCTTGTCTGAGCCTTTTTGGATGCAAGCAGCTACAGCAAACACCAAGCGCGACTTCATTTGCTGTAGCTCTCTGCCCTCTGCCTCCTGGTCCTTGAGGCTGGGGCTGCTTTCCCCCGTGGCTGCGTGCTGGGAGGCTGGTGACCCACTTCCCGAGGTGAAGGCACCGTGGGACAGAGGGAAGCTGCAGTACCCAGCAGCTCTGCTGAGGCTGGGTGCTGACAGCCGGTGAGGACTGAGTGCAGCTTTCCCTGAAATGCACGCTGTGCACTTCCCCCAGCAGATTCCTCTGCTGTAGCCATGTGACAAAACGTGCTCTTGACTCAGTCCTCACAGGTAAATGCTGGCTCAGTGCTATCAGCTTGTGATTCTGCCTGCCAGAAGCCTCCAAGGGCACTGTTAGGCAGGGGGTTCTAAGGCTTTTTTTTCCTGAGGAGTAGCTTTATACAAGCAGCCTGTGCCACACTGATGATATTGTTACTTCTGTCCTTTCTTGGCAGTCCTTTGGGCATTTCATGGTGCTTACCTGAGGTCACTGGCACTGCTCTGCTGACTCCCACCTGGCATGCTACTCCATTGGTGAGCTCAGCCTGCCAAAAAACAGCTTTCTCCACCAGGGTGCTCATGTCAACAGCTGGGTGCAACTGGATGAGCTGCAGTTGTTGTTCCTTTGCAAACTATCAGGTGGTCTTTTTTTTTTATACTCTTTTATTTATTATTAAATATCTGTTTCCAAGAACATTGTGTGGTTTCTAGGGATGCTGTGTGTAAACTCACATGTCCTTTGTGCTTTGGTGTATTAGCAGATGGGGTACTTGGGCATGTTGCAGTACCTGAGAATCTACCTGGCTCCTGAAGCTGACCTGATATCTGCTGATAATTTTCCAAAGCAGAAATTCTTTATGGGGACATGAAATCATGGCAAGGTCTTGTGGATGAGCTCCATCTGAAGACCAAGTGACCCCAGCCCCCCATGCTACATATTTCCTTGCAGAGGCTTGCCCAGCCCCATCAGTAGCACTGAACAGCACATGGTACCTGGTTCTGCAGTTTTGATTTTCAGACTCTCACCAAATGTGTGTCATTGGTTCCTGGGTACTCTCTTGCCCTGGGTCCCAGGCATTGCACATGGCTCCTTCTATGCTCCTAGCTCCCTTCAGGGCCAAGGCTGTCCTCAGGGATAACTTGGTCTCCTGTTAAATACACTGGGAACAGCCCAGGAGGCATGGAATCCTTGGGCTTAAACTGTAGAATGTGATCCTGTGTAAGGGGATTGGTTTTCCTTTTTGAATTCCTGTCCTAAATCCCACCCTATTCTGCCAAGGGGAGCCACCAGCTGCCACGTTGTCCCATGGCCTTTTGCAGGGTTGCTGTTTCCAGCAAATAAAGTTTCTAGTAGTGTTTTAGCATTCATTCAGACCCTGCATCCCTGTCAGGATGTTTTCCACATTTCCTATTCAGGTGCTACCTGCAAAACATATAATCAGTCACAGGTCCAAAGACTGGATAAAACATTCTTCAGCAATGTGTATTAGACAGATTCATCCCCTGTGATCAAAGGCCCCGTCCTTATCCTGTTACATTTAATGGAAATTTTACTAGTAACCTCAGAAGACCAAGACATTATTCTCCCTGATTAGTGGACAAGACCATTACAACATTACAACTTCAGAAGAAATTACATCCCTTTGCCTCCTCTTTGGGTGGGGGGAACCAGGCACGTGTTATGCTTCCTCTTTGGATGATGTTTGTCCTCACAGCTGGTAATCACCTGAGACTGGAGCTGGTGTCCTGTCAGAGGAGTGTGCTGTAGCAATTTCTCTCATTGCCATATATTTAGCCCTGAGTTTGGAAAATGGCTCCTACTAGATGGGAGCTGAGCTAAGTTTATGTCCATGATGGCAGCTGTGTATTTCTAGTCCCTGTTACCACTGGTGCTGAACTGCCACTACTTTTTATTCATTCCTCGGAGATTTGGTGGAGGGATGTTGAGATAATTTCTCTGTCTTCCCCTGAAATTTTTATTTCTGGAGTGTGTCTCAAATGTACTTAGAGAAAAGGAATGAAATTCAGCAGTATGACTGTGCTAGCAGAGCAAATGTTTTGCTGGTGGCAGATATTTCCCCCATCATGTTGGCACTGAATTTGTTCTGGTATTCCTGAAATGCCTTTAAACAGTTCATTTCTTCTTAAATGCTTCCTTGTGTGAAAGCCAGCCCAGGGAAGACCGTGCTAAGCCTCTTAGGAGGGAAAAGTTGTGCCTGTGTTTAGACTTATTCCATCACCCTCTGTGGCACTTGAGCTGATTCCACTTTTCATGCCTATCACTTTCTCATTTCCTTTGGCTACGATGCCTCTTTCTTTCTGCTGAAATGTTTGGAGGGCAGGCAATTCCAGGGCTGCCTGCAGATGAAGCCAGATCAGCTTTCAGCACTGAGCTGGGTAACAGCTGCCCCCTGTCACTTCAGAGCCAGTTTTGGGACAGTGTCATCAGCTTTGTCAATCCATATGTCCCAGGGAGATTTTTAGTGTATAAAAGCTTAAGTGTCTATTAACTGGATCAAATTCTTAAATGTAGATCTGAGACATGAAGTGTCAAATGGAACACCCAGCTTTCACTAACCACACAAAACTGCAATTCATTGATATCAGAGTTCCATGAATTCCAGCTATCCATAGGCACATGGTATCTAAAAGTTTGTCCTGTGCTCACCCAGGCCTGTGTATGTGGGAATGAGCAAGAAAAATGTTAATAGCGTTTTTGCAAATTTTGTCTTTTTTCTTTTGCTTTGTTAAATAAAGATTTTAATTGTCAAGTTTGCATTTGTCAAAAGCATGTGACAAAAAAAAGCCAGTATGAATAGCATCAGAGTTTTAGTTCCACAAAGCAAGTGTAAAACAATCCAGTGTCAGCTTGCATATATATATATATTTCTAAAATATATCTTTCTAAGCTTGCAAATACAAAAATCAGCTTTCTAATAATAAAAATGTCCCACTCGCCTTAGAAGCAGGACACTGTGTCCTGGAAGATGTCCTCCTGCTCCCTGAACAGCAGAGCCTCCTCCAGTGAGAGTGTGCCCTAAGTTGCTCTTTGCCATTGCTTTCATTTCTGAGCAAGACCAGAGGACCCCAGGGCTGGTAGGTCAGCTGCACACAAGCTGCCTCAGATCCCAGGTGGCTTCTGGCAGGAGGTTCAGCACCAGCCCATCCTGTCAGCAAGTGCCAGGCTGCTGGTGGGCTCTCAAGCAATGCATGCAGCTCAGACAGCCAGGTGCTCCAGGTGAGCTGTTCTGCAGAGACCCTGCTACTGAAAAGGAAGTCTCAGGACTGAGTTTGGACATTTTTCTCTAAACACAAAAGCATGATCAGTTCAGCTTGGCTCACTTGCCTTGTTTGTACTGGTTAAATTACTCACTAGCCTAATAGCGGCTTAACTTCATCCATTACCTGAATATTTCTTTAATTAATTCAATTTAAATAAGAAACCAATCACATTTGGTGCAAAATTTACTGAATGATAGAGAATTGTGGCTGCTCAGAAGCTCACAGTCTGACATTAACTCTAGATCACTTCTCAATAGACTTCTCTGCATCCACAACATGACACCCTTCAGGGTGGCCAGAGGAATGAAAAAAAAAATTAATGCTTATTTACTTTATTTGCATAACTCTCATGTTGTAAACAAACTAGTAAACACACCTCAGCCAGGCATGGAGCATTTATAAATCAGTGTAAGGAGCTCTGTTGCTCTGATAGTCAATAGGTTTATATTGATTTGCATTTTTCATTGATCAGACCTGCCTGCATGAGATTAACACCTTACAATTATCTTATATTTGAAAGTGAATTTGACTAATTTCTTTACAGCACCAGATAACTTTTAATAGGACACAATAACCCAGCATTCTAGGTCCTTTCAAACAATGGATTTCATTATGGAAGGTCACATAATACTTTTTCCAGGAATAACCTGGGATTTTTTCAAGTTGGATAAATTCCAGCCCTAGTAACTACACTTTGCCTTCCCCAGCTTCCCCAAAGGTCCAATCAATTCAGGCATTCTTAGCATAAAACTGTTACACGCTGCTACTGTGCATGACTAGACAGCTGCTGCACTTCCCTCCAGTGACAAATGCATCTCAGTGGTGCATGAGCTGATTCCCTCCCACTGCTCTGATGTGGTGTGCCTGAATGATTCCAGTTCTCACAGTCCTCCAAGAAAAAGCACACTGGTAACACACACTTTTATAATGGTCTTCCTAGACCTCCTGATCTTGACCATCCTTCTTTGTCCTGCTGGTTAAATTCACTCCTGGATCTTGAACTCCCATAGGTGGGGAGGGTCTCAGGGCAGGGGATGTGCCAGGTGCAGTGGCAGGCTGTACTCACATAGCACATATTGTTTTGAATACCTGAGAAGGCACTCCCACTGAGTACCTCCCCATTGCCTAACAGGCCTGTGACACCTGTGTTGGCTGATGTTTATCTGTAGTGAAAGAAAAGTTTAAAATCTCAGACAGCAAGTGGAGATAGAAACCCCATAGCTGCAGTGGTGCCTGTTCTGCTTTTCCTTTTGAATGTGTTTTTGCATCTGGTTTTTTGACCAGGTCTCAGTCCAATCCTGGCAGCAAGAGCACGTTGCTTTGAGGCCCACTGGTCCCTAGCTCTAATGCTCTGGTGTGACTCCTGTGGATTGTAAAATCAGCTGCAGTGCTCATGTCTGACCCTTGCTGCCAGACTGCAGCCGGCTGTCACATCAGAGTCAGAGCTTCTGAATAGAGGGCTTTCCAGGCCTTCAGAAAACTTGCCCCTGTCAAAATCACTGAGGTGGTGAGGATGTTTCAACACCAGGGTTGAAAGCAGTGGCCTCTTGCTTCTGTAGTTCTACTCAAAAGCAATGTGAGGCCCAAAGGTAACCCCTGGCTACAGCACCTTGGAGGGGCCTCTGCCCTGCTGGAGCCGCAGCTAAAAGCAGCAGGGCTACCATGAGAGGAAGAAAGGTCTCACAGAAAGAATGGTGAATATGACAAAGATCAGAAGGGGGCAGCTTCTCTACTATGTGCTTTGCTCTCTGACCTTCAGGGGTCCTTTTGGACATGTTGTAGGATTTCCAGTTGTGTCAACTCCCAGCATACACATCCAGGTCTGCAAGATGCAACGGGAACAAATTATTTGTGGAGCTGCTGTGAGATGTGATAATGCACACTTCTGTCCCATCTGTGGATGCATTTACCTTTCAGCCCACGAGGGGCTCAGTTCAGCTTGCATTGCTTGAGGGGTGGAATTTAAGCTGGCAGCTTCTGGGTCAGGCTAGTGTTGGCAGGTGGAGCAGCTCTGGGGAGGAGGTTGTTCAGTGACGGGTGTCCTACGTCAGTCTGTCTCTGGTGTCCATCACGGTTTCACTCAGTGCCGATTTACAGCTTCCTTCCTGCATGGCTGTCATCGTACCAGACCCCTCTTCCGATTGTGACATTGGCATCCTCTGACCATGACACAAAGCACTGGGAAAAGGCTGCAGCAGGGAGGTGCCTGCCTTGACTGCGTGCGCTACCCGAGTCAGCCAGCTCACATTTCATCTGAGCTCAATCTGCAGATGAACACATTCAGTACACATCCTTCCTGGGGAAAGGCTGTCATCCCTGAAACTTTGCTTCTTCCAAGACCATTAGCTTCCAAGATGTGGCATGGGGTGTAGAGGGTAAGTTAAAGGATTGGGAAAACAGATTTCATTTCCCATGTATAATTAGGCAAATTGACGGTCTACAGAGTAGGATGGGGGAGAAACTGGAAAGGGTAAGAGTGAAATGAAAACCATGGTGAGAGGGAACGATTTGATTTTTATTTATGCCTCAACACGTGTTATACATGAGATGAAACATTCCTGTAAGGGCTGCACACACGTTGGGAGCCCTGTCCCGGGGAGCCTTTGCCTGGCAGCCCCTCAGGCCAGACAAAGCTTCCTCGCTCGGGCTGCGAGCGACCCGCACTCGCTGGAGCTGATGAGGATGCCCGGGGGCCTGGCAAAAAATGCCTGGGAAGTCGGGCTGTGGAGGGATGGCCTTAGCGCATCAAAGCAATGAACTGCCACAGGACCAAAGCCATTTTGCTGTGGGTTTCTTGGAGGGATCAGGGGCTCGCCCGGAGGCTCAGCCCGGCCCTCCGAGCCCCGAGCCCCTC
>VZSJ01004474.1:338292-349122 GCA_013398405.1 Pheucticus melanocephalus
TGCTGCTTCCAACTGGATTTTGCATTCCAAAGGCCTGTGGACTACATTTTACGTGAAATTTGCAGCTGAATGTATTTGCTCATTACCATCTCATCCCCTGTTACAAGAAGAAAGCTCATGACTTCAAATGAACAACCTGTGCCTTGGTAAAGCTGGGCTGTCATCTCTACAGAGAGACTCTGTTTGGGTGTTTCACCTCAAGAGAACTAAACTAAGCAATGCTAACATTTCAGTCCTTGTTTCCATTCCTGGTCTGATAGATGGCATCTATGAGGAGTTACCTGTTCAAAATATGACAATTCAAAAGGTGGTCAGTTAAGCCAATATCCCTGGCTTAAGGCAATGCAACATCGGGCCTTAGCCTTATTTACTGCAACCAGAAGAGTTTTCCATCAGAAGAGAATGGAGGGATTTAGCCTAGTGACAAAGGTGTCAGCAATAAACCCCTGCTCAAATAACTGCATTTCATTAGGCCTGATCTCAGTTTCAAGGAGGTCTGATAGAGCTGTTGTTAGAGCCATCTGTAAATGTAACACTAAGATAGCCGAATTTTTTGGGGAGTGCAAAAGATAGCAAACACTCCATGAGGTTTATGGTCTCACATGGAGCAGCTGCAAAAACAAGCAAAGGGAAATACAGTCGTGGCTGTTTCCCTGAGGAGGAGCTGAGGAGATGAGCTCAAGCTCATCATGAACTCAAGTGGTAAGTTGTCTGTGCCCACAGGTAAGGTGAGAGCTACTGATTGACCACAGTCCTCCTGCGATGGCACAGCATCTCCCAGGCCAGACAGGATTTTAAAGAGCATTTTAAAACACAGCTAACATATAATTTCTGTTAAAGACTTGTGAAACTGTACTGAAACACAGACACAGCTGTGACGGGAAATGTGGGCTGCAAATGGAGAACTGTAGAGATTAACAGAAAATAAAACCTGTGGGACATTGTAATGTCCCAGATTAAAAGACAATGAGTCTGATATTTAAAAATCTGAGCAAGATGGACAGTGAACAACCCTGCTCTGAAGGGTAGGATAGGAAGGGAGACAGTTCCACTGGGCAAGCAATGGCAAACTGCCCTGCCCAAGATCAAGCAAGTCAGCAGAGGTGGATATTTTTTCCATCCACTTTAGTCTGTCCAGTACAAGTGACCACACGGGGACATCAGCAACTCATAGATGATTGATTTGTATTTTTCCTGACTTGTTTCTTTCTGAGTGGCCCATTAATTTTGGCTTCAGGCAAAAAAAAAATCCAGTGCAAAACCAAACAACAACCAACCAAAAAACTTGCATAGGGAATTTTGGTTTTGGATAAAAAGAAATGTTTTACAATAAATAGTGGGACAGACTTACAAATTCAGAAACAATTTTCATTACTATTCCAGATATAATGAGATTTATTAATATGTATTAGGACAAGTCTGTGGACAAATATGTAATTTAATATGCTTTAATAAATGGTGGTATCTCAAACACTAATTTTACATTTGAATGGGTAGTAAAGATAAGTTGCAATTTCCTGAAATACTAAAAGCTCAGAAAACCATGCTTTCTTAAGACAGATACTGGTAGACTAGAATAAACTGGCTGTGTTTACTGTGCAAGATTCACCCACAGATAGTCTATGAGTAAGTCAATACCACTATCAATTTTTCTTAATTAGGAGGATTTTACCCATGAGGAAGAAAGAAACATAACTACATCTCAGAACTACTTCGCTCATGCCTCAGCCTGCTGTTGGCCAATTTATCTTTTTCAGCCACAGCTCTAAACAGCTTCTGGGAAAAGAGCTCATTTGAAGAGTACATACTTCTAGTTTCGGAAGCAATTGTAAAAATAGCTTAGTAGGATTCTTATTAATAAGCATATGTTCTTTTAGTGCTTCCTCAGGGTCAAGCATAACTCGTCTATGTTGTTTTTTGATTTTTAAGTTAGATAATGAAACTGTAAGTGATGCTTTAGAAATCTGTATAAAACTTCTGTGCTGAATTAAGTCGGCAATATCAGTTGCCACGTAGAACTGAGTTACTATTACTTTTAGAAGACAGGAAACTGTGCCTGCAGCCTGCTGATAATTTACATGTTCACAGTCATATTTTTCACTGAAGGAAATGCCTTTTTCCCTGCTGTGTTGTGTGAAAAGCCCAAATGAAAAAAAAAAAAAAAGATTGATGGCATGCATGTGAATGTAGAGAGCTGTCCAATCAGGCACACACCCTCATCCCTCCCAGGGAACAAAATGCAAAGTGGAGACTTCTAAAACCACCTGCCCTTTAGAAAACGAGACCATACCCACCAAACTAAGGTTTGACTCTCTTTCCTGGCACAACTAGCTCAGCAGACACAAAGTCATGCCTTTGAAAAAAAAAGTAGAAAAAAGCCTGTTTCTTCCTTTGCTGCATTTATAATAAGTTCAAGCACAACTTGCCACAAGTTGAAAATGAAAAACTCGAAGTCAGGTTTTTTCTAAGTTCACACAATATTCCTTTGAAAATAGTAAAGTAAAAGTTTTGAAATGCAAGTTAAGAAAGACAGAGGCAACAGTCTCTTACTCTACAGTGTAAAAATGGTGCTTTAATGTTATCAAAAGCCTTGAATGAGGCTTTCAAGCAGAATGAAGAACTAACACACAATTAAAAGACAGGAGATAACACCTGTTTTATATTCCGTATTTACAAATGTGTAATTATTTTAAGGATTTCATTCTCTTCTCATGCCTGCATGGAAAATTTGAATTACTCTAGTATGAAACTGATTAGGCCAACATATGAGAATCTAGATAGATATTTTCTCTTTACAGCCATCCAAGAATTAGGTATCTAGCTTAAATTGGCCAACTAGGCTTTCATCCTAGGCCATCTAGTTTTTGTTGAAAGACTGGTGTCTTGGTTTCCATCCATGGGCCAGACTCATCAATGAATTATTACTCCATGCTCTGTTCCCAGATTTCTTCTGGGTGTCTTAAGAATGTGAATCAGGCATAAATCAGCAATGCACTAACTGCCTGCATCAGAGTACAAACATCAAAGGGTAAGAGCTGCAAGGGTAAGTTTGCTATGCCACAGCAACACTAACTCCAAAATGCATTGTCACATCAGCTTAAGCAGTTTAAGGTGGAAAAAAGTATGTAACCACTGCCTGAATTTAGGACATTATCTGTATTTTTTTTCCCTGAAAGTGCCCAGCCTTTTGCCACATGCACAAGGTGTTTCTGACAGGCAAAGATCACAGACTCCTTGCGTAGACTCAGAGCAGACGTTTTGTCTTCTGAAGCAAAAACTTTTATCAAAAAAGTAACCTGAATTAATGGATTTTTCATACGGGGCATGTGGCAGAGAGATGCCACAGGGATGATGCATGCTCCAAACCATTGAGCATCTCATCTGCTTGCTGCTCTTCATCTTTCCATGGCTTCCAAAATGTGCAAAACTAATCTAACTAATGTTAAGCTTTTATTAAACAGAATGAAGAGAACAACATGGAATTAACCTGTGCATGGAGTGAGACATTTTTACCATTCATGTATAAAGCCTTTTGATTTTCAGAAAACCATGTGAAATATGAAGTATAACCAGGAAGTTATCTCTACAGCTGGCCTTCTTGTTTCTAGTGCCCAACTATGCATCAGTCACATACTTTATATTCTCCTTGTAATATTGATAATAGCAACTTGAAACAAAGCTGCCTAGATGCTTCAAAATTATCAGGTGAACTTCAGTGAAAAAGTTCCCAATTACTTACAGTGAGAATAAGGTAACAAAAGATTAAGAAGGTAATTTTTACCATTAACAAAGCCCAACATAATCCAACACACTTCAAGTATCTACAAAAGTGTATATTATCAAGTACGTTCCATTTCCTGGACAGAGTTTCAACTCAAAGTGCAAAAATCAACACCCTTGATTTATTTTTCCCTTTCATCAGGGTCTTCTGATGCTACAGGAGGAGTGTAACTTGAACAGAAAGGCACGTTGTTAGCTTTTAAGTCTCATCTCATACATCTCTCTCCCAACACTAACTCAGGATCACTCCACTCCCAAGTCCTCCAGTGCACACAAGAAGTTCCATGTTGGCTTTTCCTGTGTCAGGACAGACCTAACGTAAGAAAGAAATGTCAGGAATGCTTATCTGGGAGTGAAATGTGTTTCCCACTCATCATTCATCAAGGGAAGCTGGCATGTGAAGTGTGTATCTAAATAAAAAGTGTGAGGACACAGGAGTGAGGAAATAGGCAAACTTCAGGGGAGGTAGGGTTTTCTGCTCTCCTGAGAAGATCAATACTGAAAAAAAATTTTGATTGTGTTTGTCCTGAACACTGGGCAGTATCCCCTATTGTCCTCATGAGAGAAAGAATAAATAAAATAATATTTAAGCAGCATTTTCTACCTCTGCCTGTAGAAAAGAGGCTTTCTAATGGCTTAGCCCTTCTTGCTAAGCTGATGTTCCAGGCTGCACTGTCTGCCAGACTAGGGAACTTGATTTGGAACAATGAGATCCAGTCATGCAGTGAGGAGATTAACTCACATCCGTTATAACACCTTTTGAGGCAACTCATTAAATCAGTCTGGCTGTGAAGTCCAGCAACTTGATGGCATTAATCTAATGTCTCATCCCAGCCCTGAGGTTATCAGTGGACAGCTGTAATTACAATTGATTGAAAAGACATTTTCACAGAGGAGTTTCTGTTTCCTGGAATTCAGGCATTTCTGAATATTTTTCCTGTGTTGTCCAGCCCAGTCATTCCAATCTTATTATCTCCTGGCAGGCATATGCAGCTTTTTAGTAACTTGAAATCAAGGTATGAAATTGGCAATATTCTGATGACAGCCAAGCTACAAAGTTAAGCTCTAAAGACAAGCTCACATGGTCTTTTAATGGCACTGTATCTGCCTTCTACAACTTCCTACATCCTCCCTATGTGTTGGGGGATGTGGTGAGAAGCTCCTGCTTGGGTCACTGTCACTCCAGCTGTGACACTGGACTGGTGGCTGTTTCTTGACCTCTTCCCTTTTCTCTTCCTTGATGGACTCCTCAGAGTCAGAGGACAGCTCGACCACTTCTGGGGTCCTCTCAGCGAGCGGCTTCACGTACCCAACAATGACACAATTGTCTGAGGAAGAGCCACTGTCGTTTGAGTCAGCATTAGCCTGTAACTCAGTCTGCACCTTGCTTCTTCGGCTCCCTGAAGCAGAGTCCTCGTCAGAACTTTCTGATGACTCCAGAGGAGAAGCCATGGTTGCACGAACCTCTTCTGAAATGGAATAGGAAGGCCCCGGAGTTTCGTCATCCCACGGGGCCTGACCGAGACCAGGAACGGACAAACTATGATCCGGCCCTTGCGGGTACGCCACGTCTGGAGATATTGTAATAATTGATGAGTCCGAGTGGCTTCCCTCCTCATAGGACGGTGCAGGACAGTCATAATTGGCGTGTTGATCATATGCTTCTAAGTTAAAAGGACAACGAGCAAAACTGATGAATTCATGCAGGAAGTGCTCCGTCCGATTCAGCAGAAATGGCTTCAGATCATCAGCAAAGGCCTGGCTTTCCAGATCGTACCTGGTCACGTTACTCATGATGATGTGCTGCACAATATTGATCAGAGACCCGTGGGCACCAAACAGGACCGTGAGCTCTCGCTTCAGCCAAGGAACCAGGCGGTGAAGGCAAGCGGGGTTGCGGCGGAAGAACTCGGCCGAAATCTCTCGGTAGCGGCCGCCGTCCTGGATGCTGCGGATGCGCACGCCCGTGCGGTACAGAGCCCTGCGGAAGGTGATCATGTCCTCCTCCTGAATCTGCCGCAGACATCTGCCCTCCGCGCTGGCCTTCCTCCTTGAGGCCAGCCTCCTGAGCATCTGCTGAATCTCTCTGTGCCTGTCTCCTGCCGGCTCGCTCGACAGCCCTTCAAACAACATCCCGTTATCCGGAGGCGAAGGCATCCTTCGCGAAGGGGAACCGCGCGCGCGCCGTTCCCGCGTTAGGGTGGTGCGGTAACGAAACCTCCGGCCATCGGGGCTGGCAAAAGAGCTTCTTTCTAAAGGGCTCAGGATGTACTCCTTGAAGTCATCTTCAGCACGAATCGTATGGAAAATGGAAAAGAAGGGCTGCTTGCACAGCGGGCATTCTGCTTTGTTCTTGGACCACTCCTGGACGCAGCGGAAGCAGAACCTGTGCAAGCAGCGATCCAGATATGCCACGTTGTCAAATCTGTCCAGGCAGATGGGGCACTTGGAGTCCGGAGATGCATCTGTCGGCAGCTTACTGGTGCTGGCTTTCGGAGAAAAATTGCTGGTTCCTGCAAACTCTCAGCTAACAGAAAGCACCTAGTACCTCCCACATTTTAGGATTACCATTTGGCAAGTGAGGTCATCCCTGCTGCAAAGCACCTTGGAGCATGAGTCACATCCTGACCTGTGAAGGACAGGCTGAGTTTACTCACTGAGATAAGGAGTTTTTCCAAGCAGATGCTCTGTGTGCATCTCTGTTCTTGGCTCTTAGCCAAAGGGTGCCCACAGGGTCCCAGCTTGCAGTAGATATTATAGGGTCTTTCTCTTTTTGTTTATTTTATTTTAGTTCCCTGCAGTCTCAAGGATGGTCTTAAGCAACCATCTCATCTTGACGTGATCTGCAGGCAGCTGTCAGATGGCAGCATTGCTCACTGATATGTGAATGGGAATTGAGTCAGAAACTCAGAAAGCAAAGGTTCAGCTTCCACAACCACTTCTTTAAGCCACCCAGTTCTCACGATCAAGTGAGCTATTTTACTTTATAAAATGATCATGTTCCAAGGCAAAAAAATAAAATAAAATTTGTTTTAAAAGAAAATTATTTTTGTCTAAGCAAAAACATAGACTCAGTCTTCTGGACATGAAAGGAGTCTAAATATACAGTCTAAACCAGCATTATTATCCAAAAGACCAAGTATGTACACCATGCAGTCACTTACCAAAGGGACAGAATATTTGCAAAATTGCATGCTCCTCGAGGAATTCTCTGGGTAACAATTGCAAGAGAAGATAGAAAGAAATTCAGTATGATCTGCAGACTTTTATTTCTGAACATGGAAGAATATTTAATATTCCCTGGCACAGGCTCTTCTATGCAAACCCTTCAAGCTCTGAAATGCACTGCCTTCTACCAGCAAGCTGTAAATCCTCCCAGTCATTCCTCACGCTCCTGCAGGGCTGCACATCCACTGGCCAAACAGCGGCCACATTAGCAACCTGACACCTTAAACAAATTCAACGCCTGCCCCTTGGTTGGCTGATGGCAAAGAAGCAAGTTAAACTGGAAAGGTCAAGTGGAAATCTCTGAACAGAGCCATATTGCAGACACAAAGTAAAGCGAGCAATGAGTTCTCAAGCTATGTGAAAACTGGGTCAAAAGGGCCTGAAACAGAAACTGTTAGGCAAAGTGAGAAACCAAGGTTGTTATTTCAGAGGCGGTCCGTGCGGCAGTATCGCTCTGCAGCCGGGATGTGCTTTGCTTTTGGCTCTGCTCAAGACTGCAGGCAGTTTTGAACTGTAAGCAGAGGCTGTATAAAGCAGATGCAAGCTCTATGTGCAAAAACAAGAAGATGTGTAGGGAAAAGCAGGGAGCAGAAGCCATGTGCAAAAACAAGAAGGTGCGCAGAGAAAAGCACAACCAACAATCCTGACAAAGGGAAGAAATTACATCACATGCTTTCACAGATAGGCAAGGACAGCATTGAAAACCTTCCACACTCACTAACAGGACACATATTCAGAACTTTCAACCTTCCAAGGATTTCATGCATGTTGTCCTCTTATGTCACAACGTCTAAGCTCCCAGACTGTCCGCACCATGACTAAACCTGCCTCAAAAGAAAAGCAATGATGCCAGAAGTGACTCCATCCTCCTCAAAGAAGGGTACTAGCAGGACAGTGCTTACAAGAATCCCTGTAACACCCTTTGGTAGGCATTTCAGAACTTACAAAGGTGGTGCTTTGTGATCCTGGGCAGCTTCTGGTCCTTCATTGCAATGTATTCAGAGCACACAACACTGAGTGTAGAAACAGGGAACTTTGAAAAAGAGATGCGTGGCAGGTGTGAACACTACGAAGACAGCCCATCCTTTCCCTGGTGGAATGCAATCAGAAAAAGCATTCCAACCCAGGACTGCAGGAACCGGCGAAAGACAATAGCAGAATCCTGCACTGAAAAATTTACCTGGAAATTTGTACAGAAATACTTAAGGGCACGGTGGTTTTACTAGAAGCCTTAGCCAGTTACCCCAAATTATCTATCCTTACATCTTGGAAAAAAACAGCCAGCACTTGTGAACAGGGCCTGAAGTGACATCCTATGGTAACAGCAGCTTCTTTTAAAGAGGATGAGCCAGGTCGAGTAGAGACCATAAGGGAAAGAATAGCAAAGGTAATTCATATTCTGTCTTGCTTCCATAACAGCTGAGCCCTGCACACAGAAAGGCTTCTGGGGCCCCCTCCTCTGCTCCTTGTATGCAGTGGAAATGCTGCTTTTATTGTATGCCACATCATTATGTTGCAGCTGGAGAAAGAAAAAAAAAAAAGCCCTTTTTGTACTTGCCTATAAATGATCAGGTCATGAGAGAAATAAATTGCAACAAATTATGAGGTCCTACTCGAACTGCAGCTCTCTGCAAGCACAGAGTATTCCCAGGTAAGCAGCTGCTTGCCCATTTATTTAATTTTTTTTTTTGCTTTTGTAATTAAATATACTTTAGACATCTAAACAGCCAAGATGGAACAGCCTGGTTTTGGAAGCCAGCATGCTCTGTAACCATGGCAAGTTCTCAGAGTCAGGCTGATGCTGCAAGGCATGAACTGCACATTTAAGTTACATAAGCAACTTTCACTAGAGAATATATAAAATGTCAAAATCTAGTACTATGCCTTATGTTCCTCTGTTTCAGGAGTTTAAAAGTCAGAAACTGCTGCAAAACCACCAAAGATTTTCAGTCACAAAGATGCATGCTTTGAGCTTTAGATATTTGAGAAGTCTTTTAAGATGAAACTTGGTGATTTGAGAAGGTTTAAAGGTTTGATGATTTTATTTAATTTATTCAATTTGAGCATTCCTGGAGTTTGGAAAGTTAGGTGTCCATCTGGATTCCACAGTTTTAAGATTTTTTTTTTTAATTCTGAGGTAAAATAACTTCCTTTGATATTCACAAAAAGGCAGTTTACAAATATAATCACATGTGCTTTCCTTTGGACACATGGACGCATGATTGAACTGGCTGCCAGCAAAACAGGCTGCTAAATGCTGAGAAGGTTTTCAATCAGTCTGGAATGAAAAAATCCATACCCCCTCCACCAAAATTTACATGGCATAGTACTACATAAAGAGATAACATAATCATTGAGCAGAAAGCAACGACATGAAATAAATGCAGCAAATATTTGCTTATCCAGCCACTAAATAAGGAAAATGCAACCTGGATTGAGCAAGACAAAAATGGAGAGTCCTTATTTTTTATATGATACAAACTATTATCATACTCTTCCTTAAAAAGCCATGTGAACAAGTTGAAGTTACAGCGTGGTGGAAGGAGAGCACAAGCACACTCATGCTGTGCCACGTCATGTTTGTTGTGTTTTAAAGGCAAGTTAGCTCATTTCTTCCAGCACTTGTGAAAGCAGGAGAAAAAATAGATGACAGCGGGGCAAGAAGAGAATTTGAAATATAGAAACAGAGCAAACCCCCACTCTCTTCTTCAAGTTTCAAAGGCATCCTCATTTGCATTTCCATAACTGAAAATTGAAAGTGCGCGTTTACTTCTACCCTTTCAGGTATTGTACAAATTCAAAATGGGCCCATAGGTTGAAGAGACACAACCTGGAGTGCAAGCCACCCCTGAAGTACCAGCAGAACGAAACCTGGGCAGGGATACAGCAGCCAAGATCAGTACACAGCAGCAGGTCAGCCCCTCAGCTTGGGCTGGGGTGCCTGTACTTCAGAGACCGTAAAAATAGACGGTGGCAGGTTTTTCAGAAAGCACCAGCATTCTGCAGTGCTGCAGGTTAATGATACTCTGTTGAAGCCATATGGATCAGTGTCATGCAGACACCAAGGAGGAAGGAGAAGGGGACAGGGTGATGAAGAAAACTGAGACAGGAGAGTGGGAAAGCTGAGGAAGAGGAGTAGCTGCATCTCCACTGGTCTCTGTGGCTATTGCACAGAGTCAGGAGCTCATCCTGAAAATGGCAGTTTAATATGCCCACACCCCAGGCCCAGACAGAAACACTGTTCCAGTATCTGCTCCCCACAGGGATTCCCTATCTGGCGCAAGGTAAAGAGCAAATCAAGCTCTGGCTGAGCATCCCATAGTACAAAACTAATCCCTCAGATACTACTTTGGACACCAGACACCTTTTGTGCCTGATGCCAGACCCTGGGTAATGCAGCATCAGCTCCTTATGGCCCTTCTCCTTGGCACACAAAGACCCTGGGTACCGCCTGTGCTGGGAGGGTGCCCTGAGGGGAGGAGGCAGCAGGCACAGCTTTGCAGCTCACCTTGAACGGGGACATGTCCATGCAGAGACACCAGAGTCAGACAGCACTTCACATCAGGTGAGGCTCCCCTCTAAAAAGGCTTCAGGTTATGTGCAAAACTTGGACGTCATTTATGCAGGCGTATATGAACGAGCAGAAAGGGATGGTCTGTGTGCTGGTTTTGGCTTGGGTAGTGTCCACTTTCTTCACAGTGGCAGTATAGGGCTGGGTTTTGGGTTTGTGATGAGCACAGGGTTGAAAACACAGGAATATTTTTGTTATTGCTGAGCAGGGCTTAAACAGAGCCAAGGTCTTGTTAGCGTTCAGAAACACAT
>VZSJ01004474.1:354122-364220 GCA_013398405.1 Pheucticus melanocephalus
GAGGGGCTCGCGGCTCGGAGGGCCGGGCTGAGCCTCCGGGCGAGCCCCTGATCCCTCCAAGAAACCCACAGCAAAATGGCTTCGGTCCTGTGGCAGTTCATTGCTTTGATGCGCTAAGGCCATCCCTCCACAGCCCCATTTCCCAGGCATTTTTTGCCAGGCCCCCGGGCATCCTCATCACCTCCAGCGAGTGCGGGTCACTCGCAGCCCGAGCGAGGAAGCTTTGTCTGGCCTGAGGGGCTGCCAGGCAAAGGCTCCCCGGGACAGGGCTCCCAACGCGTGTGCAGCCCTTACAGGAATGTTTCACCTCATGTATAACACGTGCTGAGGCATAAATAAAAATCAAATCGTTCCCTTTCAGGTATGTGAATTTATGATTTAGAAGGTACCACACAGTGATACATAAATACTAATTAATGAATGGCAACCCTGCAAGGATTTTAGTTTGGTGGTTGTGTGTAGCTAAAACTGAATTAATTGGCTTTACGTCCTGAACATGGAAGTTCAGCACATGATTTTGTATGTGAATAGTCACCTTGAAATCATTGGGAACACCTGTCAGTCGTGGGAACCTTCATGTCTGACATGGATCTGAAGCCTACTGCAGATGTTTATATGGAGCATGATTTTTTAAAAATTGTTTGCTTTTATTGACTTTGATGGGTTGATTTGCCCAAAGTCAGGTGAGTAATTTGTATGGAGTTTGGATTTAGTCTTCTAAAGAAAGGAAAAGGGCAAGAAATTGAAACAGAGATTGTGCTAGGAATTTCTCCTTCTTGCAAAAGACACTTTTACCTGCCACAAAATGTATTGTCCATCCACAGTTACATCTGAAAAATGACAACAGAGAACTCAGAGTGTGTTTTCCTGCATTTGAGAGCCTTTGTAGTAGTGTGGAGTGACAACAGGATGACTGCAGCTGATGAAAAATGATAAGATTATCAAGCTGCATAACCAGCAAATTATTTCACTTGCTTGGGTTTAATTTTTTTTCTTTTTGTACTCTAATGCTGGCACTGAGCTTTTGGTTCACGATAAAAACCAATATATGGTCTTAATAATAGTTCATCATTTTAGTAATTTTGATTACTTTGCTACTTGAATCAGTGTAAGGATAGAGTCAAAGTATCATCTATAGCTTTTGTAATGGAGAACTATGAAAATCACTCTGCCAAAAAATAATTTGTTGAGTAAAAATATATTGTCTTGATGACTGTAATCAGTAACACACATAGTGTGAACAAAGTAAACGCTGTCTTTATCTGCTGGCCATGGGCTCTTAACTGCTGCAATTACTTCAAAATGAGTGGACGAAAATGCATTTTCCTCTTCCTTAGAGTGACTGTTGTCCTTCTGTTCTTAAGTGTGATGTGTGCCACAGAGGAAGGAACTAAAGGAACTTACTGTCTATGTTTTTCGGTCTCACCAAGTCCAGAAATCACTTTTAGAGCAATCCTGAATAGCCACACATCTGTACCCAGTTAAACGATTATTATGACATTATTATTATTAGAAATCGCTGCAGCAACAACAACTTGCCAAATGAACCATTAAAAGCAAGCCAGACCCACTGAACCACAGTAAAATCAATTAGCGGCTGCTTGGGGCAACATGTGGTCTTTGAAGGTCTTTATCTGTTTAACCATTTGTCTCTTCCAGTGTTTGTGGCAGAGCTCTCCACCTCTCTTTCATTTGAATGCAAAGAGCCATTTCAAAAACTGTAACTTCCTCTTAGTGACAAGCTCATTTAGTGGTGTGTCACTGTTAAATTGGACCTCTACTGACATGCAGAAATTTGATTTAAAGGGAGAAAACACCTTTTACTATTAAGGAAAACGGTGTGTTCTTTCTGCTTTGGGAACTTCACTTGAGCCTTTTTGGCTGTTGCTCTACCCTACGCCCTGAGCACCTCTTTTGTAGTTGCTGTTTTTGAGGCTGAAGTTTCAGAGATGCTAAACCATTGATTTTTTTTCAGATGACAAAGAAGGGAGGTGGAAACGCGATTCCCGTGGCCGGATTCCCACAGTGAGAGCCGGCTGCATGGACCCGAGCAGCAGCCTGGCTGTGCCAGGCTGAGCCAGCACTGCCGTCCAGCCTCGGCCGAGGCTGTGCGCTCTGCTGCCTCCTGCCTGCCTCCGTCCGTCCGTCCGTCCGTCCGTCCGTCTGTCCGTGCGCTGACCAACACAGCTCTGCCTCCGCCGGCCAGTCTCGGTCCTGTAGTACTCATTCTGCTGGGAAACACAGGATCGTTTGAAGTGGTCACAGCACGAGATGAGGGATGGAAGACGGCAGCAAACAGTAGAGGAGATCTGAAGTGGTAAAGCATCAAGAAAAGTCACCGGTCTGTGTTTGCAGATAGGGAAATGAAACCCATCTGTCCAAACTCTTACAAGATATCTGGCAGCACAACAAGGCAGAAGAAACAATTCCAGGTCTGTTCAGTATCTCTAATGACAAAGCATTTGCAATGCCATTGAGCAGGGTCCCCTGACATATCACCCCCTGCTAAGTCCATTGGGCTCTGTGTTGAATCCCACTTTCCTATGTCTCTCTCTGCCTTTTCCTTCTCTGTCTCATACCACAAACACATCTTTTTTACTCTTTCCCCACAGAAGTTGTAGCTTTTGCTTCTTGGTGTGTGGTGATCTGTGAGCTACTTGACTGAAGTAGTTTGAAGTGCTCTGTTTAGGCTTTATATGCATATTTCGTCTGGACATCTTGGGATTTTAAAACTTTGTATGGCTTCCATTCACCAAGAACTTGTGTTTGTTTACCAAAATCTGTGTCTATATAGCCTTTAGGTTACAGATGGTAGTGCATAAATAATAAAGAGGATAACAAATATATAAAATATTTTTACTATATATGTGAATATATATATAATTATTTTTAAAGAGGCAGAATGTTCTATTAGGGCTCTAATAGAAGAAATTGCACAATTCCTCCATTTTCAAACAGCATGTAATGCAGGAATGAAGTAATCATATTCAAGCTTTCTGGGTAGTGTAACTTATGAGAAATTTATTATCATGATATGTTAAAGTGATTTAAAGCTATATTTAGCCCAGCGTGGCCTGACAAGTGATTTTGTTTCTCGTTTTTGCTCATTTTCAATAGTCTTCAAATAATTCAGCTACAACAGTAATCATAGAATAATCAGGGCTGGAAAAGACCTTCAAGATCATCAAACACAACCTTTGATCAACCACACCCTGGCATTTAGAACATTACACATCCCATGATTTCTTGAAGACTTCCAGGGACGGTGACTCCACCACTTCCCTGGGCAGCTTGTTCCAGTGCCTGATCCTTTCAGTGAAGAAATGCATCCTGATGTCCAACATGGACCTCCCCTGGCATAGCTTGAGGCTATGTCCTCTCCTCCTGTCAGCAGCAGCCTGAGAACACAGGCTGATCCCCAATTTCAGGTGGCTGTAGAGAGTAATGAAGCCACTCCTGAGCTGCTTTTCTGCCGGCTAAAAATCCCTGCCTCCTTCAGCCTCTCCTACAGAACTTACTCTATGCACCCTCCTCCATCTCTGTTGCCCTTCTCTGGACACACCAGCACCTCAGTGTGTTTCTTTTAGTGAGGGGCCCAGAACTGGACACAGGAATTGAGGTGTGGATTCACCAAGTACAGGGTCACGGTCACTGTCCTGGTCCTGCTGGCCGCACTATTGCTGGTACAGGCCAGGACACCCCTGGCCTTCCTGGCCCCCATGGACACGTGGCTGGCTCATGTTCAGCTGCTGTCCACCAGCACTCCCTGGTCCTCCACCTCTGGGCTGATTTCCAGCCCCTCCCTGCCCAGCCTGCAGCTCTGCAGGGGTTGTTGTGACCCAAGTACAGGACCTGGCACTTGGTCTTGTTTAACCTCACACAACTGGCCTCAGCCAATCAATCCAGCCTGTCCAGATCCCTCTGCAGAGCATTCCTGCCCTCCAGCAGATCAACTTGGTGTCATTCGCAAAGTGACTGAGGATGCATTTGATCCCCTCACCCAGATCATGAGTAAAGATGTTAAACAGGACCAGCCCCAGCACATGTCCCTGGGAAACACCCCTGGTGAGCTCTGTCCACCACAGCACTGTTCACCACCATCCTCTGGGCCCAGCCATCCAGCCAGTACCTTACCCAGTGAAGATGCCAAGCTGCTGGGTGCCAGCTTTTGCAGGAGTGTGCTGTGGGAGACAGTGTGCTGAAGTCCAGGCAAACACATCTACAGCCTTTCCCTCATGCTCTAGGTGGGTCACCTTGTCATAGAAGGAAATTAGGCTTATCAAGTAAGACTTGCCTTTCCTAAACCCTTGCTGGCTGTGCCTGATCCCCTGCTTGTCCTGTACATGCCATAGGAGCACACTCAAGAAAACCCATTCCATAACTTTAACTGGCACCAGGTTTAGCTGTCCTTACATATTCTTATCAACCTTATAATTAACATGTATCCATGGGTACTGCTTCACGTTAATGAGATAAGATTGTATTTGAAGGAGAATCTTTTGTCTCCATTAAAGCAGCTGTTAGTGTGGCTGCATACCTGGGTGAATCAACTAATCATTTCATTAAACCAAAGTCCTCTTAGGTATGCTAATCAAAAGCATGCTGATCACAATTTTTTCAAACAACCCCCCTAAAACCTAAACAAATAAACCACTTCAAGGCTAATAAACCAGTCTTACTCTGATATATAAGCTATGCTTTATTAAAGAGGATTAAAAAGAAAAAGAAGATCTGAGGGAGGTTTCATCAGCATTATGCATATATTCCTTTAGCCATCTCTGGTGATGTCATCTGAATGGTTAATGCTGCCTAAACATGCTTATTTGCTGCATCATTTTGAATGTGACAGGAAACACAAGCTTTCTGCTCTGAACTGCATCTTCTTGGGTGAGAAGATGGTGGATACTGAGCACTGAAACAAAGCTCTTCTTGTTAAATCCCAGAAGCAGGCTGAGGGGGTTTCTATGTGCTTCTTGACTTCTATGAGCAAGCATACAAGCAGAAGCTGAACAGAGAGTTTTAAAAAGAAGGAGAGGTGGAATATATAACAGTGTCAGTGAACAGCTTCATAGACAGCTTTTTCAGAGAGAGGTATTAAAAAATGAGATAACTGGCTTTAAAACTTCATAGGTGTGGTTTAAACCCAGCAGGCAACTAAGTACTAAGTAGCTGCTTGCTCACTCCCTCTCCAGCAAGATCAGGGAGAAAATCAGGAGAGTAGAAGTAAAAAACCTTATGGGCTGATAAAATAACAGCTTAATAGGTAAAGCAAAAGACACACATACAAGCAAAACAAAACAAAGAATTCCTTCACCACTTCCCAGAGGCAGGCAGGTGTTCAGCCATCTCCAAGAAAGCAGGGTTCCATCATGCATAACAGTAACTTCAGAAGACAAACATCCTCCTCCTGGATTCCTTCTTCTTCATCCAGCTTTATATATTGAGCATGATACTAGAGGGTGTGGGATTTCCCTTGAGTCCACTGAGGCCAGGTGAACTGACAGTGTCCTGTCTTCTCCCAACTCCTTCTGTACCCCCAGCCTCCTCCTGGTGGTGTGGGTGAGAAGCAACAAAGGCCTTGGCTCTGTGGAAACCCTGCTCAGCAGTAACAGAAAATGCTTTATATTATCATCATTTGTTGTAAGTGCAAATCCAAAACACAGCCCCACACTAGCCACTGTGAAGAAAACTACCCCAGCCAAACTCATACAATTTATGTCATGCTGTAGTCCTACACGATTTAATAGAATCTCAGTGACACCCCCTATTCCCTCTCCATCCTTTGATATAATACACAGATATAATTCCCTTAGTCTGTGGACACCCCCTGCAAAAGCCCACCAAATGCTAACATATGTCCACAGAATGTCAGCTGAATCAATTTCAGGGCCCATGAGCTGAGGCTCTGTCTGTTCTGCTGGTCACTCAGAACAGGATAGGAGAGGAGAGGTGATGTGCTACTGTGGCCTCGAGCCAGCTCAGGTGAAGTCACTGCTGCATTTGCACTGTTTATTGTAAGACTTGTCCTCCACTGGTTCATGTGGCTCCCATTACAGTAATTCCTGTAAGCAAAACTCAAATAATGGGTTACAACAATTTAAAGGCATTTTGTGCCAGACTGAAGGGTTTAAGAGTGTAATGAACTCCTCACCTTGCTTCTAGCCTGGCTAGAAACTGGGGTTACTGCTATAGCAATTACAGGGTCCACCATGGACCTCCATAGGATGCAGAAGGACATCCTGCCT
The DNA here is from genome assembly GCA_013398405.1 of Pheucticus melanocephalus. Lineage (NCBI taxonomy): Eukaryota > Metazoa > Chordata > Aves > Passeriformes > Cardinalidae > Pheucticus > Pheucticus melanocephalus. Next base: position 360,368 of record VZSJ01004474.1, read on the forward strand.
GACCATGGCTTCATCACGGGCTGCAGGGGAATCTCTGCTTCATGACCTGGCCCACCTCCCACCTCTCCTTCTTCAGGGAAAGGGCTCCTCACACTCTTCCCCTGCACTGTGGACTCATCCAGAGCTCACAGTCCCTTTGGCTCAAGTTCATACTGGAATTCCAACCTGTCCAGTGCAGCAGACAGCTCCAATGCCCTGGCCACCTGCCAGCCCAGGCGTACCGTGGCTGTTATCAAAATGTTCCCAGGCACACTGAGTGAGATAAGAAGCACAGCACTACAGCAAACAGCCACCAACAAGCACTGGATTGCAATACAGGGTCAGGCAAGTGACCCCTGTGGGCAAGCACTGTGGCCTGCTAATTAATAATTTAACAGCCATAACAGCTGAGAGTTTCATCTACCACATTCCAATCTAGTCTATCATAATCTGAGTTTTCTGAGCCCCCCATTGGGTCCAAAAAGAAGGACTGTTGTGGTTTAACCCTAGTCAGCAACTAAACACCCCATAACTACTTGCTCACACCTCTGATGTGGGATGAGGAAGAGAACTGAAACAGTAAAAGTGAAAAAAACCTCATGGATTGAGATAAAGACAGTTTAACAGGAAAAGTAAAAGTCACAAAAAGAAGCTATGCAAATCAAGGAATTTATTCATTGCTTCCCATAGGCAGCCAGGTGTTCAGCCATCTCCAGGAGAGCAGGGCCCCATCCTGTGTAAGGATGACTTGGGAAGATAAATGCCATGACTGAACTTCCTCCCCTTTCTTCTTCTTCACCCAGTTTTATATGCTAAGCATGGCACCATAAGGTATAGGACTGGGATATCCCTTGGGTCATTTGGGGTCAGCTGTCCCAGCTGTGTCCCCTCACAATTCCTTGTACATCCTCAGCCTCCTCACTGGTGGTGTGGGTGAGGAGCAGCAAAGACCTTGGGTCAGCAGGAAAAAAAACATCCTTATGATATCAGCCCTGTTTTCAGCACAAACTCAAATCACAGTCTGATAGCGTGAAGAAAATTAGCCCTACCCCAGCCAAAACCAGCACCTTCCCACTAGACTAGAAGTAAGTCTTTTCTAAATCTCTATGGGGCCTTTAATCCTGCTTCTCTCCTATGGAGGAGGTAGAAGCGGCTTCTTGCTTCTGCCATCATGCTGACATGACTTCAGGTCAGCATCAGGATGTGGAAGTGGAGATGCTTTTAGGACCCTTGACTTTTACTCTAGCACTGAGCTGTGACAGCAGTATAGGAGAGAGGATACAGAGAATAGTCAAGACAGGCTAGAGAAGTAAAAGCTCTCAGTTGAGGCTCTCAGTTCTTTTAATATACACAGAAACATCACACAGGTTTCTCAGCTAATAAAAAGAGAAAGGTCTCCTTCTGCCTTAGCTTGCTGTCACTCTGCAAGGTCCTTGTCCTCAGCAGGGACATTGTCAAGTGTTTCACCTCTCTTGTGAGCAGTCATAGTCTCTGTCTTGGACTTCAGGGACAAGAGTAAATGGACAGGTCTTGGTCCTCCGGAGATTTTTAGAGAAGCATCCCAGAGCATGCACACTGAGCAGCAGGCTAAGAGGAAGGGAGAGAAATTCAGCTGCTGTTGCTGCTGCTGCTTCCCCATAGTCCTGCACGGCTCCAGCCTGCGGTGCGGGCACGCCAGCTCGGAGGGGATGCTGGGGAGTATTTTGCCATCTCGCGGCAGCTCTGAAGTAACGCAACTCTACGTGATCACAAAGACTCACTGCCCAAGAGCAAAGCCAAAAAAGATTTCCACTGAGCTGGCTGCAAAGTGACCCTTGGAAAGTTTGCAGCAGAGCAAGGTACAACCCTGAACTGCCCAGTACCTGCCCATGTGCAGCTGCAGGTGCACACCAGTGGTGGAACCTAAAACAAAGGTTGAGAAGATAACACTGAAGAGGACCCAGGCTGGGGCAGCCCAGTAGTCAGAGACTATTTCTAACTCTTGGTGTCATGCTGCTGGAGATTCCCAGCTAGTCAGGGAAAGGAGTGGATAACTGCAAGCTGGTGAAGGCTTCAACATCACAGTGAGGACAAGGGCGCACTGAAGCTGAGCTCTTCTAGTGTGGACAGTGAAGAACAATCCAGCCAGTCAGCTTTGGCTCAGAGAAACTCATCCGAGAGGCAGAGAGCCCGTCAGCACAGAAACCTTTGCAGGAGCACTGCTACAGCTCTATGACAATTTTCGTGTGTTTACAGGTGATGTAGCTAAGATGGGAGATGCTGAGCAAACTCAGGAAGCGAACAATTTGAACTTTCCACTGATCTCCTTTCCTAAAGGAGCTGTTCCTGCTGTGCCTCAGGGAGCATTGTCCGAGGTGCCAGGGTACTACCAGAAAGAGGGCTGGGGGTTGTCACTTGTCAGGGACTGCAGATGCCACTGTCAACAGCGTGGGTACTGCCAGTGCTGTGACTGCTCCTCAGGGAGACATGAGACCTCTCCACACTCCTATTCCCACAAAGCTGCTGGCAGAGAAAATTCCTGCTGATGACTAAGGGACCCCAAAGGTCCTGATGGCAGAAGGAGGAGGGCCAGGCTCACCAAGAAAAGATTGTTCCCCAGGTTCAAGAGATATGTGGGATGAGGTGCTGCCAATCCTCGTGGGCAGTGGCCACATGAGCTCTGCTTTTCACAGCTGTGTAGAAAACCAGCACCTCAAACCAGGTCCATTTGACTTCTAGAATTGCTTCTTTTAAGCCCAGAAATTATAAACCCCTGTGAAGAGCCTGGAATGCCTTTCAAGTATACCTTTATAATTCCATGACCCTGAGATGAACTGTCCAAGTGGGTCCCACTTTGCCTATGAGCTGACACATGCACACAGTGTTTATCAAGTTGACAGAGTACAACTATTTGAGATACAAATCCCTCCTATTATGCCAGCAATGGGAGTGGGTAATGGCCCTGATGCCAGCAAAGGGTGCAGGTGCCAGTGTGGGGGCAGGATGGGTATGTGTGCCCCAGATGCACCTGCTGGGGAACTGAGGCAAGTAAAACGAGCGAGTCTTGGCACCCACACACAAAGCAGGACTGCAGGTCACAGCCCACATGCCTGATGCTGCCTGCTGTGGACACAAGACAGGTTGCATCTGCCCTGAACACCAGGGAAAATTACTGGGAGCAGTGATGTAACTCCTGAGCAAACTTCAAGGTGGGCTACCTGGTGAGGAGCAGGCTCTGGGTCCAGGCAGGTCATGAAGGACAGGCCTGTGCTGCTACCTGGGGAGATCTTTAGGAGTGGAGTACCTGTTGGGAAGTGTCAGAGCAGGCATTCACTCTTGAGCAAGAAGCAGGACCAGCTGGGGCGTGGGACTGAGTAAAATGGCTCAGGATATGGGGCAGGGTTATCACATGAACAGAAGGGCTGTGCTGGTGCTCTGGGCATCTGTGAATTCACGTGTGCTTTTGCAAACTTTAGTCCCTACTGACTGTGGGTAAGAAAAGGGACAGGGCTGGCTGTGCTTGTGTTTTTACCCAGTCCTGGTAGTACTACACGCAGGTACTGTGGCAAGCTGTGCCCCACCTGCGGCAGCCTGCACAGCTGGCCTTGTCCGTGTCCTTTGCACACTGCTATCTACTCCAGGTATGCACTTGTAAAAATCAGTAAGGACAGTAATTTAGGCTTATTAGGAAATGCCTTATCTCCTCTTTGTTATGTGCTATTTGTTTTACTTGCCCAACCAACCACACGGCTTCTCCAGTCTTCTATGGAGTTCTCTCTGAACTCTGGGAGACAGCGCCAGCTTCTCGCTGGCGCCGCCGGCGGGCTCTGCCATTGCCTCGGGCCGCCTCTGGGGCAGGAAGCGGCTCTCCGGCGCCCCGAGAGAACGACACCCC
>VZSJ01004474.1:374937-436401 GCA_013398405.1 Pheucticus melanocephalus
GCATTTTATGGGGATTGTTCTTCTTAGACCAGAAAAATGTTTAGTTCATAAAAAGTGATTCAGTCTGAATTCCAGCATCATTTCAATTTCTGGTCTAAGCAGATCTCTGCTGAAAAGCAGTCAGTGATTTCTACAGAAATTCTCAAATGACTTTGAGTAATTTTAAGGTAAGCTATGTTAAAATCTGAATAAAGCAATAAGGTTTTTTTTGTTGTTTGTTTAAATATATTTACGTATGTACTGTGTGTTTTGCAAATGGAGGTTTTTCTTTTGGTTTTGAGTGTCTTATGTATCCAGACCATTGGATATGTTTGCAATCAGGAGAACTTCAGGTTGGAAGGGTTGTTTGGAGATCAGCTGGTACAAGCCTTCACTGAAAGCAGGAACTTTGGTCAGGTTGCCTGGGATTGGTTCAGTTCTGAGTTTTCCCAAAAGCTGGGTGGCCGCTCTGTCCTGCCCTTTCTAAAATAAGAGTTTTCCCTTGGGAAGCAATTTTTTTTCAAATTTCTTATTTTTATTTCCCTTGTTGGAGCCTGTGCATTCTGCCTTGGATTCTATAGCTGTGCAGTCTTCAAGAAGTCTTTTCCTCTTCTTCATATCCTGCCACTGCATACTTGAAAAACATCTGTCTTGTCTAGCCTTGGCAATAAAAGGTCTTCCTCCTGACCTCTTTGAAATAACCAACATTCACCCAGCTCAGCACATCCCAGATGTCCTTCTTCAGGTATGTGCAGTACACAGGGCTCTGGCAGGGTTTTGTTTTCCAGGTTTGGCCCTTCTCTGTGTGCACAGCAGTAGCTCTGAGGGCTGAATGAGGAGGGTAGCTTCACTGTCTCTCCTGCTTTACCTCCACAAGTTCTCTGGGTTTGACCTTGGCTGGTTGCTTGCCAGGTAGTCAAGTTGCTGCTCTGTCACTTTCTTTTCTTCGCAGGATGGGGGAGAAAGTAAGATGGGAAAGCTGGGTTGAGGCAAGAACAAGGTACTGTCACTAGCCAGATAGAGTTGGGTACAGTTAATATCTTCAATTGCCAATGAAAAATTGAGCAGGAGGAGGAGAAAAAAAGGCAAAACTGAAACTAATTTCCCCTCCTTTCTCAACCTCACTCTCATACATGCTCTTCTACCTCCTCCTCCCCAGCTGTGCAGAAGGATGGGGAACGGGTATTGTGTTAAGTCCATCACATTCTTGCTGCTTCTTACACTGTTCCTCTGGTCTAACATGGGCCCTTTCTACAGGTGTGCAGTACTTCTGAAACAGATTGCTCCAGCTGCCAGGAAACCTGCTCCTGTATGTGCCCCTAAGTGCAGGCTTCAGCTCCTGAAAGGAGCCTGTTCCTGTGTGAGATCTCCATGGGCTGTAGCTTCCATAAGGGCATCTCTGCCTGCTCCAGAGTGGGGCTTTTCCACAGCCTGCAGGTGGGTCTCTGCTCCACTGTGATTATCCAGGGCAGCTTGAAGGGGCAGCTTGTCTCACCATTGTAGCATCCCATGAACTCTCCCACCTCGGTCAATTCCCAAGTCCCCAGCCCTGGAAACAGCAGTAACTACTTACCATAGAGTTGGTCCTCCTAGGGGGAAGAAAACAGACTCCCAAATGGACCTCTGTGTCACAACTACCCCTGGTTTGTCCTGTCCCCACACTGGATTGGTATCCCTGGTGGTCACCCCCCTTCCCTTGGAGACCAAGCTCCACTCCTCACCCCTTCCTCTTTTCAAGCTGCCTGCTCCACGTGGTTCTCTTTTCCTTGCTGGGTCCCTTTCAGCCACGCTCCGCTGGATAAAACCTTGCAAAAGAGCCTTTCTTGCCTCTGTAGCTGAGCCAGTTGCGCTGAGTGTTGAGTGGGGGTTTGACTGCATTGCTTGAACATCAACTCAGCTTGCTTTTCAAGAAGAGAGGTTTGTTGGGGACAGATGATAGGCAGCAGCACCCACCATTCTGACACCCGCATTTTTACACCATGGTCTCCATCACCTGGAAGTGCCCAGGCTGTGGAGAAGGGCTGCTCCTGCTCAACCAGTTGGCACAGGTTGGCTGAGCCTGAGAGGGAGTCAGGAGTGGTGACAGTCAGTCACCTCCACTCTTGCCCCTGGGAGCGTCTCTGGGCTGCAGGGGTCAGGTTGGTCCCTACCATAGGATTAGGTTTCAGGGAGCACAAATGTCTGTCTGAGGGAGCCAGGGCACTGGGAGGTCCAGGGACCACATGCTGTGAACTATAGTGGTGGGCTTGCCGTGGTTCAGTCTGGCTGTTGGCTGCTAAGAGCTCTGTGGCATCTCCTGGGAGTGAATGTGGTGGCTCCCTTTGTTCTGTTTTGCCCCAAATTCTCCTGGAGGGCAGGGGCTCAGAGCCTGGGGTGTCCCTGGCAGATGGATCAGGGATTGCTGCTGCAAATGCCTTTGACTGGAAGCCTTGGTCCATTCACACAGCTGGGATATCCTTGGCATAAGTGGGACTTCTCCTGCACCTAGAGTCCTGGGATGGAGGGTACAGGCTATTGAGGAGAGGGCAGGGCAAGGTGGAGCTCTTGCACTAAATAGAAGGGAGAGGTTTTATACAGCCCTTACAGCTGGTGATGATGGGGTTGGGAGTCTCTGGGTGAAGATGAAGTGGTGGAAGACAAAGCAGATATGGTGGGTGTCTTCTATCAGTTGCCCAGCCAGGATGCCAGTGCCAAGAATTTAATTTAACAGGCAGTTGGGACAAATCTCTGGATCATCAGCCTTTCTCCTTGTGGCAGATTTCAACTTTCTAGAGACCAGCTGGAAATGCCTCCTGCTATGGTGAGCAGATTTGAAAAATTTGTACAGTTTGTGGGAAAGAGGGGCACCTAGGGAAAGGAAAGGTACCCTAGACTTACTGGTTTGTTATGGAGAAGGCCTGTTGGGACATGGCATGGTCTTGGGCCACAGTGACCAGGAGATGGTTCAGCTTAAAAATGTCAGTGCAATGAGGAAAAAAGAACTGCAAGGTTGCTTCTCTGTTTTGAGAGAGCAAACATTGCACCACCCAGGAGTCCCATGGGAATCTGCTCTTGAGGTCTCAGGAGCTGCATGCTGCATGGGATCTGCTGCAAACACTGGAAAACAGCAAGCTGTCAGAAAACATTCTCAATACTTCAAAGACATTTACAGTGTGGGGAACCTCATTTGGTTTGACCTCATTTGGTTGTTTTTCATTACACTCGTTACTAGGAAATTGTCATTAAAACGTGAAGGGTGTCTAGGGCGGTGAGCACAACTGAGGAAAACAAGTGTGCTGCAGGCTGCCACTGCTTTCCAGTGCTGCTTTGTTTAAACCAGCTCATCACTCCCACTGCACCTACCTGCATGTGTGAGTAAGCAGAGTGACTTGGCGTCAGCTGCTATTAAGGGTTGTACGTGTGTAGAGAAAGCATTGTCATTGTGGCTTAGCCCCAGCTGGCAACTAACTACCATGCAGCTGCTTACTCAACAGCACCCTACCCCACTGGGATGGGGAGGAGAACTGGGGGGAAAAAGAAAAGTGAAAGTTTTTGGTTAACAGTTTAATGATTGAACTGGAGGAAAATATAATAGTAGTATTAGTAATAAAAAGGAGGGCAAGAGAGAACCAAAGAAAAGTAAATGATGGACAACATAAGTGCTCACCACCTGCTGGCCAATGCCAAACCCAGGTAGGCCCTCATCTGGTAACTCCCCCCATTTATATACTGGGTGTGACATTCTATTTTGTGGAACATCCATTTGACCAGTTCAGGTCCCCTGTTTTGGCCATGCTTTTCTCCACCTTTTTGTGTGCTTCCTCACTGGTAGAGCATGAGCCACTGAAGAGTAAGCAGGCTTAACAACAACCAAAGCATCAGTATGTTATCAGCATCATTCTCATACTGAATCTGAAACACAGTGCTGTACCTGCTTCTAAAAAATATCTACTCAAATTCCAGTCAAAACCAGAACAAGGACTGAGCTGCATTAGTCAGCTCAGGGCAGGAAATGAGCTTTAACAATCCTCTTCTAGAGTTCCCCTGGCATAAACTTGTAGGCTTTGACAAGACTTCAGCCGGCAGTTGTGTTGGATTTAGCAACCCACATAAACTTATCCAGGGCTATTTGACTTTCCCTGGATATTCTACCTGTTTCCAGGTGCCTTTGAGAAGAAGGTGTCTTATCTACCAGACCTGGCATGTAAAGCCCTGGACTGTCTTGATATATCGTTTCTTTAAGGTTAAGATTTTTATTCCCTGAGACAGGCATATGGGAGAAACACAGTATTCTCAGGAGGTTAAACAAATTTTTACAGGCAAACTTAAGAGAATAAGGGTACCTGGCAAATTTTAAAACATTCAATCGACATAAAGCATTTCACAAGGCATTGACTTAGCAAACTCTAACCCATCCAACTTTAAGTTACCCTGATTTCAAGAAGAAGAAGTTAGGGAAATGGTTTTTGTGCAACTGCTTTTATCTACTTTAGCCTCCTGGAACCCACCACTCCATGTGGGGCTTCTGGTGTGCCAGTGGCTGATAACCATTGTGGAGCTGGACTAGAGGCTCCAGGGAGGTGAGATATGGAGAAGTGCATCATCTCACTTTTTGCAGAGCTTGCCTTGCCACCCTGCTGTGCACACACATGCTTTGGTTGTTTTTGAGCAAATAATGATTTTCTCCAGTTTCTCACGCTGGGGTAACTTGAAATCTCAGGAGAGACAATGGGAGCAGATAAACCCACCAGAGTTATTTTGCTGTACATGCATGCAGAGCTTACTCAGGTAGGCCTGGGATGTTTGCGGTTCATCCTGTCAGAAATACATAATAACCCAGGGTGTTCTGTAGGGGCCTCCTCCTTTAGTACCCACCTGCTGTGCTTCAAATGAGATTCTAAGGTTCATCACATTGAAGTGAAACTGCAGAGATGAAGCACGTTTCTGTCTCCAAGCTGGACCAGAATCCAAAAGGTGGCTGCAGAAAATGCGGCTGCTGTTGCCATGCATATCTATTGAACATTTTACTGGTAGAGGAATCATCAGCAGTGCCACAGATGCTCAGTGCCACAGTTTTAAGAAGTTTCAAGTGCCAGTTTCCAGCAAGCTGGAGCTATTTGCAGTTCAACAGGTTTCATGGCTTTTGCCATGGAGTGACAGAAGACATGGAAACGTCCCAAGCCTAGCTTGGCAACCTGCTCATCTAGATGTGGTGTCAGAAGTCTCCAAAAGAGGAACTAAATTAAGTGAAGCAAGCCTTTTGTTATTAGCAAGGGCTGAGGAAAAGTCCCCTCTTAGGATGCTTTGGAATGCTGAGTCCTGAAGAATTTTTTGCCCAGAGTGTGGAGTGATCAACTGCACATTTAAGTTAGTCTTTAGTCCTGATGAATAACATAGGAACCAGTGTGGGTGGCAAAAATACCATTTATCTTTTGAAAGCCTGTAGCCATTAGAGATCAGATATCCCTCCAGAGTGTTATGCACAGAAGAAGTCACAACTAAGTGACAAGCTGCTGTCCATGGCATTGAGGTGAACATAAAGTGCATAGGGGAAAAGACATGAGAGCATAACTTTTTTTTTAAAGATCATTCACTTCGTGAGTGTAGCTGGGATGGTAAATTTAACCCTCAGCAAATTACAAGAGCCAGGTCACACAGCTCCTCCAGAACAGTGGGCTTTGTGCCTTGAAGTCATAGCAGTTTCTTGTCCATTGGCTGAAAAGTCAAAAATTAATGTACATAGATGCACATGTATGTGTCTGCATGCGTTATGTTTATGGAGAATGAGGGAGAGAGAGTAGGGGTTAGAGCATGAGTAAGCCTCTTGTACACTGGGAGAGGAGAAAAGCAGCAGCAAATACTGTGCATCTCCTGCATGAACTCCTATTTTATTTGGATATACAAAAGAAGGAAAAAGCCCGAACCAACAAACCACTGGATGGATTGGTGTCTTGTAAGATTTATGAACTACTCAGTTTAGAAGAGTCATTTTACTCTTGCTGGTGTATTGCACGTCTTTATGCAAGAGTCAATAAGAAAAGAAAAAGTAAGTTACTTTCTCTGTGAGAGCATGTACAAGTACATAAAATAGGTTCAATTAATCTTTTCAGCTACTGAATTTACTCTGGATAAACAAAGCATGTATCAGATTATACATTCTAGAAAAGTAATCAGCCCTTTAAAATGCTTCACAGTTCTGCTTTTCTCATTATTGTATTTCAGATAGTTTTCTGAATGGGAAAACTGTTCAAGCAAAATGTTAAATAGCATTCGTTTGTCATTTTCTTGCACAGACCAAACTCCTGCTGAATCTTGAGATATGTAGTCATTATGAAGCTTGTATTGAACTGTTCATCTTTTTTTGTTCTTTTTCTCAGGTAGCCTTCCTTTGTAATGTTTAATTTCCAGAACTCCTGCTTCAATTGCTACAGGTAAAACTCTGCAGGAATCACACAGATGATTAAAAACAGAGGGGCATTGCAAGATAGTGATTGAGCTATGTTCAGGTAACCTGTGCAGGCAACCTCTACTGCTTTACCTGTAGCTATAGATGTTTCTTCATGGCAACCACCTGTGCTCCAAACCACATCACCAAGACCATGGCAGAAGAAACCTGTAATTCTAGGCTGAGGCATTAATGAGGGGACACAGATTTTATTGATTCCTTTCTATTGTTCATTTTTTTCTAGAAGGAATAAGGAAATTTCTACATTTTTCATGGCAAGTTGATGCAGTAGGACTCTTTGACTTTTGCTATGACATAAGTCATAGTAGACAATGGGACTAAATAGTCCCTTCCAGGTTAAAAAAAAATGGGGAAAAAATAACATGTGAACTAATGAGTTCAGCCACAAAAGAGAACTTCATGCTGTTTAATGGCACAGCTGTTTGTGCAGGCATCTCAGTTTCAGGGAGTGAGAGATTTGTTATGCTTTCATCATTACACACTAGATGCCGTTGCCCACTTTAAAATTAATGCAAGAATTTCAACGTCCCAAAGTATGATTAAATACCACCAATTTATTTTGTTTTAATTCCAAATTTTCTATTGCTTTAGGTGAGCTGTGCTATTTACTGCCAGATTCACAGGGCTGGTTGGCTAAACTAGGTTAGAATGATCATCCTTGGGAATATTAATAACCCTTGTTTTAACATGTCAGAATTGTCAGAAGTTAATTGCTCTATTGCTGTCTTTTTATACAGGCCTATTGGTTGTTACAGAGCAGTGATGGAAGACAATGTAGAGTCAGAAAACAGCCTTGTGCAGGAAACAGCTGGCACCAAAATGAAGATTGCCAAAGAACAAGTCACAGAATGCCTCTACGATATCCCACAGGCCAAACAGGTGAATAATGATCTCATCTCATACACAGCACTGAGCAGATGTGTTGAAATAGTATGTAGCATATTATCTGTGTTGTAACTACAGCTGCCAGAGATAGTTTCTTATAAGAATGCCTTGTTGTCACCAATTAGAGAGTATCATGATCAGTTCCAGTTCCATCATAACTGAAGGTAAAAAAAATAATAAATTTTATCAATGATTTAGCAACATCTCTACAAAATGGCTAAGAGCCATAGAGCTGGCATTTTTCCTCTTCTCTTTCCTCTCCTCTTTATTAATCCTTTTAACACCTTTTCCATTTGTTATGCAGGTTCCCTGAGCATCTCAGGTATTTGATCAGATAGGGCAATATGGGCAGAGTATGAATCTTGTGAAGTTAATGTCAGGGCCCTTAGGGCATTGCAATCCAGCCTTCTCCCCTGCTCTTGTCTGCCTATGCAGATGTCCAGCTCTGGCATGGTGCAGCCATTAGCCTGGGCTTGTAGTGTTGGGGTGCCAGGAGCTCCCCATCACTTGGGGGCCGTGCATCAGCTCAGCCCCACTGGTTTGTCCTTGTGGGCAGACTCCCAGCTCCTCAGCCAAGCAGCCAGCTATTGGCACTTGCCAGTATTTGGTGGAGGTGCAAACTGGCTCAGCTTCCAGTTACCTTAGCTTTGTGCTGCATGCCTTGAGTCTGATTGTGTGCTGCTCTGCTTCCAGGTCCTGAAATATTACGTTGCCAGTGCCACTTAACAGTGATCTAGCAGGAGAATCTAGAAAATTGTCAGAAGAGCAGCTTTGTGCCAGCCCTGCTGTGCCTTCAGGTTGAGTAAAAAGGACAGGGAAGTAAATGTCTCTGCAATGGTGAATTTTCCTGCACAGTTTCTCTTCCCTGGTTTTCCATGGTCTTTCTTACTTTTAACTTAAATTTGTCCATGCTAGGGCTCATTCACATCTGAATGTACATTTGCTCCATCAGCTCAGGCAGTTTATTTTCCTTTTATTCATATTGAAGTACATAGATGTATCAGAAGTACAGCTTAATTGCTCTGCGACTGTCAAATTCTCTAAGTGCATAAAAGGAGGGAGAGGGACTTTTTATATGGGCAGACAGATAGTAACAGGACAAGGGGCAATGGTTTTAACTGAAAGAGGGCTGTTTAATTTAGATATTAGGAAGAAATTCTTTTCTCAGAGGATGGTGAGGCACTGTAACAGGTTGCCCAAAGAATCTGTGGGTACAACTTCCCTGAAAGTGGTTAAGGCCAGGTTAGATGGGGCCCTGAACAACCTGATCTAGTGAATGCCATCCCTGCCTGTGTAAGAGGCTCTGGAAATAGATGATCTTCAAGCACAAACCATTCTATGAAGCTGAAGATGCAGGGTGAAGCTGAGAATAAGCAGAGTAATGATAACCCAACTGGTTTTATTTTCTTTGTCATGATTGAATCCAAAGTGATATCTCTCAAGATTAAACTTTGCTAATATCTGTAGGCGTTTGCTTTGCACAAGCTGTTTTTTGTAGGGGACTAAAAAAATCGAATTTCCAGTCTTTTTTCTAAAGACAACTTTATTTATAATCCAAATTGCATCTCTGATTAATAGAATTTCTCAAGAAGTATGCTATTTTCATACATCTATACAAACTGGAAATATTGTAGACCTGAAGAAATTACCTTTTTTTTTTTTTTCAGGAGAAGAGAGACAAATAAGGATAGGGTAAGTAATTTTTCAGCCATCTGTCTTCTGAAAGCACACTACCAGCATTCGTGCCTTGAGTTGAACCCCACAGCATCACACCTTCTAGAGATGAAAATAAGAAAGCATGCACAAAATGGGTAGGGGTATTTGGCCAGTGTGTTCTGTCTGATTCTGACTCTATACATTACTATGGCTATAAACAATATTTAGGTTTCCTCTGAAGACCTGCTGAAGTGGAAAATCCTTTGCCAGCCTTGCAGCTTTTATGGCTCCAGGGTAAGTCTCCAGTGGAAAATGTAGCATATAGAACAGAATCAGAAAACTTCATAATGGTAACAGGATGTTTGAACAGCAGTATAACTTTTGAGATGAACCTCATAATTTTTTTTTTGTGAAACAACTGCTTCTGTGAATTTTCAGTGAATGGCATATAAGTGAGCATTTGCATGTACAAAGTTATATCAGACATAGTGAAATAGGCTTACAGACTTTCTGATGAAGTCGGTCAGATTTACTGGTGAATTATTTTATTTCTACCGACTTTGTGAACTATCTTGTAGGAAGGCATTTTTGTTGATGCAGAGTTTGTGAGTGGCTTAATACATGGCAATAAAAATGAAAAACATTCTAAAGGTCTTTCAGGTATTTCTTTTAAAGTCAAAGACAGAGTTTTGCTAAGTCATGAGTTAGAGTGGAGGCAATTCTAGATGAGCCACTCCTTTTGAATTAAAACATCTTATGGGAATGTTAGGAATATTTGTTTCATTTTAGCACATTTTAGAGATCTCAAAAATGCCTTATTTTTCTAATTTTCCTTTTCTCACTAACAAGGCTCCTTGTCATGTCAGTAAGAAAAACTCAAGAGTTTAATGACAGCTGTTGCTGTGGCCTAAGAAGGCCTTTATGCAAGGTGGAAGTTCTGAGGGTGCTGTCAGCTGTCCTGGGGCATGCATACAAGAGCCAGTGGTACCCTGTGCACCATTAGAAGTATCAACACTTGTCTTCAGCTACAGAAGAGCACCCAACAACTTTTGGTGTTCTCTACTGAGTGTGGAAAGTACATTAGTGAGACAATTATTTTCCCTTTCCCTTTGTCTGTCTGGGCTGGGTTTTTGCCTGGCTTTGGAGTCCAGGAAAAAAAAAAAAAAAAAGAGCATGCAGGGAACCCTAAAACCTTTGGTTGCATCTTTTGATAGCATTTCATGACTTCTTGCTGTTGCATTTATTTTAAGTTTAAGCTTAGAATAGGATACTTGAAAAGCCATTTTCTTGAATTGTGGAATTTCACAGCATTTTTGGAAGTAATTTTCTTCTCTTGAACTATCTTGTGTGCTGTTTGCACAGCACAAGATAAAAATGTCTCCTCTATCCTCACACTTCCTTCTACTGGATGAAAACAGACATGATTGCTTGACTTTCTTTATATGCAGCTTTTATTTCTGTCTCCTTTTCTTGAGTCTTCTCGTGTTTCCTGGTTCCAGTACAGTCTCTGCATGACTAATTAATCCTTCATCAGGTTGCCATCTGATTAAATGATTGTCACAACATATAAATATGTTGTTTACTGGGCAATGACATTAAGAGGTATTGTGCACTTGCAATTTATAATAATGGCTTTTTGTTATGAACTGTACTAATCTTTAATCTATTTGGCTGCTTTTTCTGCAGGAAAACAAAAAACAGATCTGTGAGTTTTACCTCCAGTACTGTTTTGATCTCCTTGCTTCAGTCTCTGGTTATTATTGGTGCAGCCAAGTATGTGGCTGATGAATTCTGGAAAATTGGTTGTCTGGGATATTGTTGATGTGTTTCAAATACACTCTGTATGCTGTTGACTGAACTGGTTTGCACATTTCCAGACTTTTTTAGAGGTATTTTGAGTTTTGGCTAAGGCCTTCATGGTTATGGGCTAATTTCTGGTGGATTTGGCCTTTGGTGCTGTAGTCATAAGCAGAGCCAGACAGAGGCTGCTTGTCAGTTTTGTTTTCAGAAACTTCTCACTAGCAATTCTGTTTCCCAGCAAGAAGTTTCCAGGTTTGTGGTTTCCATACATTTGAGCAAAATAGTGATTTTTTGCAGGGCCTATAACTGTCAGTGATACCTAAAGTGCCTCTTCTTTGCCAAAGGGAAATGTATCTAATACTGTGGTTTTTTTCCCCAGCCTATCCACACCTCCACTGGGAGTGGTTGGTCTGTGCTCTCAAGCACATGCTGTGACTTTTGGGGTGTCCTGTGCAGGGTCAGAAGTTGGACTTGATGATCCTGGTGTGTCCCTTCTAACTCAGGATATTCTGTGACTCTCTGACTCCAAACCCACACCTCACAGGGAATGAGAACAGTGATCTGATTTCCTGGCCAAGCCCTGACAGGCTGCCTTTAGGAGGAGAGGCTGGGGAGCTGATTTTTAACAGTGGCTCAGTGTCATCATCTTCAGCCCAGCCCTGACTCAAACTATCCATCAACCTGTACTGAATCAGGAAGAAATCTGCATCCCACGTTCCCTGCATGCAAACAAGTGAGTTCATGTCTCCTCTAAGGCCTTGTGTGGATGAAAAAGCTGTGGTTTGCCTCTTCCCCCAAGACTGCAACACCACTTACATTGCAGCTTTGAGTTTTTAATTATTTTGAAAATG
Organism: Pheucticus melanocephalus; assembly: GCA_013398405.1. Lineage (NCBI taxonomy): Eukaryota > Metazoa > Chordata > Aves > Passeriformes > Cardinalidae > Pheucticus > Pheucticus melanocephalus. The sequence continues at coordinate 386,554 of VZSJ01004474.1, forward strand.
GTCTTTCTAGTCCTGATCACTCTTAAAAATGTAGCCAAGCAAGAGTATCATCTATTAAAACAAAAGTCAGCCAGCCAGCCTTTGCTGCTCAGCTTTTGCTACCAATCTGTTACGCCTGTCACAACAAGTTGACAGATTGTCACAATAAATGGCACAAGTTTGGGATGTTGTTTTGTTTAGCCTTCATATGAAGTGCTTTGAAACACATTTTAGTAGAGGAGTATAATTAAAGGATGGCAAATGAATTCTGAAAGAGGGGAATAAGTTATGCAGCAGTTAAAAATTGATAGAGCAATATTTTCTATTATTTTTTGTTTACTTGGGGGGACAGCAGATTACCACAAGTGGTTGTGAATACTGAGGAAATAAGTATTGATAAGGAACTTCTTACCTGAAAGCAAACTAGGAATGTGACTATTTCATTTACTTACTCAAATTACTTAATTGGTAATTACTACTCCTAAGCAAGTTCAGATAGTGCAGCCTGGCAAATATTCACCCCGTAAGAGGAAGAAAACCTAGTGTCTGTTCTAAAAAATGAAAATGCCCAGCCATTGGTATATCTTTTTATTAGGTATTCCTGTTCTGTCTGATTTTTCACAGAGATCTGTTTTTTTTTTTTATTTTTGCCTTTGTAGTTTTGGGGGTTTTTTTGATCCTGGAGAAGCCTCTGGGCAGAGATGTAATTTTGGTGTCAGCTCTCACTCCTCTTACGGACGCTGATAAATCAATGGCCCTTTAAAAGCTTTCCTACTATGTATCCAACCACACGTGTAAACTGACCCTACCAACATCCCTTGCTAATTTTGACTCATTTGGCATTGCTAAAACCAAACCTTTTTGAAACCATTCTGTTCTAAAACCACCTTCATATCTGTCCTGAACAAGTGTGTTTGAGATTGCTCAAAAAATCACCAGCGAGAGTATGAGCAAAAGTCAGATTTAGTATTAAACGACAAAGCACAACAGATTTGTTGGCAAGATTCACTCTGCTTACAAAGGACAGCTGAGGCACAACAAGGAGGGAGGCAAGCAACAACAAAGCCAAACAATATCTATTAAAACAGAAATTAATTGAAACTACCTGTGTGTGTCTCTGTGTAAAGAATGAAAAAGAATGTGTCTCAGTGTAAACAAGAATGAAAAAGAATGCATCTTAAGGCTTAACAACACTTAAACTTAACGGTACTTTAACCTAACTGATACCTTTATTTATAGCTTAACCTTAACAATCTAATAGAGAAGTAACACTTAACAGCATTTATCCTAAATTATAACTTAACCTAACTTCCAGTGCAGACATATGCAGACATAGTGCAAGACAAGGTACCTGTGGAAAAATTCTCCTCAGAGGTCAGTGAATATACTCATTTCAGATGGTTTTGCATCTCCAGATGGGTCTGACTCTGTTTATAGGGTTGCATGAGAGTGAACTTTAGTCATTACAATGTTTCATCCTGGCCACAGTTTAGGTTGGCGCTTTCTTTGACAGCGTGAGAACGGGAAAGTTCTGCCATTCAGGCCAGATAAATATTTTCCAAGGCTGATCATGGGGAAAACAGAAGCTCGTGAAGAGTTTCTGAGAGGAGACAGTGGTTTTTGACAAACTCAGAAAGACATGAGCCCAGGTGGCATTTTCAAGGATGAGGCCTAACAAGCATTTTCTCAGAGAGCACTGCAGCCTGGAAAGGTGTTAAGGGGGAATGCACCACCACAATATCTCAATCCATCACTGTCAGCACCATGGGACATTTGCCATTCAGACCTGTGACCTTGCTCAGTCTTGATCCCTCCTCATCTTGAATCATAGCTTTACCTCTTGTTCTAGTCAAATGCTTTCAGAGGGACTATTCTTTACCTTACTGTACACAGAGGACTTCCCATCCATGCCCTTGTGTTTCTCTGTCTTGGCTTTCTGCACATGCACATTTTTCTTTCTCACAGGAGGTGAATGGCCTTTGATTTCCCATCCCTCTGACTGTATCATTAGAGTTTTGGCTAATCTCATTAGTTCCCATTTAATTACTTTAATTTGACTTCTTCATGACTTCTTCCCACTGTACTTCTAATCACCCCCTGTCCTGTCTGGTAGTTTACTAGCACTCTGTTGTGCCAGTTTCAGCACCCCTCTTTTTCTCTCTCCTGTTGTTATTTTTCCATGTTAGTACACAAATCCCTGATGTAATAGAGCTTTCATTGCATTTCACTGAAAATTGGAATTTTCAAAGATGTGGACAAGGTTTTCCAGGTCAGAGGGTGGCGAAAATACAGATTCTCAGAATATCACCAGATTCTGATGGGGCCAAGAGGTTCTCCAAATGCTCACTCCTGCAGGCTGGACAAAGAAAAGACCTGCCAGCATTCTACAACTTGAATAACTGGAGAAGTGTTCCTGGAGTGCACAGTCACCTAACTCCTCTCCTGAAGTGCTTGCCTTTCACACGTGCCAGCCAGACTGCAATGCAGCGTGGGTGTGGAAAGCTTTTACCTCTAGGGCTTGGCATATTGAAGAAGTTACTAGAAATTATAAAACTGCAGTATTTCTTATTAAAATTGCAGTATTTCTTATTAAAATTGCTGATGTTTATACTAGAATTCTGGACATGATTACACTGCAGAACATTGCCAAAGCAAGCAAAAATTTTTGTGTATTTCAAAATTAAAGAAGAAAGATCATTAATTCTTTTTTGTGTAAGGAAAGGACAGGAACTGGATACACCATATATTGTAGTTATATTTTAAATCAATGCAATTAAAAAAAATGATCACAAATGAATTAATATTATCGTTGTTCAGGTATATATACACAGAGACAAATTTTCTAGCCAAGTAATGTTATCACAAACAACTATTTAGAATTCCCTTGGTTATTTTGTGTTTTTGCAAAGAGCAAACACAAGGACTGGACCAAGCAACCACACAACACTGTTAAAATGCCTGCTCATGCCAGGGGGGTCACTGCTGTGGATGAGCCTTGCAGAGGCTGGACGTTGGGCAAAATTTATGAAAATTTCTCTTCACTGAACCAGTTCAGCCTGCATAGGTCAGTGTACTGTCGCAGAAAAATCCTTTCTTAGGATTTCTGAGAGCTGCAGTTTCAGTGACAAATGTAACCAATGGTTATCTGCTGCTGTGGAATGCAACAGGTGCATCTGTGATTGGCTCATCTTGTGTGTTTATCATTAATGGCCAATCAAGGACTGAGCTCTCTGGGACAGAGTCGGAGGGAGCTCCATTGTTATCATTCTTCTCTATTCTATTCTTAGCTTAGCAACCTCCTGGAGAAAGCTTCTCCTTCCTTCTCCTTTTAGTATAGTCATAATGTTATATATATATATATCATAAAATAATAAATCAAGCCTTCTCACAAGTCAACATTTTCGTCTCTCTCTCATCCTGACAACCCTTGTGACCACTGTCAACAAGTGTACAGATCACCCCATTCAGCACTGCTGTAAGATTCAAAGCTTAGGACAAAGGTTTCCAGGGACCTTCTTTGTCTTGGTTGAACGCTGGCCATCTCTCTGTACTGAGTCAACCAGCTGCAGTATGACCTCTCAGTCAATTTGTTCAAGCCCTTACAGGCCATATTGTGGTGCTTGCCAAGAGAGATGGTGCTTTTTGCAGAGGTCTTGTCCTCCTCACAGGCAAGAGTCAAGGCCAGCAGAAAAGACGTGTTGTCCTCATCCTTTTGGTGATGTGGAAGGATGAAAATGAAGGATGAATTGAACCATAATTGTTAGCCAAAGTCAGAGAGTACTGAGACACGTTAATCTGAGACAGAGTCACCAGGATCTGACCCAGAAGAGGTTTCCTTATGGTTTGTCTTAAAGAGAAACTCCTTGGAAATTATGGTCAGCAGAAATACTGAGATTCAGTTTAATAAAATTAATATACATGGTAAAACTATTTCCACTAGCAATAGTGCAATCAGTTTCATAGAAGAGCAAGAGAAAAACACACTTCATGAATAAAGCAATCCAAGGAAAGAGATGAAGAAGGAAGTCTATTAATTTAAATACTTATGTGAGTTTAACTAATTTCCTAGGAAATAATAAACTCAAGGCAATGGCATCCCATCTTCAGTGGTGGTGGGTTTCTAAATAAATTAATGTTAAAGTATTTGATTGAAAAACATATAAATCATTTAATTGAATGTTCAGTAGGAAGGGAGTGGCTCTTCAGGCCAGTTGCTTAGATTTCTGAAATCAGTGGAAATGGTGCTATGTAATCATTTTGGTATTGCCTCAGCTTCACACTGGGGCAAGCAATGTGATCTGCAAGCTGACAAAGGCCAGAGGGTGCACTAGACCTCAACAGGCTGGCTGTTTACCTCACATCAGTAGAGCAAATTCTTTTTACAAAATTGAAACTTTAACTTGCTCCCTGTGTGAGTAATTAGAGGATTTGGATACCCATAAGGACTGTTTTTGACACCTGAAGTCTATAGAATTCCCACAGTGTTTGTCACACAGGCTTGTAGAACTGATCCACAGTGCATCCCGTGTCATGTCTTTTACCCACATTCTATTGGTACCATCCTCACAGTGCTATATATTAGATTTTGAAATGACATAGCCTTAGATAAACAGCAATGTATCCCTTCCAAGTCAAGACATTGTTTATAGAAAGAAACAGATGTTCACAGAGCTCTGTGGCCCTGCATTGTGTCAAGCAGTGCTCAGAGCTCAAGAGAGCTTCTGTTGCTTCACATTTGCTAAAAAGCTTCTGTGAAATCTCCTGTTTCCTTCTTTCCTACCAGGTTTCTCACATTTAAGTAGTCTTTCCCCTACCATACATATTCTTCCTACAATGAGCACTATCACATATGTAGATAAAACAAGACACAATAGGAATCTAGATTAGGAATATGAATTTAGAATAGTTTTTTTGCCTTATGTGAAATTTAATCTTAGAATACGTATTTCCCTTCTGTGATTTGTTTTGTTTTGTTTGGTTTTCCTAATTTCTGGGTTTTTTTATCTAAGGCTGTTCATTTTCAGAGCTACCACATTGCTGTGACTGGTACCTCTGAGATCATCCAACTGATCCATCAAAGCAGGTCTCTTAGAGCAGGTTGCCCAGGACCACAACCAGTCAGGCTTTGCATATCTTCAGGAATAAAGTCTCCAGAACCTCTCTGAGCAACCTGCTCAACTATTTGACCACCCTCACAGCAAAAGTGTGGGATTTTTTAAATGTTTAAGTGGTATTCATTGTGATTATATTTGTGCTATTTGCTATTTATCTGCTCCCTGGGTACCCTTAAGAAAAATCTTCCTCTGTCTTCTTTACTCCCATCTGGTTTATACACACATGTGTGATCCTCCCCTCACCCTCTCTTGAGTTGTCCAGAGCAATTGCAGCTCCCTGAGTGTCTCCTGACAGACAAGGTAGCTCAGTTGTTGCACAAGAATATATATAATTATATATAATATATATAATTCTGAATTTGTATTAATCCAAAGCATACTAATTTAATTTTTCTTATTATAAGTGCTGTGAAGGGACACCAGAATAAGCCAAAGTCAGGTGAAAGAGTGATGGGATAACCAATATTAATGTCAATTCAGATTATTTTAAGGCTCCTTCATCTGTTTAAATAAAACTGGTGCCATTTCTGAAATTTTAATTGGTCTCAGTTTTCTTGGAAAATGGTTTTCTGTATTTTGTTGCCTTGCATCTATTTTTGTCTACCACAACCCAGTGTTTGACATCTGTGTGGTTTTAATCCTTTAATCATGGCTTCATTGTGACACTCTCAGAGACCTAGGGATGGGGGCTTCATTTATTTGTTCCCCACGTGCTCCTTGCATAATTTTGATAATTGAAAGGAAAATGCCATCGCTGAAAATCACTTTTGTTTCATTTTATAAAGACGAAAATTAACAGACAGTCTTTTAAGAAGATAAAATTAAGCATTTTTCTTATTTTCTCTATGTATTGTTATGAAAAATGACTCAAGGACATATACACACTCAAGTCTACAGCTGCTGTGTAAAGTTGTTCCAAATTTTTTTGTTTATTCTGGTGATTCCAGAGCTTACTTTTTTGACTATAAAGATACAAGCAAACCCTGTTAGATTAAGAATGCCTCTCCATAGCTAAGAGCTTGTACCTCTAATGTTCCATATGCAAATGAAAATTAAATATCTTAAAGTACAGGCACTCTTATCCTAAATACTCTCCATTCTGTTTGTAAGAGGGAAGAGCTGACCTCAAGAAAAACTGCTCTTTAATCTTTTCTGGACTGACCTGTGTGCCATAGTGTTTTTGACTGGGCAGGCTGATCATCTTTCCAGTGCAATGAAGTATTTTATGAATTGAGTGCAGAAGTTCCATAAGCAGCAAAGTCTGCAGCTCTGCCTCTCAGCAAGGAGGAATATTGTTTCCTCCTTGAAGAGGAAGAGAATCTACTATGGTGGTTTGCAGAGAGTGGGAGGCAGTTGTGGTATTTATCACACTTCAGTGCTGGTCCCCCAGAGCTTCAAGAAAATAATTTCAAAGGATATTTCATGTCATCAGATGGCCAGTGGAAAAAGAAAGAAGTAACATAAATGTTCTCCTGCTTTTGTTGGGAGGCAGACAGAGAAAAGGGGAGAAAGGAAAATTTTGCAGTTTGAACAGTTTATAAAGGCAAGACCAAAAAAATGCCATTACCAGCACTCTCATGTTTTTCAGTTTAACCCTGCATTGCTCTTCAAAGCTTAGACTGCAGCTAATGACTCAAAGAAGAAGCTTAATTGTTTATGAAATCTTTCATTTCTGCTGTTGGGTGCTTCAAATGTAACTCCATAACCCATATTACATTGAGGGATAGAGGATCTCTGTTTATTTTAAAGGGAGATACCACGTACCAAATGTCTATTATATGAGCAGTGGAGTAGAGCAAGACTTCTAGAGGAAATTAACACGTCTAGTTACTTCCTTTCATAACTGGCAGTGGAAAACATATTAAAAGTGAATTATTAGCATATTTATTGAAAGCCAGGCATTTTTGAAGTGTGTCAGACTAGACATTAAGAAATCTGGAAACATTGAAAATGTTCACAAGAGAGTCTCAAAATTTTAGGAAAAGTTAGCAAACCTTTTCAGTGAAATCTCTCCTCAGTTCAGAGATGACAAGGAGAATTTCTTAATCAGAATAATCAATGACTTAAGGAGACTCTTATGGATAACTCCAGCTGCACAGGGGTCTATAAGACAACCAGGGTCCTAATCACTTCTTACTGACAATCTCTTATTAGTATTGGTTTTGTCTCTAAATTCCCCTTAATCATATGTGAGTTTGGAAAAATTGCTGAATTGTTTCTGCAAAATGCAAAGAATTTTGATGGACTTCCCGAAAGTATGAGGACTAGTGAGATGCTATGATTTTTAAGGTTTTTAAAGTTGGGAGTAGAAGTGACTGTTAGTATACTACCTTTTTTTCTGTACTATTATTTTGAACACATTTTGCTAGTGAACAATGACAAAGGACCACTACTAGCAGGAGTTTCTTTACATTTCCTTGCTTGACAATCAATATTAAGATTATTTTTTGTGTAATTCACTCGATGGACAAGAGTTTTTTACTTGCCCAACAGAAAATTTTTGAAACATTGTGTAATGGATATACACAATGCGCCCTCCCACCCCGAGATAATGAGTGTGCTCAATCTGTGCACGTAAACCTTAGGAAATATCACTGTGTCCTGGTTCAGGGCAAATTTGGGAGAGAATCCCAAAAGGGGCTCCTCTAGGAAAGCAGATTCAATCGGCCCTCCCCTGATCGGTCCGGGAGAAAATACCTCCTTGGAGAAAAGTGGAAAAAGCCTGTTTGTTAAACAATAAAACCTGAACAATATTAACTGATAAAACCCCTTGCCGCTCCACAAGAGATGGCAAACTGATAAAGTCCCTCCCCAGGTTGCAGTTCAGCTCACTCAGGCTCTGATCAGTCCCTCAGTGCTGGAAATGCCGCAGGCCAGGCCCGGCCTGAGGGCCACAGGTGCAGCTGCCGGTGCTCTGCTGGGTGTCCAGGCCAGAGCAGGTTTAAACAGCTCCAAAGAAAAAGGAAAAAAACATCCCACAGTCCAAGGAACTTCTTTGCCTCAGCTAGCTAAACTAACTAAAGCAAAGGAGAGCTCTGTCCCGCTGTCTGTCCATCCGCAGATAACACAGTCCAGGAGCAGGAATGTGGAGGAGCGAGTGCAGTGTCTGAAAACAAACTGCTGCTTCTTCTCTCCCCCCTTCACTCTCTGGAACAAGGCTTAAAGGTGCAACACTTATTATTCAGCATAAACAGAACAAGACGACTGGGGATAAAAGCATCATGTAGCCAACCCAGGACACACTGGTTTTGGTGTAGAAAGGAACTAATGAAGGTGGCATCTTCTCTCCATCTTCTCTCCATCTTCTTTTTCACAAGCTGAAGTGCTCCCCTGCAAGAATTTGCTTTGGTAGCTGCTGTCTCCAGTAGGATTTTAGGCTGCTTTGGGTAAGCTGGGCTTGGCTGATTAATTTATTTGATTAAGCATGTTGCTAATAAGGCCGAGGTTGTGGATTTGATCCCTGTATGGGATCCCATTGTGTCCCATTGACTTAGGAGCTGGACTCAGTGATCCTTGTGGGCCCTTTCCAACTCAGTATATTCTGTGATTCTGTCACAAGCAGTGATGTGATGTGTAGAATATGCTTATAGCCCTGAGCTCTCACTTTTGTTTGTCTGTGGGTGACACTTCTCTGCCTGCTTAATCTTCTCCAGCTAAGTCAAGCAGTGCAGGCTTTTCTGAAATGTGGTGGAAGGGAACAACTGATTGGAGATGCCAGCAGCACCACACTGTCACTGTCCCAGCTTTGGCATGCAGACACCATTGTCTCAGCCAGAAGTCTGTAATTTAATGGAGAATAAAACATCTCCAGAGCCATTGTTCCCAATTGCAGTTCCTGTCATGTTATTTTAATTACTTGAATTTGTTTTGCAGTTAATCAGGTAATTTTATATGCTAGCTTGTTCTGTTTTAAAAATGTCTGGTCTTATTTTTCTTTCTTTACTAAATGTGTGAACAAATTGCTGTGATGCCAATGTCTGTACAGAAAGAGTAATGAGATATAGATCACCATCAATATTTTCCATCCACATAAGTTTTTCCAAGTTTAAACAGTTAATAGAAAGTGGTCTATTGGGTAAAAAGTTTCAGTGGGAGGACCTCATTTTTTATTTTTTTCCTAAACAAGTATTGTTTTTATTTTCCAAATGTATTGCCATTACAAAGGACAATAACTTCTAATTCTTAGGTGTCAGCTTTGAGTATTATTTGGTACCTTAGATTCATGTAATGTTGTTTCAATGCATGCATACACATGCCTTTGCCTCTCTGTGTATGCATCAGGTGTGGGGAACACTTTGCTCCATTTGTTTCAGTGAAAGGAAGGCAAATAAAAAAATACAGCCTTTGAGCCAACAGTAAATTTGTGGCGTTCAGTGGATTTCAGCTGAGGAGCTGGTGTGTTCATGATCTCTAGATCAATCTGCCTGGTATGAGCCTGCTCTGTACGAGTGAGAATCAAGCTATGTAGTACCTGGAAGCTAGAGGTATATGATAGGCTTGTAACAGCTAAAAGCCTCTGATCAGATGGATGTGAACTTCATCTTAGTGTACCATGATTTGCTTTGTGACATGTGCAGCATCACATGTCTGATGTGTGTCCTGCGGAAAAGATCACCTCTGCTACATGACTGGATGGCAAAACCTTTTTGTAGTTATAATCAAGCAGGAATTATTTTGTTGGAAGGTAAACAAGATAAGTGTTCGTGAATTAACAACTGCAACAGCATTTCTTATTTCACTGCTGGAGATGTACACCAGGGCCTAAAATGCATCTGCCACTCACTTTTAAAGCAATTCTAGTTGAGGCTGAACCAGAAGAGTTTGTTCTGGGTTCACCAGAGCTGATGTTGCTACTCTTATCTCTAAACAGCTCAGACCCTTGTGTCCTGACAGAAGCTTCCATCCTGCTGCTTTCCAGATTGCCTCCACCTCTCTCAAACCCTAGGATCAATACTTCTATGGGCTCCAGGAATTTCTGTGCAATTTGTTTTGTGAAAAAATCAGTTTCCATCAAGTTTAACTTTTTCAAACTATGCCCCACTAAGAAGCATTTTCTGTGACCATTTGGCCCCACTGCTGATGAACTGTTGGGCCATTTCCCTCATCTGCAGTGCTTGTGACCTCAGTGAGGACCACAGGATTACCTGCCAGTCTCTGCAGAAGGACTGAGCCTGGCTGACAGCAGGTTCAAGCATCAGTCTTTACAAATGCTTCAAGCTGATCTCTTCACTTGGCTACTTGCACCACTTGTTGATCAATCATCTATTTCAGCCCACTGAAAATCTCTTTGGTGTGTTTCTTTATGCTTCATATTTTTTGAGGGTCAGCTTGAACTGTTTTGCTTTGACTGCACAGACAAATACTTTGGTATGAGTCATCTGGCACTTTTACACATTTTATTACTACTGCTGTATAAGTGTGAAATCCTTTATCTGCTGCCGGTAGATCTCTCCTTCTGTCTTTTGCTTCTTTGGCTTTGTTTTGCCTTGAACTTGCTCCAGTTTTCACCTTCTGTTTTATATTCTTTACCAGCAACTGCCCTTTTCTTACAGATAATGCATATTCATATTAACCCCTCCCACTATCTATGTCTTTCCCTATTTTTTTTGTTCAGTTGGATTTTTTAACTACTACTACTACTTTGGCCTATGAGATTGTAGCATTTACAGAAGGGGATGGGAGCTGGAGCAGGTGCTGTAAGCCTGCTGTAACTTTCTATTACAATGGAGGTTAAACTAGGTGAACTGATGATCTTTCCTTGTCTGAACACGTATCAAGAAGGCATGGGGTGGGACAGGAATTCAGATACAAGATGCTATATATCATCTGGCATGTTTCCACTAACTCCTCTGGGGCAAAAAAAAATTACCTGGAGCTAAAAAATTACCTGAAATGATTACGGGCCCTAGATGCTTCATTTTGTCAAGTACATTTTTGAGTAGGTATTTGATGCCAACACAGTGAATCATCTCCTTAAGGAATGATTATCCCTAAGACAGGCCTGAGGCAAATTGAGGAAGAAAGTCGGACTATTTTTCAGAGTGACAGAAGTAACAATACCTTGTTTTTTTCATACAGTAATGGATGTTGTATGCTCAGTTAATATTCAGTAATTCATATTCTGATTACTGCATTTAGTAATTTTAGAAAAATCCTAATATATTTTGTCCATTAGAAAAGTGTTTAACAAACAAATCTAGTCACTATCACTAGAATTCCTACTTTATCTGCTTGTAAAGCAGGTAAAGTATAAAGATTATAGCCTAATAGGCTATAATCATATTTGAGATTCAAAATTCAAAACTACACAAGAAAAGCTGCTTGGATATGTGCTGGGAATCGGTTCAGATTTGGTCTAGATGCGTTTCTGTTGCTTTGATCAAGGTTTTCTGTGCAAAACATCTTATGTGCTGCAGGACACGGGAGTGTACGTGGCAGGGGTGGTGATCCATGCAGCTCAGTAACGTTTCCATGCTTGATGTTGAGGAACACGTTCACTGAGGTAGCTGGGGGTGCAGCTGCAGTGGGAGCTGCAGGCTGAGCTCAGGCTGGGGCAGCCCAGGCAAAGAGGCCCTGAAGAGCCCACCCTGGGCACACAAGGGCCTGGGCACCTGTGGCCCGAGGGGACCGGACACTGGGACAGGCAGGAGCCAACGGCCCCAGACCTTCCCATGCTTGGAGAGGGGATAAAAGCCCAGGGCATCCTTTGTTCTGGGTCCCTCCCCAGAGACACCAGCCCGAGCTGTTTGTAATTGTGCTGTGATGAAATGATTTTAATGGTTGGGATGCCTGAGCCTGCCATGGGAAACCTGGGGTCAGCCCAGTAAGGAAACCTGTTCTGACTGTGGGAATGTGGGAGCTGTAACTGGGAAGAGCCCCAGGTCCAGCTCAGGTGGGGCAAGAGTGACTGCCAGAGTGGCTCCCAGATGGTCAGGCAGGGAAGTTTCCTTAGTACAGGGCATTGTCAGCTGCACCAGAAGAGTGTAAAAACACACGTTAAACTCCAGAGAAAATGCTCATTTTCATCAAGGCTGATTCAATTACGGACAAAAGGATGAGAGTTTGCTTCCATTGTCATGTTCACAATGATCCTGAGTGTTCCTACAGCATAAAGAAATTTATTCCTTCGAGTGCTGCAAAGCTTCTGAACTCAGGAACACTTCTTGGCAATGAGTTTCACAAGGTAGTTGAGTACAAAAAAAATGCATTTCCTTCCATTGGTATGAAATGTGTTGTCTGACAGTTGTATAGGCTATTTCCTTTCCTATTCTTTTTTTATATTACTGGTGAAGGTGTTGGTGGTTCAAATTCTTTTCTCTGTCTGATGCCTGCCCAGCCCACCAAATAGCTTTTAGGGGTCTTCTGGGGGTCGTGAATAAATGGGCATTATTAGCCTGTTGAATCTTAGCTGTCTTTTAAGTGTATTGAGTCATTATAGAATTTTTTTACTCTGGAAAGTCTTTATATCTTATATGCAGAGTCTGCATGTGGAGCTAAAAGCAGCTATACAAGCTGACCCAAGAGATGGCAGTAATAAGCCCTCAGACAGGAAAAAAATACTGGAAGAAAATATTTATCTGAAACAATTTGTCACTACTGTATCTGTTGAAATAAAATGCAAAGGTACGTGAAATGCCATTTAGTAAACAAACACTTCAAAATATGAAATAACTTAAGAGGTATTTTCCTTTGAAAGAATATGCAGTACTTGACAACCAGTATTCAAGCAATTAGGGTGCCTTGGTAAGTAAATTCTTTATGACATTTCCTGTTAAACCTGTGCCATCCATGACAACCATACTATTGTTGCTGAACTTTGACTCTCTTCAATGTGATTCTACACCTTTTTATTTTTAATTAGAGAAGCTAGAAGTAACAGCACGTGTGCCTTTGGTGTATTATAACTACAGCTAACTACTAGATAACTGTGCTTTTAAGTTGGCTGTATTTGGCTTGCAAAGTATCTCTGAATTATTCAATTTATTCAGAAGAGGGAGGTAATATTTTACTAAGCCCCTTCACCCCTTCTGTTTGTCACAGATATTTGGGAGATCTTTTGATGGCAACATTAACACTGCTGATGACAAGTTTTGTGATTTTTACCTTTGCTATGTGCAGAAAAGTGCCAAGACTAAACCTGAATAAGACCATCAGCATTAAACTTTCTGGCAAACTGGAAGGTTCCTTTAGGTACAAGTATTTTACTCATGATGGGTGTAGAGGAGTTGAGTAAATTATTAGTGTTCAGAAGTCTAGAAATAGGTACTGTTTTGTGCTTTGTTCTGACTGTCATTAATTAAATTGCACGACATGGAAAAAACCTGGTAGAGATAACAAACGTTGAGGTTATTCATTCAGTGTTGGTTCTGTATGGACAGATTTCTTTTACTGGCCATGTAGATTCTCAGTAGGTTCAAAAAATTTGCATTTCAGTCAGGGTTTATTGTCCTCCCTGCCTATTTTCACAGCTGTTGCTCAGCTGTGCTGATGGTTAACACTGAAGAATATGTAAAAATTCTAAGGTCAAATGCTCTAAAATGTTTTTTATTTACTAATTTTCAAATAGTTTAATTCAGAATTCTTATATGAAAGCTCTAATTGCTCAGAGTTCTGATGTCATATTTGGTCACTAAAAGTTATCACTGAAAATGTAACTGAATTATGTGCAGAATTATGTGCATTTCTCATGGCTGTGTTTATCACACAGTTACTCATACCATCTCCAATACATCATTACTAGAACACTGTCTAAACACTCTGATTAAAAATTTAATACCTGGAATAAATCTGATATGGTATCTACCTGGAACTCTGTCTAAAGTCATCACCAGCAAAAGATTCCTGATTTGATATCACAGAGACAACAAACGCAGGAAAAAATAATAAAAGAATTTCCAATCTTTCATTGTGCTCACTTTAAATTAGCTGATATAGTCTACGTTGTGATCTCTGAAAGTCCTTTATAACTAGAACTTGGGAGGATATTTATGCTGTAATAATTATTGACAACTGAGATATATATCCCTCATATACTCTAATCTCCATGCCAAACAAACTGAATGATGAGGATATACTGACATATTTGTTATTAAAAATAGAATATCCTGTGAGTAGTTGTTGAATAAAGATTTCTACATACTCCTTTTGTTTTCTTAAATTGTCTTTAAAATATCGTCTTGTTCTATATCACTGTGAAGTAGTGAACAGTCAGTGTATAGCATCATGAACAATCCTGTTTATAAACATGAATATTTCACACAGGAGCTCTATAAACTGTTCAGCCAGGTAACAGGTATTTATAACTTGCTGTATTTAAAATAAATTGCTTTTAAAAGCTTAAATTGTTAATGATTTCTGTAAAAATGGCTTGCTTACTTGGAGAAAAATGTGCTGTTATGAGCACTATTAGCTGAGAAATCCCTCACACTGGTTTTAGATACCTTGTCTGCAAACTTGATTTTGTTAGAATTGGTCACATCATGCAGCTCTGACAGAGGATGATTTTCTCGAGTGCATCTCATGCACGAGGAGTTTGGTGAAAGTATTATTAGGAGGACTATTTTTCTTACTTAAAATGTTCTACTCTTACAGTGAAAGTATAAGAGTACCATTTTATTTGTAAACAGCTGAAGTGTAGTATCTGCAATACACCACACAAAAGTATAATCACTGTCAAAATGACAAGGCAACGTCACAGAAATTGACTGCTGGAATTGATAGAGGTGACAATCAGGCTCTGAAACTGTTTTGTTCTGATTGCATATTCATGATTCCTCTCTATAACATGTTACAGTGATTGTGTGAGTTGTTCTAAGCAGATGTTTTGACATGAGTAGGCTGACACCTTGCACTTTGAGATTTGCAAGTCTAATCTTTCACACAGTTCCTTTCACCTTTTTTCCCCAATGTCTAAATCTTGACTTGCAGGCTTAGTTTTGGGGCACATCCAGGAAACATGTGCATGCAGGAGTGCAGCAAACTGCTGCACCCATGTTGCTACCCCAGTGATGGTGCATTACTGGTGCAGCAGTGACCCTGTCTGACACCATGCAGCCAACCCAACAAGGAGCTGTCAGAAGCTGGTGAACACTCATTCAGCAGTAGCTGAGAAATGTGCGTTCATGCGCGCCCATTTGCCTGAATTTCTCTCTGTCCTTGGGTAGCTCTTTGTAAGATGACTCTGTTGTTTGCTATTTGTTTGACTCATTTGGCTTTTAGGAAGTCTCTTCCAGCTGTGCCATAACAATGACAGCTGCTGGTGAGTGAATGATAAAGCTGCAGACACTTGTCGAAATAAACGGCTCCATTTGCCTCTTGGATAAGCAGAAGGCAATGTTCTCTCTTCTTTTATGATTTTCATTCAAGTTCAGAGAAAAATTTGGAGGGAACAAAGGAAGGACATTATCTATTCCTATTTTTTCTTTCATTGTTTGTTTTTCAGACAAAGTCAAAAGAGTTTGTCAATTTTCCAAATAAATGATGATTTATTTTTTTCTTTTCCCAGAAGTGAAAAAAACCCCTTAAGTTTTATATAACTACATTCCTGAAGACTTTCCAGATTGTATCGATACATAGTTAGTGGTCCAGAAAGGAAATTACTATAAGGGGAATTTATGAAACTTGTGCAAAAAGAGAGATGAGTGAATTGCACTTTTATATCACATTGATTTCCTCCTTTTTCTCATCCTCCTGTTGACTGTACACAAAAAAATTTAAACTTGATCTCAATGCAAAAATAGAAAAGGTGGGTTTTATAATTAAATAAATTATAATTCTATGTTGTGCAATTAAGAACTGCTAGTTCCTATCCATCTCCATTCATGAACAAAGGAAATACATACTACAGGATGTAATTCAAGACTCAAAGACATGGGAGGAATCCCAAATTTACTGTTGCTTTGTCCAGTTGCTGCCTTACATCTGACCCTCCTCAGATCACAGTCTTTCCTCCATTTTCCTAGGTGATGCTGCCCATGTTTTCATGGCAGAAAATACAGAAATCTTACACAGGCTAATCTTTCTCTCTGTGCAGTTCACATCTAATGGCCATCATGCACCACAGTCGTATGGGTATAAGAATCCGTTTTGTGCAATAATACAGAACCCAGTGCAAAACAACTAAATAACTATTTAGTGCAATACAACATATGGATTTGACTATTTTTTGAGTTAAATATGTTTCTGAGTGGAAGAAGAGAGGGCCATCCCTGTGCAAAGTGGGCAAGCTTGCAAAGAGTTGCACAGACAGCTGAAAGCTGAGTTTTATGCCTGAGGGACAGTGACCAGGGTAGCAGGGCAGTTTCCTTTTGCTCTCTTTGTGCATCCAGTATAAACACATCTGTATTTGTTGGACATTGAGGATGAGTAAGTTGCATGAGTGGAGGATCTGCTGTACCCAAGACTAAAGCAGTAGGTCCTGGTATTTTGACAAAGCCAGTCAACAGCAAACCTGGACTTTTCAGACCAGATCACCTGGATTTAAGGTATTTGAAGCGAGTCAACCAGACAGAGAACATAGTTAAGTCTGGTCCTTTAAAGGGGAGTAATTCAACACCTTAGACTATTGTTAACATTTCTGCAGCACTGAATGAGCCTGGAGCAGCAGCTGCAAGAGTATTCAACCTACCAGAAAGTGCATTTTGATGTCTACCTAAATGGGAGAATGCATTTAAAAACTTGGGTGGAACTACAAAAAATCTGGTCCCTTCACAATGCAGCGCACAACCTTTCAAGTGTCTCCATGTCCCTCCCTGCTCCTAGACCTACCTACAGTTGAATGGAAAGAGTGAAATCACCCAAGATGGCAGAACTAACAGTTCAAGCCTTGCTG
The DNA here is from genome assembly GCA_013398405.1 of Pheucticus melanocephalus. Taxonomy (NCBI): domain Eukaryota; kingdom Metazoa; phylum Chordata; class Aves; order Passeriformes; family Cardinalidae; genus Pheucticus; species Pheucticus melanocephalus. The sequence continues at coordinate 403,477 of VZSJ01004474.1, forward strand.
TTGTCAGAGGGGAGGCACAAATTACTCTTCTGTCTGCCCATCCCCTGCTGCAGGGACCTGCCTCCTCTGCTGCAGCTGCTGTGGGGGCTCAGTGAGCTGGGGGTCCTGCACTGATATCTCTCTGGGTCACACAAACCAGAGTGGTGCTGTGCCATAGCCTGCTGTGAGAACTCTTCCACCAGCTGAGGGAGCAGACAGCCTTTTATAGTCCCGCTGCTGACTTTGTTAAAAACATAAGGATGTTCTCTTTCCCCTGGATGCATGGTCCAGAAAATATCAGTGATCATGCAGATTTTGGAAGAGGTGTCAAAAAGGAAGATGATTTTTGTAAGATGATGACATATTTTTGCAGTTCTACTGCTTTTTAGGACGCCATACATCGAAATGAAACCTTGTAAATTTTCTAATTATACCTGTAAAATTTGTTCTGTTAGTGTTAATACCTTTATCAATTTATAGCATATGCTGGTGCTTTTTTGAAAACAACAACAAACATGATAAAATACAGTTTTTTAAAAATGGAAGTGTTTTATAGAATTTTTTCCCTAAAAAAAAAAAAAAGAAATTAAGGTCTTAAACACATTTTTTGTTTTCTTATGTCAAGGCATCTCATAAATGTCAAAATAGGTTTTCTTCAATTTATAGAATACATTAATGCTCTGTATGTATATAGAAATTATGTTACTAGATGTTAATGTAAACATTTTTGAGTTTTATAATCAAAAAGAGATCAAAATGTTTTAATGATCTTGGCAAATACTTAGATATTATTCAATCTAGTACTGTTGCGTTTTAATTTCATGGTAAATTTTTTATTTCATGGTAAATATGTGATTTTTGTGACTTTTGACTTGGATATGAAGTAATATATTTCTGCTAACTGCTAGGAATGTCTTCAGAACACAAATTGTGCTTAACGAGTTTTCTTTACCTTTTTGTGAGGAAGTAGCAACACGCATTTTCCCACAAGATGGCAGAGGCGAGTTGTGAAATTTATGGGCAAAGATTTATGGAGACACGTGAAAATCTGAAAATAGAAGTTACAGGCTCAATAAACCAAGAAGAATGAGGATATTAGGAAGTCAGCGGGAAAACTCCAGATTTAATTCTCTTTTTTCTGACCAAACAGAGTAGCACGTATTTTATTGTAAGATCATAGACCATGGCTTTCTGACAGCAAGCCAACATTGACTACAAGTTCTTATTGCAGTTATCTAAAACCTTATCTTTCTTTTAAATGAAGTGTTTTCAGGTACAGATTTCACTCTCAAATACATATTTTTGTATTCATATCACTGAAAAGTGTTCTTTATTGTATGTTGTTCAATGCGTAGTTAGAACACACAAATTATTTAAAAAATAAAAAAAAGAAGAAAATGTGTTTGAAAACACATTTCATTACATGTGTAGAGATAAATACATATTTTAAAAATATATTTTATTAATAATATTAATTAATATTTTATTACGCCAGATCTTGTTCTAAATCTCATTCAAATTGACATTAAAACCTTCATAAGTAATGGAGTACTGCATAGCAGAGTTGTCATAAATATAGAATAAAGTAAGCTCAATAATGAGAGGAACCATCCATCATCAGTGGGCATACAGTGATCTTCCCTGTTCCTAACTGAGAAACAGACATATGTTCTTCACACTGCCTTCATAAAAATCCTGCAATTCTTTTTATTCTGATCTCATTTGAGCTTGGCAAGAAAGTGAGTGGAGTAGAAAAGCCAAAACAGCAAATTCCAAGCCTTAAGTAAAAGCTGGTGTTTTTTCCCTGTTTTGTATGAAGCAGCTTGGACTGTGTGTCTGTCTCTCTATGCATGCATGTGTGCGTGCACACCTTCTCCACCCACTCTGCCTAATTCCAGCTTTTCCAACCCTATTTTCCAAAAGGATGTTGGGGGAAAAATCTATTCTGCTAATTATGAACACTACTTTACCATGATAGTGCAAAGAATGACCATTTCCGAAGATGTTGGTGCAGCGTGAGTGGAGATGTGGTGGAAACCATCAGTGGTGCAAACACAGGAGACAAGGCCCACTTGCAGGAGCTGTCCACATGAGTTCAGCCCTTCCTAAGTCACATCTCTCCATGAGGGATGGTAGATCTACTCAAGGTAATGGAAAACCTTCCTGTGAGATTTGCATGAGGAAGTGGTTTATGTAGATGGATCCCAGCCGAGGTTAATTCAGAAAGCATGGCTTGGCCTCATCCAGCAGAGGCACTTGCTGATAAAGGGTCACTCTTGGACACCTGTGTCTTTCCAAAATACGAGAGGGGCAGCTGAGGGTGTCTGCTCCACAATGCAGCAGGGAATTCTGGCTGAGACAGATTCTTGCTCTTTTCTGCTGGCATTGTCGAGTCAGGTCAAGTTCCCACCTTGCGGCTTTCAGATGGGCCCCCAGCAAGGTGATATCAGCCCACCTTTCACAGGCAAGGAGAGCTGCCACAGCCTCAAAGGCAGCAGTGCAGCACACAGGAGCGATGGATTGACTCTCTCAGCTGCTGTGGGGGCAACAAGAAGAAGCACAGTGGGCTGCAGGGGACTGGAAGGTCTTGGACTGAGTCTTCGAATAAACTTAAGTTTCCCTGTCTGTCCCTCAATTGCTCTGTTGGGTCTTTGAGTGTACATTTACAGAAATGCATGTTTTGATGTCAAAATGACTGTGTAACTCATTTCTCTATTGTTGAACAGATACAGATGTTGCTTCCCTAAGGTCTTGGAGAAGAAATTCCGGTGGGAAGGATGTTCCACAAGTCACCCAAAAAGTTTCCACCTTAGATGTTTGAGAATTTTGCTAATCTTTAGCATAGCTTTTTTTAACAATTATAATTTGTGTTCATAGTTTGGAATTTGGTTTGGATTTTTTTTTCACCTTTGACCAAATTCTAATCTGCTTTGCAATTGCTGTCGATTGAGGGCTTTGAAAGCTGATTTTTATTTCCTGTGGTTTCTTTATCTTGATTACAACAGCTTTTTTTCCTTCATTGTATTTCATGGCTTTCCTGCTTTATGCAAATTTTTGTTATCTCCATTTGCTAAGAGGTAGATTCCCCTTCTGATGAAATCACCAAGAGCTACACTATTCTCATGAATGAAAGTTAAATGAAGTTATGAATCCTTTAAAGCTAATTGATGCATCATGTAAGTATTACACTGGCAAATGCAGATAAGGTGCAGGCTTTATTCTGGCATCTTGATATCCTTTAGTTTTAACCTGCTACTGAACAAAAGTGACTGTCAGGTATTTTTAAGTTTCCAAAACCCTTTGTTGCAACATAGACTGAGATGCTGCTGTTTGCTCAATGGAAAACTTTATAGATGTGGTTTTTGACTTATTACAGTTTCAGGTTGTCACTGCTGTTTGGATGTCTCAAAGCATGGGAAGAGTCTGGTTCCCACGAAACCACCATAGCTTGTGCAAACCAGTTGCACAGAAGTAAAATTCAGCTTGGCTTCTGAAATCAATTGTCTGCAAGAACAACCACAGAAGCTGAAATTAAAAAGAATTTGCCTAAAATGTGTTCTCAGTTTGCTTCTGTCGTGGCATCATCTTTTTGATGTAGGATTAATTTTATCCAAATAGAGGGTTCCAAATGGAAACCACTAGTGCTCAACATTAAATAAGACATATTCTTACCTTCTCCAAGTGTTCTCTACCATGCCCTAAAGAGTTTGAAAGTTTTACCTCTGTTGTGAGTTGGTTTAAACTCTTTTGACTGCATTGTCACAGAAGGAATATATGCTCATAAAGAAAGTCACCATAAAGTTTAATTTCGAAACTCATTAAAAAAAAAAAATCTGGAATCCTGACAAACTTGATACCATTACCTCTTTTAGAAAGTACAATCAAAGGATGTAGGAATAAGAATAAGTTTTGTGCTTTCTAATTTTTCTAACTGTGAAAAGAAAGTGTAGCTCACATAGGAAGTTTCAGGCTGTTTGCACAGTCTCACAAGCATGTGGTGGCTTGTAGTTAAGCACAACAGAATAAATGGAATTGGCATCTTCTTCTTTCAAATTCCCAGTGAGAAAGCTGGATTATGAATTGAAGAGAATGGGTTTAAAATGGATGATATAACAAATTGTTACTTTTTAAATTCTCGCATGCACAAACAAGAACAGCTATTGCTTAGCTTTTCACATTTTTTACACATTAGAGAATAATATTGTCTTGTATATATTGCTCTGAAAAATCCCAAAAAAGTAATATGCAAAAGTATACCACTTGGTTTTGGAAAAAGGAAGGCTGAATCTAGGATGTAAGTCAGGTTCATATTGTTAAGAAAATAAACAAATTAATTTAAGGCAGCTTTCTCTTTTGAAAATGAAATAAAATACATGATTTCTTATGCATTTTATTCACCTCAGCATCTCTTAGTTTGGGCCATTTACATGTAACATTAAAATATTTCATGGTATCTGGCTCCAAAAACCTTGGAACTGGAAAGTGAAAGTTTGCCCTTTACATTTCACCAGAAACATGGAAACTGAGATCATTGGTTTTTCAACTATATTGTTGATAATAGGTCAGAAAAAAATCTGATCCATTCTTCCAGCTCTTTTCATCTACTAATTGGAAAAGAATAAAAGTATTTTGTTTACATAATGCTACAAGTACCTCTCTGAACACAAACAAGGAATAGAGATATCAGTACTTTGTCATTACTTTATAAATTAGAAGTTTTACAAATAGGGCAAACTAAAGAAGGAGGAAAAAAAGATTGAAGTTCATATTAAAGTGGATTCAACAGTTCTGTCTGCCTTTCAGTTTACAGCTGAAGTAAAATGTTTTCTCTCTCCTTCAGGTACTTTCAGAATTTCAATCTGACTTATGCATGAGTCTTTCCAAGATCTACTTTTCTCTGATTGAGAGGCTCCACATTTTTATTTATTGCTTACAAGTTGAAGAAATTCACTCGTATATTTAGAAACTTCATGAGGTTCTGTAAAAAGAGCAAAAAGACACTGCTGCCTCCAGAAGAGCTTATTGCCCTCTCTGAGAAACGATGCATGAAATACGCTTTTAAAAAAAATTGAAATAAAATGTATAATTAAAATTCAGGGATAATTTCACCTTTTTCCTTGGTTATTTTGAGCAAAGTACGTCCATTTATCAAACAGTTTTGCTATCAAACTAGGCTACTCTGAAAAAGCCAAGGAAAGATGCCAAACCACTTGCATTTAAGTACTACAAATCCATTTTTGCATCTGCCAAGTTTTGCTGGGCTTCACACCAAAATTACGTGAAACTACAAATTTCTTACTGTGCCACTCTGGCTCGCCAAGGATTAATTTAAAAAGAGGAGTAATAGTCCACATGTGTGTATACTCTACCAAGAGTCTTTCTTTAAAGTTTTGTTTTAACAGCATTTTTAGGTGTTTTCTATCTCTTTAGAGTTTTAGAGAATAAAACCTTCTAGCCAAAAGTTTTATATCTTGCACTGAGCACCTGGCCATTAAATCCTCCTGAGTTTTAATCAGTGCAATAGTATGAGGTCTCTTTCACTTGTGACAAGGAATTTTACTACAATACTATCAATGTACAGCTCATGCAAATACCCCTCATACAATTCATTTTTTGACAATTGTCCTTTCCTTGCCTTCTTGACAGAGCAATTCACTACTTTCTTCTACTAATTGTGACACTTAAGCACTTCAGAAAACACTTCAGAGTTACAGGATATAAGCCAGAAATATTACAGAGTAATATGTTCAAGCCATTTAGTTACAACAGCCAGTATCACAAATCTTGGGGTTTTTTAGTACATGTAGTGGTAAAAATCCAATGGGATAAACTTCAGGGAAATTTTATGGGGTTGTGTTTGATCTGCTGTAGCACACATTCCACACAACACCTGCAATAAAAGAGTTGGATCTATGGCTCACTGAGCAGCATGACTGACATGTGAACCAGAAAGTCATAATATCAAGAATGTTTTTATTGTGGGCTCTTTTCCTTACCTATCTCCTTTGTATCTTATTGCTGGACACATCATATTTTACCTGTGCCTCAGTTTCTCTAACTGTACAGTAACAAAATTCATGCTTACTAAAGTGCTTAAAGATCTCTGGACAAACTCAGTACTTAAAAATCTCTGGACAGTTGGCAGATCTTCATAACAGCAGCAGCAAAACTTTTCAGGCAAAAGGATTTCTGCAAGATATACCACAATAGGAGACTCTCTGTGATTGCAAAAATTGCATTGACCTAATAGTCCCTGACACACAATTGTTTTCACACTGGTAGTACAAATCCAGTCAGACCTAAGAGACCAAACACTGTCTCCAGGGTGGCTACCAAACTTCGGGCTAGTAATGACATATGCATCCAAATAGAAGTGATTCCTTTCAATATGTACAGATTTTTCCTGATAATATAAATAAATGACATCTGGTGACTAAAGCCCATGTTTATATTGACAATTACTGACAGTCTCCACACAATTTTTACACAAATCTTGCCACTGAAGGGAAAACATTAGGACAGAAAATATCTGACATACAAGCAAACAAACAAACAATGCTTAAAGCATCTAATTTCCTCTTACTGGAGTGCAAACACTGACCTAAATTATGCTGTTTCAGGAACAGATGTTTCATACCATCCTCTCTCTGAAGAGCAGAAAAAAAGTTGTGTAGTTTGAAATAGATCTCAGTATTTTTTCGTTTGTTAGAGTATAACTTATATATCTGGTTTATATAATCATTTTCATGTGCTGCTCATCACAGTACACCAGTCATTGCCCTCTGTACAGAAGATAAACCAACTCCCTAATTTGTATTAGCTGCAGTAGCATACAGTGGTTCACCCTAAATGCTGAACCTGGACTCTGTTCCTGGCTGTCAACATCTCTGCACAACAGTCCTGGAGGAGCTCTTATGGTGAAACAAAGTCTGCTTCATACTGACTGCTTTAAAATTCACTTTTTTTTCCCCTCTGTCTTTGAAATTCAGTTGATTTGTGAGTGGAGGATTCCTTTCCTGAAGTGTTGAGGGGCCCCTGCAAGGACTCTGATATGTGGAAGGAGCTGGAGCTTTTTTGATCAGTGCCTTTGTTTTCTGCTTGAATCCTGAATGTATCAGTTTGATAAGTTTTTTTTTTTTGTTTTAGTTTTGTTTTGCTATATTTCTTGTTTTATATTCTCCCTCCTATCTAGCAGAGGCTTTTGAATTCTCTGGCACTCCTACAATATTTGGACAGATAGGGAGGGGGAGCTCTTTATTCTCAGAGATTTTTTGATATCAGTATTGAATTTAGTGAATTCCACCTGCACTCTAAAATAACCTGGAATACAGAGGAGTAGGTACTGAAACACCCAAGTTGTGTGCAGCTGTGGTTACCCCCAAAATGCCCTGGTAAGTTGTGCACCCAAGCCAGCTGGTCTTCTAAGCTAATAGGGGAAAGTTATTCTGCACACCAAAGAATTTATCTAGAGATAGGTGACTGGGGGCACAGAGCATCCCACTGGCAATCATGACGTGCATAGGAATGTTTAAATGATGTATGGCATATTGCCCCTGTTTCCCACATTCCTTCACCTGGAGCTTGCTATACCCAAATCAGGATGCTCCTGGTTGGCTTCCCTCCCCTCCTCTTCTCCAGGGCGTTCACAGGGGCTCTGCAGGGAGTTCAAGAGGACTTCATTTGCAACAATTGTGAATCTCCTCACAGTGGCTGGTTACTGCCAAAGGGCAGTCAAGCGACAAGAGAGACAATGCACTTAGTTTTAGTTGTGAAATATAATTCTTTTTGATAAGGGTAATAATTTTAATGTGTAATTTTATTTTCGTTTGCAGTATGTAATGCTCCTACACTGATATTTTACTGTCTCTAAACAATCCTGTGTCAGATAGCCATAGAAACAGGTAGCCATCCAGCTAACTGAAAAATTTCAAGAGAGGATTAGCCATTGTCTGTCTCCCTGCAGTGAAGTTAATTTTCATCATAACCATTTGGGCTTTCTGAAATTTCCTCTAGGTCTGTCCCAGTGTTCACACTTAGCTCCTTACTTCAATTTCCCCATTACTTACTGTTCTCAAAGTTTTCAACTGCCAGTTTATCACATTGACAGCATAAAGTATAAAACTGTCTCTGACTCCAAAATAGTAGCTAAATATAATGAATTCTCTAAGCACTTTATTGAAATAAAACACGAATCCTCCACTTGTGTCTACCCTGCAGCCTAAGCCGTCGGTATACAAGGTTATTTGCAGTGCCGTAACTTCAGAAAAACTTTGTGAGTAAATCTTGTTTAATTGTTGCATTATAGTGTTTCTGAAAGCACAAGCTAAAATGCAAAACGTGTTTCAGAAACTGATTCAAACTTCAGCGTCCACTAGAACACCTCTGAGACATATACCTGGGTCTTGTCCAAGGGCACCAGCTGGATGCAAAGCTCCAAGGCTGTGAGGTTAAATTAGTTTACTCTGCATGGACAATTATCCTAGTGCAAACTACTCTTGACCAGAAGACAGAATGACCAGAAGACAGAATGACCAGTTTTAGGAGACATCAGTAACAAAGTCCAGACTGCCACGCTGATAAGAGGAGAATAAAAGGGCACCAGTTTCGATTAACACAACTTCATTTGAACAAAATCTACCAAGGGTGTCCTTCAATGACACTGACAGAATTACCTGCATGCTATCAGCACATTAGACACAGTTGCCTTAACTTGTAAAGCTCTCACCTTCAGAAATGTTTGTGGCTCTAGCAGATGAAGCAGTTCTCCAGCAGATCTCCACTCATATCCCAGGAAATTGGTCTTCTACTGCTAAGGGTCAAGAATCGAAATCGACCGGAACTTTGAATTTGTCTTGCGCTTGCACTTGGGTAAACATTATTAGAAAATTATAAGACATGAAGAATTAACTTTCATGCAGAAAACTTGCTCATAATTTCCCTTCTTAAAAGGAGCTGAGGAAGTATACATTAGTGTACTTCTGTCACTGAGGTAAATATGTACTTAAATGAGGGGATAGAAACAGTAAGTGAGAAACCTAACTTGCAGTGAAAATCCCGCTTGAAATAATTATGAGGGGAACTTATAGTAAAAAAGGGGGAATATCTTATTTTGTAGTGCTGAATGGAAAGTTGTGTGTGCATTCATTTTTATGTAACATCTACTATTATTAAAAGCTTCATGTTCCTACTGCCTATTCCTTTAAATAATAGAGATATTAATGCAACACACAGCCCAGGGTCCTGATTAGACTGTAGGTAGTTCTATTCCAATGTAAATTTCAATACCATGAAATTGAGATAATTTTATACATTCAGTTATCTCCTGCTTTTCAACACACCACACATGGGAACTTTCTTTTTCATGCATTTTTGCAGCAGAGAGCCTGAAGAGAACTCATGTTAGATATCTGGTGCCTTACAGGAGCTTTGATTCTTGATGCTTTCTGCTTTCACATCAAATTAAGTTGTTATAGCATAAAGTAATAAAAAGCAACGTTTGTCTTAAACTGTAGTTATGCTTATTGATTGGTGCTAAAATCCAGACACTGTATTTCCTTTTACTTTGAAACACAGATGAAACTTGTTTAGCACAATTTTATTCTTTCAACAAAACTAAGAAGATTTCTCCAGTGTAGACTGAAAACTGACTATCTGTGCTGGCTTAGGAATAGAAAGATAACTTTGTGCACCTTCCCTTTAAGGTGTTTTTATCCCAGCTTTTTGCTTCTAAACTCTACCCTTCTGCAGAGATTCATTAAGCATTTTGCTTTCTCATACACAACACATCCAAGTCACAACTTAAACACTTACCAGAAAGAAAGGTTTAATATATATGTGCAAAACTATCAGAAACAAAGGACCTCTGCACGTCTTGTCATGTTTTGCAAGAAGAGCATGACTTGACTTCTGCAATATGATAAATTATATTTGTGAGCAGTCTTTTGACCTCTAGGATCTGTAGAAAGTGAAATCTAAGGGAGCAAAAGAGCTGGAGGTTTGTGTATTCTGCATGTAGCCAGCTTCTCTGGAAGTCCTACACCAGACCTGGTGGGAGCAATGGAATTTATTTTATTTATTTGGTTTTTTTTTAAATTTTATTTATTTTATTTATTTATTTTATTTTATTTGGTTGGCCTGTTTTGTTCTGTGAACTTAGCCCTCCCTCCCCCTCTAGAACAAGGCGGGGTGGTCTCCAGAATTACACAACTTCCTTAAGAATGTCCTTTATTTTGAGGTCTACAGCAGATAAATAACCATTTGATACCTGAAATCACTGCCTGTGTTGTTGTCTGTTATCATATCCCAGTCTCTGCCTGCATTACTAGAATCTGAAAAACTCTTTCAGGAAAAAGATCATTCTGTGTGCATACAGCATTTCTTATGCATGCTTCACATCTGACTACTCTCAGGGATGAAACAATGGGCCGTGTGTTCTTCTCCACAAGACGTTTCCATTCTTACACTGTCAATTATTATTAAGTTAGTGATGGAACAACAATTTTTTTTGTTTTGTTTTGTGCTTGTGCAACAGGTATCCAGATAGGGAAATGATCCACGAAAACATTTCCCAGGCACTTTGATTAGCAATCACTGGTGTTTCAAAAAAATGCTAGTACACTGGTGTCAGAGAGGTATTTATATTTCCAGGGTGTCCAATCATCTTAGCTCCTCTTAATTGAGTAGTGTTTAGCTGACTTTTTTTTCAAAGGAAAGATGTCACTCATGCTCAGTTCCCTCTTAGCTAAGATTCATCAGGAGTAAAGTTTTTCCAGAAGGGCCAAATAGGACAGTCCTAAGTCTTGGTGTGGTGTATGAATTTGCCAGAAAGAAGAAAAGGGAGATGTTGTGGACCTGCTGCTGTCCTTGGATCATTAGCATCTTACCAGCTTGAGACCTCCTGCCACTTCCTGGTGGGCTCAATGCCTGCTTGTGAGGTGCTGACTGAAATCTGGAGCTGGCTGATAACTAAATCATTATAATAATTTCAAACTGTCCCTACAGAAATACCATGTGGATGTTGCGCTGCACAGATGAGAAAAGATCTGTTCAGATCTACTACTTCCATTTGTGATCAAAACTAGCTGCAAGTTCATTGTCCCCCAGGGCATAAAGCTAGTTCATTGCCTCACTGCACTAGGCAGACCTTGCACTGACACGTTGTGCCAGTGATTTCTCATGCAAAACCTGTCATTCCAAGCAAGAAGCAGGTTTGTGTCCTTGGAGCTGGAATGAGAGAAAGTGCCATTGTGATTTAAGCAACAGTGATCAAAAGTAGATAACTCAATCAGTAGGAGTCAGTTCCAGCCCTTTATACTAATCCAAAATAAGTAAAGTACATAATGTTCAAAGAAACGAGTTTTGTGTAAGGCTTGACCTTTAAGTCTGTGTGCAAAAATATTCTTTTTGATCTAGGTTCAGTGGTTTTCTGCACTTATCTAAAAGGAGTTAGCAACACAGGTAGTAAATGAAATTCGAATATAAAACAAAACCAACACTAGACAACTGTTTCTTTATGGTTTTACCAGCTCAAGAAAGAACCATGTTGAGAAATGAGTAATAGTGCTCTTGGAGTGTTTGATTTAGTAGATTATTGTGGCAAAGAGAAGCAGGGGCAGAGAGGTGATGGACTCTGGGCCATGTTTTGCCCTTGGTGTTGAACTCCTAAGACTGGCAACAGCTTGGGCTGTCTCACATGAGAGATGGACCTAGGGATCCTTTGTGCTGTCTGTGCTAAGGGTACTTTTTGGGACACATTTACAAATCTGTGTGGAGACTAAAGAGGTGACAGGAGAGTGTGTACCCTGTACCCTGTGGGGCTGAAGAACCAAGATTCTGACTGGGTTTCAGAGTGATATGGCCTGTTGGAAAGCATTAAATGTAACATTTAAATTACATTACATTAAATGTAACTTTCTGTGACAGTTGGAACATTCTTAAATGAATTACAGATTAAATGTCTGTACTAAAAAGGCACTGAGTAGCAGCATCTGCACTATTGTTAATTGCTAATGAACCAAGATATGCATTCCACATGTTCAAGTGTGGAACTGGCCATGGAGTTTGTATATGGTACATTTTGTAGCTTAACAGATATCAAGGAATTTCAGGATTTTTGGGCTCAACTAGTGTTTTGTCAACAGACATTTCTTTGCCTACTGCTACTGAATATGGTTGTAAGGACAGGGAGCCAAATAGGAAAAGGCTAGACTTTCCTAGCTAGGCTTTTCCTTGTTTCTTTGTCTTTTATAGATGTGAACCAGCACATTGTAATGTCTCTTCTTAATTTCAATAGAGTTATATTTCCCTAACTAAGTCTATGCTCTCTGAGTTGTGTAACTCCTCCTGGATTTACCCTGGTTTATTATCTTTCTGTTTTCTCTAGGACTTTAAGTCAGCAGAGGATATACAAATCACAAAAAACTTTTACCCAAGAACAAATTTTGAGCTCACAGGAACAAAAATGTATATGTAGAAAGTAAAGCCTTTGGATAATATCCAGAAAAGAAGGACACTTGAAATTTCACAGTGAAGCTGACCTGTGGTGGGTGGAAGTGTTTGTTTTCATAGCAAAACTATGGCAATAGCTGCACTGTGCAACCTCCACTCTAGTCTAAACAGCATAAATATTGCAATGCCCAAACATTCAGCAGGGAAAAGAGTAACATTTTCCAAATGGGATACTTCTTTATTCAAACTGCCTCCCATTTTGCAGGTGATAGCTCCTTCTCTCTGCTTGTCCAGCTGTGGTTTCCATCCAAACGCAACGCTCTGGGAAATAATTTGTTGCAACAAATCCCCTTCATAAATAATAAACCAAAGCTTTGTCTCAAAGAACACCAGGACAGCTGTCAAAAGAGGTGAGATTTGTTTACAAAGAGAACAAGGAGATGTAAATGGATGAGGCAGGAGCAGTGGGAAAAGGAAGCGCGGTGTCTTCAGGTTAATGCACAATGCAACAAAACTGTAGGGCACATTTCAGGGGAAAAGTCAAAGGCATTTGAAATATGAGAAACTACTTCCAATGAATCATATGAATCACTAGGTCATGAAATTGTGAGAAACTTTATTTTTATTCTAGAATTGCAACCGACCTGGTTTGGAGAAATTTTTCTTATCTATTCAGCGATAGAAGATGAAAAAATGCTTGCTTCCAGCTGGTATTGGTTAGAAGATGGCAACTAGGTTTATTCTTTTCCAAATGTTTGTTATTCCAGTGCCAGCACAAAGATGTATAAAGCTATAAAATGCAGTCTACAGCCAGTGCGACACTTTTTTTTGAGATCTCATGGATATTCATGTTTATGATGACTTAAATTTATATGATGATTTAGTGTGATGCAATAAAGACTTCTCTGGGCTTACACGTTAGGGTGAATTATCAGCTCCAAATAATATTACTGACTCCAAATGAATTATTTTTAGTTTCTATTTTGATAACTACTCTGGTGATTAACATCTAGGACAACACAAGTGCAGGGAACAATTCATGGCAGCTTGATACTCATTTTTTAGCTCTTGAACGTGCAGAAAAGCAATTAGATTTCCTTTATGTTTTTATGATGTATAATAGCATTAGTGCTCTCCAAGTCAGGCATTTCCTGGCAGCTAATAGTGGGTTGGGTTAAGAGCCCCTGGGTTTATCTTAGACCTTTTACTCTTCCAGCCAGTCATTAGCTGCCAGGAAGTGTTTGACTCAGGGGTCATTATTGCTTAAATATTGCCTCTAAAAGCTTCTCATTACTATAAATTCATTTTGCTTTTGTGCTGTATTAGCAGGCATAAGTAGTAATACTATTAACTATAATAACAAATCAGGCAACTAATAAAGGCTCTGCAGGCCAAGGACAGGGCCAAGAGAAATTGTTTTCTATGTATTTCCAGTTTAGGATTGGATATTGACCCTGTAATAAATCCAAACAAGAAGAGTATCATGTGACTAGAAGAGAAGAGACAAAAAGAGAAAAGGAGAAAAGAAGAGGCAGAAGCAATTTCACAGCTAGAGAAAAAAAGCCAGAGTCAGAGGGAAAGAGTAGCATAATGCTGACATCTTGAGTGAGGAATTTTGCATTCCTGGCCATGAGAAAAGTTACAAGGACTTATTGCACTGTGCCAAGTAATTGCACATATTTCATCACCAGCATCCTCTTTATGTGTTTTCAGGTTTATACATGCAAACAATAACAGTGGCTTGAGGCAACAATACAGGTATTAAACAGGTCACCCTGATTTTGTCACAAGTTTTCTGCAAAAGACCTCATCTTAAGTCCCCAGAAGCAAACAAAAATGGAATATTGCCTGAGTGTGAACCAAAACTCCTTTTTCCCTCGGTGAAATTGCAGCTCAGATACTTATAAGCCTGAACCCACTATCATGCACATTCCTTTATTCTCCCCCCATCAGTTTTTTTTGTATATTGAGTAATTCAGCTTTTCCTATCAGCTGTCACCAGGGAGAGAAGCTGACCCCACCTGGCTGCACCCTCCTTTCAGGGGGTTGTAGAGACTGATAACTCTCCTGAGCCTCCTTTCCTCCAGGCCAAACAGCCCCAGCTCCCTCAGCTGCTTCCCAACAGACCTGGGCTCCTGAGCCTTCCCCAGCTCCATTGCCCTTCTCTGGACACACTCCAGCACCTCAGTGTCTTTCCAGGAGCGAGGGACCCAGCGCTGGAGACAAGACTCAGATGTGGCCTCACCAGTGCCCAGTACAGAGGGACAATCACTGTCCTGGCCACAATATTGCTGACACAAGCCAGGGTGCCCTTGACCTTCTTGGCCACCTTCCCAGACCCCCGGATGATGTCCGAAATTACAAAATATTGCTTGCTTATGACTGCCTTTCTGTACAGCCACCAAAGAAAAGCCCTGCAAGCTGAGGACACTGCAGGACACAGTGCACGCTCCCTAAGCAGCCACCAGGATGTCTAGCCCCATTTTTGCACTGCCTTCACAACATTTGTTCACTTCATCATTTACTCATATAAATTGTCCATGAATGAGTCAGTGTTCAGCAGTGAGACCTCCCACTGTGCTGCATTTTAGTGAAGCACTCAAGCTCATCAATATTTCAGTAAACTTTGAGCAAATACATTCTAGAAGCAGACTGAAAGCTGTGCTTAAATTAAGCCTATATAAGTTAAAAGCACATTCAGGCATCTTGGATATCAAGGCTAATATATCCTGTTACTGCATAGAAAAAAAAAAAAAGGGAGAATTGTTTCCTTAAGCTTCAATATACCTATTCTGGAAATGATAAAGAGTATACTACCTTCAAGCCTATTTATTTGATTATATTATCAGTACAAGCCTCACTCAGAACTGAAAAGACCTATTAACCTAGCCCTGTACATTATTCTGCAAAAAAAATTGGAAGACATATTTATGTAAATTTAGACCTGATGTCTACAGGTATGTGCTACGAACAGGACCCTGGTTGAATTTCAACCTCAGATGAAAGATGCCCTAGAAAAAAAAAGTGAAAAAAGTAGTAAAATAAGACGATAAGTACTTCCAAAATGATGCATTTTAGAAAAAAAAATTCAAATTGGATTAATTAATTTTATGAAGAAAACTATTCAATGTTGTGAAGAAAGATACATTCTGAATGAGGAAAATAGTGTTTCCCACAGATGAAAATTCCATTCTAGAGAGCAGAAATACTAAGCCAATACCTACAGAAGGAATGGTTCCCCGAGCTCTGGATTTGAAGCAGATACATTTATTCCTAAATGTATTTAGCCTTTCAGATGTAGATAGATGCATGAAACTCTCGAGAGTTCGAGTTTCCCTGTCTCAAAGGAAACAAGAAAAGCATCCACCTGAATTAGTAAACTGCACTGAGACATTACCCCCTCAACAGTTTACTGAATCAGTTTTCTAATTAAAGAAAGTAAAATCTTAGTACTTTTTAACTTACCACAGTGTTCAGAGTTCCAAACAATAGTCTTGAACCCACAAACTATCTCAAACTGACACTGCAAGACCACTAGGGTTGTGAAGTGTAGTTCAGAAAATGAGGAGCTACCAGAATAAAGTTGTCCCTGTTATTGCATTCACCCTCCTTATGCATATGCATTCCCTTGCAATCCTTTCTTATGTAACAGCACACAAGCTGTTCCATGGGGTGCCTGACTCAGTCAGGGAAGGGTAATCATCAGGTATTCCCTTTTATCCTCACTGGAAAGGCCCCAGGCCCCACTTAATGCATACAACAGGAAATCTTCAGTGAATTAAAAGCTAATAATTTCCTCACTAATATTTCTATAATTTCTTTATAGTCTCTAAGACTGGGATTTTCTTAAAATGTATTTAGATAACTGTTAAGGCTGCCAGTAACCTCTATAAAATTTTCAAAATTGTCTTTGTCATGATGCTCTGTAGCAATTGTAAGCATTTTTGTGGTGGTCACCTCTGGTAGGAGCTACACAGAGCATTCATCCCTCCCTGCTGCATTGGAGGAGGATTCACTCTCCTATGGTACAGGCCCAATGCACCATCTAGCAGAGATCAAGGCTGGTCTTTATATCTCCCTTATGTTTGTGCCATACCCAGTGGTACCACAATCTGGTGTTTGGGTCTGGCCAGGGTGACAGGGAAGAAGCAAAGGGGCTCAGGTGCAGCTGGGAAGGCCAGGCAAGAGGACCTTCCCATTTGGGAGAAGTAGCCAACAGGTCCAACAGTGACTCTGCCTGCCTCTGTTCTCTTAAGATAAGGGCTAGCAGACACCGTGGGGTGTGCATTCATCAGGTTCTCAAATGCTGCAGAAATGCATCAAGAGACATAAATTCAAGGTATCCTGGCTGGGCAAACCATTAACTGAGTGAAGGTCACAGATGATGTGGGAGTATATCAGATGGCTCAACATGGTAGCCCAGATTCTTGAAGATTCATTAATAAATGATAATGAATTGGCATTTTTGGTGAGCTGCAGAACACAGTCTGTCTTGAGATTACTTCTGCATGCTTCTAGAGCACATTGCAGAGATCTGCCAATATTTCAGCCATTTTACTTACGTTTCTCATATAATATTTTAGAGTCATTCTTTCTTGTTCTCCAATTTATCGCCATCCATTAACTATTGGTGCATTGAAAGGTGACCATTTATGCTGCTTGTGTCTTGCAATCCTGGTCTGAAAAGAAATGAAAACAATCAAACCAGCACCATTAGGCCTCAGTAGCCTGCGGCTCTCCATGCCAGCCCTCAAAGCTGTGAGGTGGATCTTGTGCAGCTTAAACAGAAACCTGAATGCCATGTCTCTGAGCGCTGCTTCGGGGTCTGCAGTGCTGTGCAGACCTGTGTGTCCGTCTGTCCTGCAGTACCAGCTGAGGACTCCTTGCTAGGATTTGTGCCTGGAATTTGGAGCAGCTCCTTGGCTTGTCTCGCAGTCCAGATCTGTAATTTCGCTCTTTAAACATTTTGAGTAGGCAGGCAGATTTTACAGTGAAATTGCAGCTGATCCTTCCCCAATAAAAGGGGTAACAGGAATCCTATACAAGTCTTCTAATTATCCTGCTTTGTGGTGTAGCTGGCCATAAAACCATCCATTTTTCTTGTCATACTGTCAAAGCTTGTAACACACAATGTAAGTAACAGAAAGGAGTAAAAAGACCACTTTTGTGGTGCAAAGTAATTGATTATATCATGTGAATTAGGCAATGAAAAGTCTCTGTGCTGCTTTTCCTTTTGTAGATTCACTTTAGTAGAGCTTGTGCAATGTGAAACTGTTGTTGCTTTCCCTCTTCTTAAGATGAATCCTGAAATCCATACAGTTTCATTATCTGCTTTTTCTTAAATATAAGGTAGGACAGGACACCATAATTGGGGATTTGTGTGATCAGTTCTGCACACACAGGTAATAAAAGGCACGACTTTCTCCAGAGAGTACATGAGGAAGATGTACAAATCTGTGAGGACTGGAGGAAAAAAAAGGTGTGTGGGGGGGGAAACATCACCTCTAATTCTTTGTCATGAACTGGCTTCTTTTCATATAACATGCTTCCTTTCTACCCAAGTGTTATGATCTGCTAATTTTTTCTGACCTATTATACAAAAATGAGCCACGAGGAAAATAATGTATTTTATCTATATAGAGGAAAGTGAGAAAGCAAGATATATGAATGCACAGGAGAACTCATATGTACATAACTGACAGCAACTGAGCAATGTACCTGTTTATTTCAGGATATGAATATGATGGAAATGGTCTATAAACAATACATGCAGTAACAATACTTTTGCCTGAAAGGCATAAATTAGAGCCCAAAATGAAGGGGTATTTTTAAAAGAATTAATTTTGACATAATATTGAAAAATTAACTCCCAAGAGTTTTATAACCAAGGAGGTAGTAATGAACTCAGAAAAGTCTTGCATTTAGTGCAGA
The DNA here is from genome assembly GCA_013398405.1 of Pheucticus melanocephalus. Classification (NCBI taxonomy): domain Eukaryota; kingdom Metazoa; phylum Chordata; class Aves; order Passeriformes; family Cardinalidae; genus Pheucticus; species Pheucticus melanocephalus. The sequence continues at coordinate 421,834 of VZSJ01004474.1, forward strand.
TAAAATAAATGTAAATTGAAGTTCTTAAGACACAAACAGGCGATGTCAGTTAATGCTAGATATTTGCAATGCAATGTTACATTTCTATGGGATCACAGAAGTCAAAAAACCATTAATTTAAAGCTCGGTGGGCACTCAGGCCGTGACTTAGTTATACCTCAACAGTCTTTGATTCTCCACAAGCAGGTGGAACTTCTCACTTGCTAGAAGTTGTTCCTCTGACCAGGAAGGAGCTGCTGTGCACTGAAATGTTCATTTGATCTTGGCCACGAGAACCTCAGACCATTGGCCATGGCATTTTTTCTGCAGTTGTGGCCCTGAGGCAGCTGTTCCAATGACAGGACTGTAAGAATGCCTCTTTCTGCAGGATGGTTAGGTTTTTCTGTGCATTTGATAGGGAAAATGTGGACATGGACAGGAGCTGTGAAGACATTAGCAGAGGTAGTGCACGAAATTTTCATGCCTGCCACTGTTTGGTTTTAACTGGTGTTGGGATCCAGTGGATTGCAGCTGTGCTCCTGCAGGACCTGCCCAGAGGAGCTAGCCCTACCACAGCTGGGAGGGATATTTAACCCATTCTCAGCCACATTTCAGGAAAACTCTGGGAAGATAACTACTTCTCATTCTCATTTCTTTCAGAGACAGAATTGTAAGAAGCAGCATGAGTGGGTCCTTCTTCAGAAGAACTGTGATTTTCTGGAAAGAGGGGGAGTGTGCTCCTCTCTTTTCTTTTCAGAGCAGAGACCCAGGATCAAACTGGTGTGAATCTGTCATTGAAAATCTTGGTAATTAAAGCCAAATACTTTCATGTTGCAGGCAAAAAAGGATGCAGCAAACATTGCTTTTGACTGTCCAAAACAAAAGTCAGAGCAGCCACATCCTTACGGTTTTATGCCTTCCAGCAGAGGATTTGATACTATTTCCCATGGCATTCTCAGGGAGAGGCTGCAATTCATGGCTTGGACAGGTGCTCTCTTCACTTGGTAAGGAACTGCCTGGGTGGCCAGGCCCAGAGAGTGGTGGGGAATGGACTTGCACCCAGTCATTATAGGGGTTCCCCAGGGGTCAGTTTTGTGTCCAACCCTGTTTAATATAATTATTGATGATCTGGATGAGGCATTCGAGTGCACCATGTGTCAGTTCATGGAGCTGGGTGGGAGTGTTTGTCTGCAGGGCAGGAAGGATCTGCAGAGGGATATGGAGGGGCTGGATCGATGGGCTGGGACCATTGGTGTGAGGTCCAACAAGGTGAAGTGCTGGGATCCATAAAAATCAGAAAGCCTTAGGAAGGTGGTAAAAGCAGGCCTTAAGCAGAAGTTATGGGAACAGATGCTAAAATAGCAAAAAAGATTTCTAGGCCGTAGTGCAGACGTGAGAAATAGAACAATAGGCCTGTGTCATTTAGCTTTCTAAGTTGCAACAAGTTTATTTAATGTATATTTTAGAAGATTAATTATGAACAGAGCTCTGTGCTTGGGCTTTTATGAACAAGTTATTGTGTTGAGAATAAGCCGTTATTGTTTTAACCAGAATTACGTATGCTTCAGATTATTGGATAGAACTACTGACAATATGCTTTTCCTCTATGTGATTGGCTGAAACCTACTCTGAGGCTGTCTTATGCTATGTTGTAACATTAAGTTTCCTTGGCATTCTGTTGAAACAGTGAGCTGGTCACATCTTTTGTCTCCATTGTCATAACAATGTTACGAGTCTGATGTGAAAAAGAAACCACTCAAGGAACTGATTCCAGGTGTCCCGTCCCGTTTGTGCTGTAAATAAACTGTCAGCGTGCAAATAGTTTTTGATGCCGTATTAGCAGTGAAGTGCTGGGCCCTGAACTTCAGTCATAACGTTCCTGTGCAGTGCTACAGGTTGGGGCAATGGCTGGAAAGTTTTTCAGCCTGGCTGGAAAACTGCCCAATGGAAAAGAACCTGGTGAACAGCACCTGAACCTGACCCAGCTGAGTGTCCAGGTGGCCAAGAGGGCCAATGTCACCCTGGCTTGTATCAGCAATGGTGAGTCCAGTTAGACTGGACAGGGCAGTGGCTGTCCCCCTGTACCTGGCCCTGCTGAGGCCACACCTTGAGGGCTGTGCCCAGTTCTGACACTGAAAGACACTGAGGTGCTGGAACGTGTCCAGAGAAGGGCAAAGGACCTGATGATGGCTCTAGGGGCTAAGTCCTATAAGAAGCAGCTGAGGGAGCTGGGGTGGTTTTGTCTCAAGAAAAGAACGCTCAGGGGAGACTTTATCAGTCTCTACAAATCCCTGAAAGGAGGGTGCAGGCAGGTGGGGGTCAGCTTCTCTCCCAGGCATCTGGAATCAGGACAAGAGGAAATGACCTGATACTCCACTGAGAGCAGTTCAGCCTGGACATCAGGAAAAATTTCTTCATGGAGAGTGTTATTCAGCATTGGAATTGACTGCCAATTCAAGTGGTGAAATCAACATCCCTGGGTGTGTGCAAGAAATGGCTGGACACGGCACTAAGTTCCATGGTCTTGTTCACAAGACAGTGATTGGTCAAAGGTTTGGACTTGGTGATCTTAGAACTCTTTTCCAATCCAAATTATTCCAAGATTCTGTGATCAGGGTTGTCTTGTATGAATAGTTCACTTGTGACCATTAATATCAATATAAACTGCCTTTAAAAATCACCAGAGAATCAAGGTATATTGTCTATAAGTATAAGTAACTTTTCAAATATTTGAAGTAACTGTGCATAATAAAAAAGTGGTAATTTAAACAACTTTAAAGCAAATAAAGTAACCTTATAATTTTTAGAAGTTTTTGTTACAAATCCTTGAAGGGTTTAGTTCCAACCCCTTACAAATAAGTAGAAATGCTCCTCTTGATCTAAATAAGTGCTCAGTCCCTCTTCAGCTAAGACCATATTTACAAGAACAAAGGGATTATTTACACATTTTAAAAAGTCCTGAGCAATTTTTTCTTTATGTCTTATATAAGTATGGCAATTGTCAATCCTTATTCTGAGCTACACAGTCTCTCATTTTCTGAGGCTGGCAAACACCTCCAGAGACCATCCAGTCCAAGTGCTGCATCCTACCATCAGATGTTTACACACACAGATGAAATACCAACTTAAGCAGCCTCAGCTCTCCATCCTCAGTTTGTGTAAGACTTGCTTCAGACCCCTAACTCCTCTGGGGCTATTTGCTGGACTCACTCCAGGATGTCCATGTCTCTCTGGTCCTGGAGAGGTCAGAAGTGGACCCAGACCTGTAGATTTGTCTGACCAGAGCTTAAACAGAGAGGGAAGGTCACCTTCCTTGATGTGCTGACAGTGTCCTGATGCAGCCTGGGATACCCACTGGTCCTCTTTGATACAGGAGTACACTGCTGGCTAATGGCAAAAAAACAAAGAAAAAAAAAAAAGACAAAAAAGCCAAGGTCCTTTCTGTGTTGTTGTTTCCCAACTAGTTGGCTCCCACTATGTGTACTGATAGCCAGAGTCATTGCTTCCCAGGTGCTGAATTTGGCATTTCCAAGAAAATGAACTTCAAGAAGTGCATATTGGCCCATTTTTCCAGCCTATCCATGTCCCTCTGGAAGGCAGCCCAGACAGCCAACGTGTTTTGTGTCATCTGCAGACTTGTTAAGAGTCTGTTCCATCCCAGCATCCTGGTCACTGGAAAGAGGTAAAACAGTATTGATCCTAGTGGTCTTATTGGCCACTGGGATGGATACACCATTGGTGATGCTCCTCCAGCTGAAGATTTTGTGCCACTGGTCACAGCCCTTTGAGCCCAGCTGTGTAATTTCCTTCTTCCTTTTCTGTTCTCAGAGACAGGACTGTTACTTGTTTTCTCCCTGTCCTTTGGAACTATTCTGTTCACCATGAGGTAATGGACTAGTGGTTGCATCCTGTGACACATGATGAGTTTTTGACTGTATAGTTTGTTTAAATATTTCCTAAACTAATCAAATTGCAGTTACTGGTAAATCATATTTTTTCCCTCTTTTTGTTTCTCTCAGGACCTTGGATTTCACCACCTCTTGTATTGCTTGTTCCATGCTCTGTTTCTGTTCCAATTTCCACTGGGGTAGCTAGGTCACTCAAGAAGACAGTTATCTGTCAAAATGAGACTTCTTCCAGCTGTTTAAAAAAGGCATAATCTAATTTTTCCTGATCAGGTCACCTGTAGCAGTAGTGTGGTCCCACTGCAAGGTTGCCCATGCTCATTTTATGTCTAGTCCCAACCCATCACCTCTGGACAGCTTAAGATTCTTCCCTGGATGGAGCATTGTGCATGTCCTCTGCTCTCTCATTAAGTCAGGATGTACTGCTATATCACCTGCTTTGGATAGCAGCCATTGCTCAGAATCTGAGGCTTAAATCTACAACTTCTGGCTTTGAAGAATTGTGGCAATAAGAAGTCCAAATAAGTCACCATTTTTGGTCTGTATACAGCTGCTGAAAGCTGGCTTGCCTTTTTTTTTTACTTACTTTCATAGGCTTTTGTGATGTTAGCACATTTAACAAATGTGTCTCCTTAGATTTGTGGCCCAAGTGCACTATATTTAAAAAAACCTTCTGTATTAAGTAATCAACTACAAGCAGTTATTTTTTTTTTTAATTATTTATGAAACCTTTACATTTACACTTGGTTTGAGTCTGCTTCTCCTTGAAATGTAGAAGAGCAAACTTCAGAGTGTGGTGGTGACAAACAGCAGGCTGGACATGTCTCACTGAGAAATCTGTCCAGAACAGACACTACCGCATATCTAATCCTATTTATGTGCATTATTTCAGAGTTCTGTTCAAAAGTTCAAAAGTATTTAGAAAGTATTCAAGTTCAAGAGTATTTAGAAGGTGATAACTAAGTTGCATATTGCACTAGGGAAAAAATCCAAGGGTAAAATTTAGTTCTCAGAAACACTGGTAACACCCTGAGCTACTAATTTTAAATCTATTCATTGATTTTAAGGCAGGTTTTAAGTAACTATGAGAAATTTTATAAAAGCAAAACATGCTACTTTGATTATCTATAATGTAGTAAATGGGTGAATTTGTATTTTGAAAGCCTTGTGCAATACCCTTGGCAGCAGCTATTTGAATACCAGTCATCCTTGCATATGGGCTTTTGAAACCTAAAGAGCTTCTGCCATTTGTTGTGATTAGGTCTGTCTTCAGGAGATAAGTCTCTCAGGTAATTTGGAGCACAGGCACAAAATGAAGTCCATTTGATGGTCTGAGACTAAAATTGTCTCTTACCTGATTAATTAATGCCTTTTATTAAAATTCCTGTTCATGTTTCATTTTTTATACCATTTCCTCAGATATCTGAATAGCAGCACAATTATTTCAGGAATATTTTTCAATGTTTCTAAAGAGGTGCTCCTTATGTAAGTGGCAACACTTTTTACCGTGAGCTAAATAGTGGCCCAAATCCCTTTCCATATCTGTGTCCACAGTGGCACACTCCCACCAGATAATTTCATATAATGTCCGACTAGAGTTAAAAGTTAAACTGACCTCTTTTACTCCAATATACAATATCCACCGTACTGAGGATTTTTTAACACAAGGAGCAAGCAGAGCACAGAGACAAAGGAGGAAGAGCTAAGCTCTCACTCTCTGTAGTGTTGCCTGCTCCATTTCCTTTTAATATTACAATTGAAGTTTCATGATCTAAAGATTTCCTTTAAATTTCAAACTTTTTTTTTCCCCCATTGAATCTGTGGCTGCTAGCGCTGAGGAGCAAAACTGATCTCCAGCTATAAAGTCACTGCATTATTTAAGCTCTCATCTCTATTATGTAGTTACTTTATTAATACCTTTTTTAAGATCATGACCTTAATTCAATGTTTAAAGGAATAACGGCAAATGTCTCAGTCAGCGACACATTTCTCATTTTAAAGAGAGATAAACCTCCTGCTCAGCCCAGAATTATGGAAGCTGGAAATGTAGGAAGCCTTTCTCAGCACGTGTATTCGGCAAAATGTGCTCTAAGGCAGCAAATGCCACTTCTGAGCCCACATCCCTTGTCAACCATTTTGCACACAAGTAGCATTCCTGCCAGCAAGGCAGACATCTTGCAGAGAAATAATATCACTTGTGCTTAGGAGCCAGCAGGAGACATTGATAAATAGTACCCACTCTTTATTAACGCTGCTTTAACGAGCAGGAAAAAGTCACTGCTTTATTTTGGAGCAATGTGAAGGCAGCAGGAAATTATATTGCTCTTGGAGGTGGATAAAGATATTAAAGATTTTACTTTTATCACACACGTATCCTAGTGCTGTGTGGTAATCAAAGAGATATGAAATTAAAGTACTGCACCAGCTAAAGAAGTGCTGATACTTTACCTTAAGTCAATAAGAGTTTTATGTTGAAATGCCTGTGAAAATAATTCACAAATAACTCAGACTGGATCTAAGCCTTGATTTTCCTATTCCAGCTCCTCCATTCCTTTCCTTTTTTCATCCATCGTGCCTTCATCTTACTAGTGATCTAAATCTGCACAGTGTGGTGAGATACTGGAATTGGTAAAATAGGAGTGTTCCCCTTTAAAACATGTATTCTCAAATTAAAATAAATATGAAGCAAATAATGCTGTTCAGCTTTGTTAGTGTAAAAAATTTTGGCAATTTTCACTATGTTACGTGACTCTTTATTCCCACTACACTTGGTTTTTTTCAGCTTCTCTAAAGCAAAATTGCAATGCCAAATCCTGTATCAGAAATTAAAATGATGCATGGGGTGTACTTTTAGAAGCCCAGCATTCTGCAGAGCACCTTGCATAACTGAAAAAGCGAGAAGAGCTTAGGAATAAAAATAGAATGGAAAGAGCTAGTGTTGTCAGATACAATTTGCCAGACTTTTGATCACAAAAACATTTACAACGTAGTTTTCTTAATCAGTAACTAAGATCAGCACCACTGTTGTTCACTGTAGGAACCATTGGAATTTTTAACCTCATCAGTGCTTTACTTCAATATTTTTATGGGGCTAATAATTCTATTTAAAAGATAATATTGGAGGGTGTTTTGTTTCCATAAGGTCGCTTCTTGCATCCTTTTTTTTGAAATGGAGTATGTTAGCCCATCCTGCATTGTTCCATGTTTGTGCAGCTATTGCACAGTGCAGTTCATCCTGACAGCTGGGACACATCTGTGGCCCCCCTAGGCAAGTCAAGTATGGATCACCACTGAGATACCTCGACCTCCTTACATGGCTCCTTCTTAATGAAATTTTTATCATGCGCTGCACCACCTCCTTGTTAATAGCAAAGAATTGTTATATTAATTAAACTTTGATTTTGCCCAAGATTTAGTATATGGTGTAGTCTGGAAAAGCTGGTACTTGACCTCTTGATGAAGTAGATTGTTGACTGTCTTGATAGCAGCAGATTGTTGCAAAAATCTCCGTAGTGAGTCTTTCACACAATATTGTGTGTGCTCAGATAGTTTGTTTTAACTCATGACTCTGTATTGGTTTAGAACTCAATTAATAAAGCCCTAATTCTCTAATAAGCCCCCGGTGAAGCTTTCCACCATGCTGCTGCCCCCACATGTGACAGGAGCAGAACCCCCTGCTTACCCACCAGCAGGAGGAAGACACCCATTCAGTGGCCAGTATAAACTGGCAGATATCTCTGGAGACGTGTCCCTCAGGAGATAAAAAGGGTTTTAGAAAGGATCCATGTCACTGGAGAAAAGCTGTCTGACCACATCAGCCCCCAGCACTCTCAAAGAAAGAGTCCAGAGGAGAGCAACGAGGCTGGTGAGGGGCTTGGAACACAAGCCATATGAAGAATGACTGAGGGAGCTGGGGTTGTTCAGCCTGGAGAAAAGGAGACTCAGGGGTGACCTTATCACTCTCTTCAGCTTCCTGAAGGATGGCTGTGGTGAGCTGGGGGTCGGTCTCTTTCTCCGGGCAACAACCGACAGAACAAGAGGACACAGTCTCAAGCTGTGCCAAGGGAGATACAGGTTGGAACTAAGGAGGAAGTTTTTCACAGAAAGAGTGGTCAGATACTGGAATCATCTACCCAGGGAGGTGGTGGAGTCACCATCCCTCGATGTGTTTAAGGGAAGACTGGATGTGGCACTTGGTGCCATGACCTAGTTGAGGTGTTAGAACATGAGTTGGACTCGATGATCTCAAAGGTCTCTTCCAACCTAGAAATTCTGTGATTCTGTGACCTTTCATCCCAAGAGAAGTCGAAAGGGAAGGCAATGAGGCTACTGCAAAAAACTGGCCAGAAAAATGAGAGAAGCTGATTTTGCAGATTCATGCTCATCAAAAGAAGACTTGCTGCAGAAGGCACTTGTCATGACAAAGGGAAAAGATCAAAGCTGTAGGGACTGAGATGAAGATTAAATGAGAATGTGAAAAAATTACTGGAAATGTCCACGGCAAAGGGGTTAATTAAAAGGAAAAAAAAATTCAGACTGCTTTGTAAACATGCTGTCTGTGGCATAAATATGTAAGACTGAATGCAGAAGAGTGTTTCTAAAAGGCAGACAAAACAAGTAAAAATAACTGTTCCCCCTTCTACCCTGCCCAAAGAATTATTTTTTATTCCTCTTGAAGTTACATTTTCCTTGGCTAAATGAAATAAAAGAGCATTTTTTTTCTTATCTACCAAGAAATTGATTTGACTCAAAGGCAAACATTTTTAGCTGGGAGATTATTTACTTTCTAAAACACAGGAAGTGTATTTCAGAACATTCCAAAGCAAAGACTTTTTTCCTTTTTTTAGTGGAAGTCAGAATATTTCTGTTTGGAAAAAAAAAAAAAAGCTCCTTTTTTCCATTTTTTTCCTTTTTTCCCTTTTTCCCTTTTTTCCCCTTTTTTTCCTTACCCTCCTATTTTGCTTTTTTTCCCCCCCCTCTAGTAGTTTTTCTTTATTTTTTGTTATTTCATTTTTTTAATTCTCTTTTTCCCCCTCTCCTTTTCATTTTTTTTTTCTCTTTCCTACAGCTATTTGCTTTATCTTCAAGAATATGTCTGGTTAGGCTGAAAACTCATTTATTTGAAATATAATACATCTGGCTGTTATAGTTGCACTTACTTGAGAGACTATAAACATATATGAAGGTATAGCACAAGTATTTCAGGTAGCAGTTTCAAAGAACATACTACCCTGCAAGAACCCTTACAAAGGAGTGGATCCAAATTTAAAGCCAGGGAAAGAATGTGTTAATTGACCTAGAAAATACATGAAGAGGAATATACCTGTGCATACAACAATCAAGCCTTGAACTGTGATCAATGACTTTATTCCTAGGCTGAATGCTAGAAAACTCCAGTTAAGTACAAGCTGGATGGAACTCTGAGCTACCTGGTCTAGTGAAACACGTCCAGACCCATGGCAGGAGGACTGGAACTAGATTGTCTTTAAGGTTCCTTTCAGGAAAAACCATTCTATGATTCTGTGATCTATGATTTTTGAAATCTACTGCATGGAAAAGGGTACACCTTTCAACTGGGTCCTACGCTAGTCAGAAGAAAGTTCCAGCGGTGAATTTCTTCAATGTTGCTCTGCCACATATTAGTGAAAGATTAAAAAGAAGTGGAATTTAAAGAAGGATTTAGCTCAGTCAGTAGTCTCAACAGTTACAATATTGGCCATGTGAAAACATTCAAATCAATAATTTCTTACTGCCTTAGATCAGGTAAACTTTGACTTCCAAAAAACACCTGTGCCATAAACCCTACAGTTACCTGACACAGTGTCACCAGGGAGCAGTTGTTGAAACCTATCTAAAGCTTACAGAGAAGAAGACACATTTTCTTCAGCCTCTTGAGCTTCTAAATTATGGTGTAATTGAGTTGGCAACCTTTAGATAAGTCTCCAATGCTGAAATGCTTCAGAACATGCAGGCCGGAGACAATCTGCTGTAGCGCAAGATCAGACTGTCAGTGAAGAAATTACCTGGAAAAAATTATGTCTCACATCAGTCAGAAAAATATCCTGTGCCAGTGAGAGTTATTATCACTTGGTAAGGCTGTGCTTATTACTCTGTTTTATTTCTGGGGGGGTTCAGTGATCAATAGCACTTGTGGATGGTGTCTCATACCATGTCTTCTAGGTGCTGCAGTCTTGACTGGCTTTATGAATGAGCTGTTCTTATGTTTGTCCTCATTAACCCTCCCACTCTCTCTCCTTCTGTCTCTTTCATCCTACAGTTTCTGATTTGATTAAAAAACTTAAATTTTAAGACTACATTATTTATAACTTTTCACTGTGTTAAAAATGTTCACTGATTCTCAACTCAGAAAGAAGACAGCCTGAATCCATTTATGAAGCTTCTCTGCTGCTTGTCACCTTTTAATTGCAAAAGAGCAAATCCCTTTACAGCCTACCAGGGACTTTCTGCTGGCAAGATGCAAAACCACTTGATTTTGAAGGAGGAATGTTGGGTAGAACTAAACCTCTCCTAGCTTCACAATTTTTCCCTCTGAGGAACTTTCAGAAAGTCAATTTATCAAAGGAAATGCTAAAGGTGGAGAGAAAGGACAGGGAATAGGGGACAAATTTGCCTGACAAATTTGGTGGCCTTCTATGACAGGCTTGCAGTGTGCGTAGATGAGGGAAGCTACCCGTGGTTGTGCAAAGCATTTGATACTGTTCCACACAACATTCTTGCCTGTAAACTGGAGATACAAGGATTTGATGGGTGGACCACTCAGGGCATAAGGGAATTGTCTGGATGACCACACTCAAAGAGGGTCAATGGCTCCATGTCCAAGTGCAGACAAGTGTGAGGGGTGTCCCACAGAGATCAGTATTGTTGCCAGAGCTGTTCAACATCTCTGTCAATGACATGGACAGTGGCATGGAGGGCACCCTCAGCAAGCTGGCTAACAGCATCGAGCTCTGTGATGCAGTCAACACATGGGAGGGAAAAGATGCCATCCAGATGCACCTTAGCAAGTTTAAGGCCCATTCAAAACTCAGAAGTTTAACAAGGCCGAGTGCAAGGTCCTGCACCTGGGCCAGAGCAGCCCCAGACACAAATATAGGCCAGGCAGAGAAAAGATTGAGAGCAACCACATGGAGAAGGACTCAGGAAGTTGCACCAGCCTGGCAATGCACTCTCACAGACCAGCTAACCAAATGTGTTCTGGACTGCATCCAAAGCAGCATAAAGAGGGTGAGGGAAGGAGTTCTGCCGCTGCCTGGTCTCATAAGATCACATCTGGGGTGCTGCAGCCAGCTCTGGAGTCATCAGCACAAGAAAGATGTGGGCCTGTTGGAGTGAGTCCAGAGGAAAGCCACAAAGAAGACCAGGGGGGTGGAGCACCTCTATGGAGAGCACTATGAAGACAGGCTGAGAGAGCTGGGGTTGTTCAGCCTGTAGAGGAAAGGGCTTTGTGGAAATTCTCACTGTAACCTTTCTCATTGTGGCCTTTCAGTAGCTTGAGAAGGCCACAAGAAAACTAGAGGGACTTTTGATAAGGGTCTGTGGTAATAGGAGCAGGATAATGGCTTGAAGCAGAAAGAGAATAAGTTTAAATGAGATGTTAGGAAGAAATTTTCTAGTGTGAGGGTGGTGAGGCACCAAAACAGGCCAGAGAAGTTGTGCATACCCCATTCATGCACGTATTCAAGGCTAGGTTGGATGGGGCTTACAGCAACCAGGTCTAGTGGAAGATGTCCCTGCTGATGGCAGCAGTGTTGGAACTAGATGGTGTTTAAGGCCCTTTCCAGTTCAGACTTTTCTATGACTCGCTGTTTCTGTCTGTCTGTTTTCTGTGGCTTTCTGTCAGTTAGTTAATTGTAGATTAATAAATGAACCCTATTCAGAGTGAAGTCTTTGCTACAGGCACACCCTACCATTTGCCAGTGAGATATCAAAGTTGCAGACCATGGCTCCATGCTTTGTTCTTCTGGGAGCCCTGCAGAAGTGATTTCTCCCAAGCAAGGGTGAGCTGGGAGGGAGCACTCAGGACGGAAGGGGATGATCATCCAGCACTTTCTCCCAGCAATTTACACAGGAAGATTTTCAGAAATCTTCTCAGAAATTAATGTAGTCTACATTTGGTATAATTGTCTAGAACAGGCAAAGTGTGGTCAACCCACCATCCACATCTTCCTTTATATCCTATTGCACCAGAAGTTTCCAATTCCTTCCATTTCTGCCTGCTTTGATGTTTATGTCTCCATCTGTATGTTTTCCATAATTTCTGGAAAGATCTGTTTGAATAGTTTTGTCCCTAAATCCATTTCAACTTTAGGGAGCAAGTCCTGATAGAGACAGCATTACTGAACATTTAATTAAGTTTCAACTTTTTTTATAGTGTGTTGAAATTTGACTCAGATACAGTTATAACCAAACTTATTATGCACCAGGTTTTCTCTTGGCAGACTTATGCATTTTTAAGGTTGTTATATGATTCTGCAGCATAAAAAAAGACCTAAGAACCTCTATGCTTCTTATTAGTCCCTATATATATATGGAAAAAAGCAAAATGTTTCTTGTGGGATAGCAACCATGAAGTGTTTGACAGATCCTGACATCACTGATTGGAACAATTTAATATACATGAGTAGCATTGAAATGAGGAAAGAAATTAATATTTTAGATTCAGGCTGAATAACTAATTCTCTTCCTATATCTTTGAAGTAAAGATCAAGAATCTTTCTATGTTCAAGTTATGTACAAACTTTGAAAAATAAAAGAAACAAACCACTTTTTTTTACTTTGTAGTTTTGTAATGATTTTGAGTTTCCAAACCTCCTCATGAATTTGCTGATTTCTAAAACACATAATACTTTTTTATAGTCCAATGGGGTTACTTTTTCCTGTGCGGACCTGCTAAAGACATTTGAGACTAATAAGAAGAGCGGAGTTCACTAGCAAAGAGAAAACACTGAAACCTGTTCTATGAAATGGTAAAAAATATGTAAAATAAGCAGTAGGGAAAAAAAAAGTTATTGTGATGCTTTCAGTTACCACAATCTGAAATTGTAAATAGAAACATAAACAGGTTACAAATTAATAAAAGATGGTATGCCATTTTAAATCAGTGTTTTTATTTCAAATTCTGGTCTTCAAAAATAATGGTCTTTAACTAGACAACAAAATTGCATCTACCTAGTAAATGTACAAATGTGCTGACTTTGTTTCTCTGATATTCTTGGATAAGAAGACATCTATAATCTCTAGCTGAAGACTCCTTTTTTCTTTACTTACTACCCAAAGCTTCTGGCAAAATGGTGTACACCTGAAAGAGTTTGAATGAGTGATCTGTGTCCATGATAAAATGATGCCACTGTGCAATGGCACTGACAAGACTGACTAAAATCCTAAAATGATTAGCTTATGAGAGTGTATATTTTGTGTTATTAATTATGATAGTGGTGCTTAAGTTCTTTTTATAGATATACTGTTAGTGCCAAGTAACATTATTAATGCTTCCTAGCACAATCTTGGCTCCTTCAATTGACATCTAAAACAGTATTTTTAAGGACACGTAATAGCCATCAGAATATTCTGTATATTGTAGAAATTTTTTCTTCAAGCTTGCCTTTGAAATAAAAATGTCAATTCCTAAAGAAGAACAGTATTTTACCTTTTTGTCTCTAGTGGTATATTTCTCTCAATATAAGAGTTACCAGCTAGTGAACAGAAGTGGAAATAGAACTTTATAAATTCAGAGGTACCAGAAGTTGCGAAAGAAAACAGGAAAACAGGGCTGGCATTTCAGCAAGCTATTAAATACGTTTTATCTGTAATGAAATTCATTGAATAATTTCTATAAATGTAAAATGTCAAGTAAGCAAGCTGATCTGTTTCTATAAAAATGTGGAACAAGTATTAAAAGGAAATAAAAGCCACTTAGCTAAGATAAACTATAACAAGACTTGAAAGAATTGTATTTATTTTAATGTCAATTGTGTTCCCAAATCCACAAACCATCTTGGTGCTACAGCTGGATCTTACATTTAAAAGTTCTAACACTGAATAAGAAAGGATTTAAAATCTTCATGTGGTGAAGAAATATTCATTTTGTCTGTAATATTTTTATCCTAAAATTGCTTTAACTGCTTTGAATTTTATTGCATGTTCAGTCTAAGGAAGCTAAACAAAGAGAAGTATTTATCCAAAACTAGGGCTTGCTGAAGCACCACTGAGGACAGATATTGCTGTTGTTACACACATCATATTGAAGTAGAAAACTTTTGATACCATGCAAGGTCTCTGACTATCCTTTCAAATCAGTCTTGAGAATGAATGACAAATAAATCTGATAATGTGGCTTTATTTATCTTAAAAATAGAAATTTAATATGTGATTACAGTTAGCAGGCAACATAATTCATGCAATTAGAGGATGTCCATCAAAGAAAAGAAGGCTTTTTCCCCTTGGTCCATGCATCTACAGCCAGTCTTATTGCAACAACTTATCTACTGTTTATTGAATACCTTTGGGACAGTAAGGCAAAAGGTGAGGGTCGTAGAGATCATAGAAATCATAGAGGATCGTTAAAGTGTGAATAGTGAAAAGCAGTTTTAGAGCCTGATATGAACCTGTAGTGTGTCAAGCCATGGGAAGAAATATGTACTCTGTTCAATTATTCTTGGCAAGA
>VZSJ01004474.1:436801-452233 GCA_013398405.1 Pheucticus melanocephalus
TATAAACCCATTCCTAAATCAATAGTTTCTGGGGAGACATTCTATCTGTGTCCTCAAAACCCAGTGCATTTATTTTCCTATGGAGGAAGTTGGTCCAGTGATTTTCCTTTGTGCCTTTGCATTGTGTTCTAACTCTAAAGTCTGTAATAACTGCTCTGCAGATCCTGCAGCACTGTGCCTGAAAAAAACCTCATTTTCTTCCTCTGCCACAACTTCATCTCAATAATGTTATTTGCACCCTCAGTAAATTTACAGTTTATCTTGTACAGATGATTTGAGATCTCCAAATGCGTACATTAAACTCCTGCAATGTTTGAATAAAGTTTTGCAAGGGCAGATTGACTTTGAGGATAGTACAAGTCAATGAGTTTCTATCTTCATTTATTCAATCCTTGCCATTCCATGCCTCTTTATTACACTTGGGTCAGCAATTTTATCCCGGCTTTAGAAATGAATTTTCCCGTAATCAGAGAATGCTGAGTAAAGATTTCTCTAGTGTAACTCCACAGTTGAGTACTTACATGAAGAATTTGGCTCAGAGTATTTGGCATAACATCAGTGTGTTACTGTAGCTTCTCTAGGCTTCTTTATTTTTCATTTTCCTTGCTACTCTGCTTGGTACTTAAACTTGAGTAGTGGTCAGATTTATCTGGGATCTTTAGAGAGGGATCAAAGTAAACTTGACACAGCCTGAATTATTTCCATTTAAACATGGTGCTTCTTTCTCAGGTCCAACACCTTCACATACAGCCAAAACTGGGAATATTGAATGGGAAGTAGGAACTGAAGGTATAAAACAAGCATCACAAGCAAAGGAAATGAGGAGGAATTTCTATCCTAAACCTGGAGAACAAAATGCAGGGCATTATGTGAGCTGTTTTGGGAACACGTTACAACTTGCACAATGTTACTTTCTGTCAAAAAGTGGCCACAAATGTTTTCAAATATGATCCTTATGTGGTGAGATTACACTTCATTATAGACTTGACTATTCTGTATAGCAACATAATAATAATAATAATCATAAGAATAATAATCGTTATTGGTATTATTATTATTATTTTATCCTCTCTATTCCTCTGCTGACATCACTAGAAACTCAAAAAGATTTGATGCTGTTCTGTTACTTTTTTGTGCCTTATGCAAAAAATATCGTTTATATATTTTTCCATTGATAAGGAAATTCCCATAGTGTCAGTTATGTCAGTGATACTTGTCCTTAACCCTGAAATGAAGCAGAATCTGCAAAAGAGTTAGAAAGTGCTGTAAATTGCTACATTTTGTGCCATATTTGCCTCATATGAAGGTACTGGGTCACTTGTAAAGGTCTTTTAGGATTTTTTTTCCACTATAATATAAGAAGGCATCTTTCCTTTAGAGGGAGAAAAATACAAGCAATATTTTTTCCTTTTCCTATCACGTCTCCAAAGTTTAAGAATAGGTAATTTCAGCTGCTAAATTAGCTAAATGACACTAAAAACCTCAGTCTTATCTGGTCTATTGACAAGATAATATTTAGAGAATAAAAAAGCCAAAACAGATTTTTAGGTCAGAAAGGAATCCAGCTCTAGGTTAGAGTAGCCATCTGCATGATTTGGGAATTCCACTTAGCATGTTCTTCCTATTACAGGAAAGGAAAACTTTGCAAATAATGACTCTAATATCTAATATGTCTCTTTCTCATTTGAGTACCACATTGTAGATGGAGCTCCTGTTTTGTGCAGTTTTTTCCTCATCTGCACAATTTTATTATAGGATAACAGTGATATTACTGCGATGTCTGGCTCTTTTGTAGCAGACTTCTGACAGAAGGCTCTGCTGAATCCTCATACTCTTGAGTGATTTTCTTTCCATTCCAGCAGTACTTGTTATTTGCTTTTTCTTTGCATGTTGCATAATGGATCCACAGTGGCTGCTGCCCCTGAAACAACACCATGTTGGACACATGTATGATCTGAGAAAATTTAGTTGCATGATTTCCAGTCAGATTGTTCAAGTTCTCCCTGGTATTAGGCTGAAGAATATTTAACTAATATTTAACACCTTACAAAGACAATGAAATGCAGAGTCACAGATGGACTTATTTGATGAAAATGTCCAAATTCATCAAGTAATTTCTATAAATAGTTTGCATCTGGTTAAGTATCAGCAAAAGCAATGTGCTGGATATGCTAAAAAATAAACACAAAGCAGGAGAGAGAGAAATCCTATTGAACATTGTGTGGCATTACAGGAGTGGGGGGTTTGAGGTTTGTACTGAATGCTTATCTAGGCAATCAAAAGCCACTTGTAGTACTAAAATGCCTCTTCAGACTCTGAGATAGGGGGAGAGTGAAAAGCAGATGGTGTTCATGAGTTCCAGAGCAAGTCAACAAAGAAACCAATAAGATGAGCAGAGAATAGCTTGGACCTTTTGCTATGTGGCATAGATGCTTGACAGAAGACCTGAGGTGGCGTTTAGAGGTCACAACTCCTGCTGCTGGCCAGATGTAAACAGCCATGGCTCCTCCTGAGGATCATTGTACCAGAGACATATCTCCAACCTGGAAAACTTCCCAGAAGCTGACAATATCAGTTTGTGGAGGAACAGCAAAAGTTTTGCCATGAAATGTTTGTGTGTGACAGTGTGCATTCAGTCCCATACTCACACACAGAAAGAGCAGTGACTTTCTGGGCAGCAATATGTTGATCTAAAATTGAATAATTTCATAGAAAAGAAGGCATAGGAACAAATCTGTTTTCACAGACATGAAACATATTCCTGCAGAAAATGTACCAATAAGAATTCACCTTTTGTATGTAGTAAAACAGCAGTATTTCACCTTTTGTATGTAGTAAAACAAAGGAACAACATTTTTTTTCCTGAATTAATAATGTGCTTTATATTCCTGCAAAGGATCTTCATTGTATTTTCCTATAAATTTTGTTTAGTTACTCACACAGATCTTCCTTTCATGGTTATTTTCCTGTCTTAGTTGTTTGTGTGAGTGACCAAATTCCCCATTGCTTTGAAGAAAACCTCTTGCTTAAACCTCTGTTACTAAAATAAGAAATACAAGATAAATACTTTATTATTTGTGTTTGAGTATGTATGAATATATGTTGATGTTGGCGCTCATGACCCTCTTTGTGGAAATTATATACACAAATACTCTGTAAGAAGCAAACAGTGGTAATTTTGAGACTTACAATAAAATTCTGAGAAAAGGATTTAGCTTTGTTACACAAGGATCTCTAAAACAGCAAACAATTATCTACCTTGTCTGCAACAGTAAAGATGGATAATATAGCAATGTGATTTAAAAATTGATCTTAGCTCCATTCAGCTGAGCATAAAGGAAAATATATGACCTGCTGAGGAGACATAGTGAGCCTGCAGTATATAGTATATCACTGCCAAAAGTTACAAAAGCTTTTAAAAGACCTTCCTACTACAAATCCAGTTTTCCATCTGATGCAAATTTCTAGCAAAACTTCCATTTGACCTTGGAAAACTTACGTTGAAGTCAATGATCACCTCATATCTGCAGTGCATACGCAATATTCTGAAACTTTATTCTATGCATGTTTTAAGAAATACATGTTCCTGATTCAGCTGGAGGAGCTGAAGATCTTTTTATGGCAGTGTCATAGGCTTCTACAGGGTTGTTTTAGACTATCACTGTGTCAGACTGCTGAGTCTTTTAGAGTTAGGCTGCTATCTATTTGTTATCTTTAGCAAAATATAAAGGATTGGACATGGGGAAGACCTTAGGCATTTGAAAAACCCAGCAAAGTAATTGATAGCAGAACAGATTTGTGAACTCAGTGACAGAGGTCAGGGTTCCAAAATGTTTTTGGATGTTCTTGCAGCTGGAGATTTTAAAATGCAGATGTGTTTCTAATGGTTTTAAAAATGCAAAAGAATTTAGGAGAAATCTCAGCAGAAAGAAATGAAAGCCAAAGTGCTTTCCATACCACTTGCCACCAGCTCTGGCAGCACACACAGTCAGTTTCTGTATGCTGGCTGGTCTGTCTTTGTTATGATAGGATACCTTGACAGTGTGTACCATGCTGCCATTCAGTTTCCCTGGGGTGTTGGACGCTGGTGGATTCTTCTAAAAAAGCTAATAACAGAGCACTTCATCGCTGAGTGCATTGCCAGCTGGCATCAGTTCCAACAGCAACAACAAAAATGTGGCTTGGGTTTACTCCTAGCAGGCCCGTGGCAGCAAACTTTCATCTTCATTCAATTCAAGCTACATTTGATTTTTGTCACAAAAAGGACATGAAGATGTTTTCACATTTGTCGTGCTGCCTAATGTTGCTCTGAATATGAGCTTTAATAATGCAATAGAAAACAATTAAAATAATTAAAAAAATAAATAGAAAAATGTATGAATTCATTATCATATATTTTCTTGCTCGTGGTCACTTGGGATCCCACAGTTTATTACTAATTATATGAAAGAAAAAGGTGTTTAATGGTACTTTCAATAAACAAAAGATTAACCCTTTGCTGTGGAGAATTTTGATGGAATTTGTTCAATACTTGTGTTCCTTATATTTTTTAATTTCCTTGTTTATTATTTGGGATTTTTTAGAATATAAGGCCACCTTTCTTGTCTCAAAGGAAATTTCTATTTGCTCTTAAAATATCTCAAATTTTTGTGGCTTTTGTGCAAAAAGAATCGTAAACTCTTGCTAGGAAAGACTGCATATGAGGAGATAGATACCATACAAAGATAACAAGGTAGAAGAGTTGAGTTGTCCATGACAGAGCGGTGAAAAATACTTTACCATTTCTTTCTCTTTCTCCATATCTTTTTCCAGAGTTGAATTGGAGTGAATATTTCTTCATCTACACCTTGACTACAGCAAGTCAGAAATCTCTGACAAAGTCTATATTCAATCAGCTGAAATCAGCCCAAAGCTCATGCCATGCAGAGCTGCTGGAGGTCAACAAAAGACAGCTTGATTTCCAAAAATCAATTTGGCTTTGCTAGCTGTGAACTATTAGCTTGCAACTGTGAACTAACAGGAAGAGTAGCTGATAAAAGTGATGATTTTTCTGTAATTTTCTAGTGGCTCAACAAGTGTAACTGGGAGCAGACTTTGACACCATCTTATGACTTTGGACTGTTAAGACAAGGTTCTTAATTTAGACCTTACTGCTTTGCAGTTTAACCAATCAGCTTAAGGACTCTGGATTTACCTCCAAAGCAGAATAACAGGAGCCATACTAAAAAATCTTAAAAATTATAGTCTGTCTTTCTCCCCTGAGGACTGCTGTTTGACTTCAGGTACTTGGAAAAAGTGCCGCAGTTCTTCATATTTAGACATGTTCCCTTTGTCTTTTTCTTCTTCTTTCTTTTTTTATTTTTTTTTATATATCCATCCCATTATATTGTTCTGCTATTCATGTTTTGAATCCTTGCATAAAATTTTTTCACTGTATGAAAGAGGGCATCTGGACATAGCTTAACCATTTTTCAACTTCTCCCCTTCTTTTCTTCAGCACTAAAAGGTTTCCTCTCTATATGGATGTGGAAATGGTGAGATCTTCTTGATTTTAAATACTTAAATGAATGAAAAAACCTGTGATTTGGCTTATGATCTCTTTACTACTGCCTTTAAACTGAAAAAAAATCTTCTGAAGTTAAATAAAAAGAAACTGATTTTGAACAGGAGTGACAGAAAGTTCCATCTTTCTAGAATTTTTTAAAGATAGGCCAGAGTGACTAACAGTCTGAAAAGGGATCAAGCAAAATAGCTGTCTTGAAAGGTCTGCTCTTAAAACACCCTTAGAGGCACTTATGGAAAGTGCTACCTAACTTAAGGGGCCTTCATCAAAACAGTTATGAAGAAATTAGTTTTTGATCATGTCAAATTAAATAGACTTCATTATGTTTTACATATGATATTGGCACATCCTGTTATTAGCACAACAGTCTCTGGTCTTTTTCAGGTATGTTGATTGTCTAAAAATGTGGAAGATCTATTACATTGCCTGTTAACTTTTTAAAGATTTATACTAAAGAAGCACAGAGAACATACCCATTCAAAACCCTGGAAATTAATTTCTGGTACTTTTGTTCACTGTTTAATTTTCCCATTTGATTAATTCTCTTTGGGAATAGTTTGGAGTCCTTCTTTGGATAGGCCAATGGAGAAAAGCACTCAGTAGATATTTTAAGGAGGTATTTCCACATGGGAAGCTATACTAGGCATACAAAAAGCTGATTGTACAGGGATGGGTTAAATGAGAATAATCTGTCACTATAAAGGGGACACCAGGAGTTTTCAGCTGCTTTGATATCTATGACTCAAGAATTATGACAGATGTACGTAGTTTGGCTTAGTGTCACTGTTTCTGCAGAACTGTGGGTGTGGAGTGAGTCTGGAAGGCACAGCTGTGCTGTCCTCACCTTGACCAGTTCCATGCGACGTCCTTACAGCTGAATGTTTATTTTGCAGTGAAATTTACCATGAGTGGTTTCAAGCTGAAGGCTTCTCTCATGCTAAGAACCTAATCCAATTCCCAGCAATCACCCACAATCTCATGGAAACTGGAGTAAAAATGGAGTGAGAGGAGATTCCATTGCATGGCTATATTGCTGGTGTTCTCATTCTCTTTTATTATGCATTCATGCTGTTTCTGCATCCCTGTTTTTCCTCCCTTTTTTGCAGTTTACCTACCACACAAATGTACTTTCACCACTCCTTTTCTGCAGCTGAGCTGAAAAGCAGCAGAATTTTCACCCGTGAAGTATCTGACCCTGCTTTTCCAGCTGATAACTCATTGAGTTCTGTGAAAGCCGCTTCAGTGATTGCCATCTCAGGGAAGGAAAACGGGAGGGTTTCTCATGTCTCCAGCTGAATTGTTCTGATGGACAGGAAATATGGAAATGATGCACACCCCCATGTGGTGCAGCATCCCTGTGTTTGCTCAGGCCAGGAGGGAGGCAGTGAGCGCTGTCTCACCCTGGGAGCACAGCTGCTGCACTCAGGGGCCTCTCACAGCTGGCTGAGGCCTTTCTCAGGTTCCAGCTCCTACTGGGGACATCAAACTGCTCCTGATTTGGGGGGGGACAGGGTGTGTTTGGGTGTCTTTTGGTTTGTTTTAAATATTTCAGCAGTAACTAGAACCCGGAAGAACCTGAAAACATCCTTTGAAATGTTTCCAGTATGTCAGCTGTGCAGGAAGTGGCGGAAGAAAGTGGCGGAAGGAAGTGGCGGAAGGAAGTGGCGGAAGGAAGTGGCGGAAGGAAGTGGCGGAAGGAAGGAAGGAAGGAAGGAAGGAAGGAAGGAAGGAAGGAAGGAAGGAAGGAAGGAAGGAAGGAAGGAAGGAAGGAAGGTTACAAAAGAAATATATTTATCTCACAGCAAATCTGCAGTATTAGACATATTTTCTTGTTAGAAAAGCTTGCAAACCTTTAAAAGCACTATTTTTTTTTCCTATGGGCTCTAGGAAAAGATGGTGAATCAATCAGATTTGTTACACTTTAAGAACTGTAAGAACTTTTAGACCAGTGCTCCGCCAAGGCCTGGGCCCTGTCTGACAGGTGGCAGGAGCGAATGGTGCCTGTCTAGCTCAGACTGTAAGAGGAGAACAAGCAGGATGCACTTCCATTGCATGGTCCCTGCTTCCTTTGGGATAAATCTTACGGCTTGATGCTGAAAATGAATACAACTCTTCAAGAGATTTCTTCCTAAGAATCTGGCAAAACTGGTTTGAATGTTAATGATTTGTCAGCATCCACAGCATGTCATTCCAGAGGTCTGAGAAAAATCCTCAGACTCTGGTGCAGCTACCATCAGCTGGAAGAGCTGACAGCAGGAAAAAGAAGGGATAGAAATCAGGGAATAAAATTACCAATGCCCATCATCCCAACCAACCAGGCTAACCCAAGAGGCTAACAGGAAATCACTGAATATAAAAGGTTTGATGAAGATGTAAATCAACCAGAAAGCCTCAGACAGTGTTACAGTAATTTTTGTTGTTTCAAAGATGGCTGTCCAGTACACACTTGCTTCTGGGGCTGGAAGGAGACTTCCCCATTCCCTCCTTAATTTCACTTGTGCACAGAGGAGTGAGTTCAGCTCTGGTGCCTTTGCCCACTTGGCATGTTTGTCATGTATGAGCTGTTAAATGCCTTTCCAGATGGAGTTGTGCTGTCCCGCTCACAGGAGTCTGCTTCCTAAACAGCAGGGCTGAGGGAGGGGAGAGCCCTCAGGAGGCTGTGGGAATCTTGTGCCTCAGCTGCATCCCATCCCACCAAAAAATATTTTATGCAGAGCTAATATTTTTGTGATAAAAGCATTTCAGGGTTGGCTACTGGAATTGCGATGCATGAGATATGAATTTGAAATTCACAGCTTATCAATAAAACCACATTGACTTTCAGAGAGGTTGTCTGGTAAATTTGAGTACAGCAGTGCAAACATTTACTTACATCATGTCCACGACTGATAAACTGCAGTTGCTAATTAGCTGCTGGTTAAGCTTTGTCCTTCCTGCTTTTCTGCAAACCTTTAACACTAGAGGATGCATTTGCATGCTTCAGTCCACACAAGCACTGAAGGAAGAGCTTGTTTAGGTAACAAGATAAGGAGGTGCTCCTGCCACTTTTGGGTTTTAGCTGCCACGGAGGTACCAGTTCCCAGGATTCACAGCTGCTACTTAGGCTGCTCTGTGGTTTGTGCTGCATATTAATTTCTGTCCAACACAGGAATTCAATTTGTACTGTACATTTCATTTCTTCACAGATTTAGATTTATTTCATGTTCTCTGCTTTTAATTAACTCTCTGGCACAGCTGCTGGACGGGATATAAAAACTCATTGCTCTCCCTGTGTTGGGAGTACACCACCAATCATTTAGCACTTAGATGGTGGCACAGGACCTATCAGTTTCCATGGCAACCGAGGCCGTGGTGATTGATTCCTTGCCAGTATGGCATCACCACAGGGATCGAGGCTCGTAATTTTTTTGTATGCTTGCAACATCCATCTAATTAAAATGGGATTAGAGAATCATCCCTGTGTATGTTCAACAACTGCACTGCAATCCATTTATGTAAATGTCATCCCTGCTCACCGCAGTAGTTGGAGTGTTTATGAAGAAACAGTTGATTTGCTTCTAGTGCCTTGCAAAGGGGAGGAGGGGAGGCAGGAAAAAAGTAATATGTATGCAGCATTATTTTGATTACTAAATAAAAAAAGTAATCCTTTCTCTGACGCACAAGTGCTATGCAAATTGTATCCTCTTTCCAAATCTGAATCATGACTACAGGGAGCAAAGATGGCAGAGCTGTTACAGCTCTGCTTGTGTGCTGATGGCTAACACAGGAAAATGTACTAAGCCTGTCTTGAAAATGCATTAATTAATTTAGTGTGCATGAATTATTCATTTGTCAAAAGCCTTTAATTCATATGATTGATTTTAGTACAGTGCCACTCCTTGAGAGCAAAGTAATCCTTGTGTTCTCATAATTTTTTACTTCCTGGAGCATCCCTCAAGTCTGATGCAGCTACCTGGAAATTTGTGAAGTCTTTGCAGTTCAGGGACAACTACAGACCTGTAAAATGCAAGGAGACTCCAGATGATAAGAGAAGCACACGGACTTTTGGAGTTAGCTGAGTATGCTCACCAGGCAAAGGTGCCAGTCAAACATCTGCATCCTCTGCTTGCAGAGCAGTCCACAAGGACAACACCACAAACTGCCTTACCTCCCTGGTTTTCTGGAAGCACCCTTGTAAATGATAGTTAATCTTACTTCTTAAGTTGTTCTTGGTGTCCCTGGTGAACTCAGAATACTCCTCTTCACCTATTAAAACCAACCACAAGTAGCACTTTCATTATTCTTACTCTTATTTTTGAATGTGGATAGCTGCTCACTGAACACAGACAACTCAACTCCCTTCATCCAAGACAATATAGAGCCTATAGATGCTCTACTTGGGCCTAGTTTTATGTGAAACATCCTGTGCTGACAGCATCCTGCCATCTCTGCAGATGATGTTTTTAGCTTGTAACACAGGTACAATCCAAATGCTATTTACCTTTCTAATTTTTGGACAAAGTCTTACTATGTTGATGAAGGATCATTTGCAGTGATTTTAATAGCCTTTAATAGCCATTCAGACCACTAGGAGTGATCTGAATGTAGACTTATTAAAACTGTTTGATATATAATACCTGAAGAGATTTTGCTAGTGAAGTGAAACTGCTGATCTTACCTTTTTCTCCTGTTTTGGGAAACTACTGATTATGACAAGCAACCAAAGGATTTTCCAAAGGTTATTTTTTTCCAGGCTCATGGCTGAAATATTAATGACCTACCTAATATTAATCTTACAGAATTTTGCAGTTAATATAAATGACCATCCTTGGTCATGCCCAAAATAGATTTTGAAAGATGTGTTTGTGCCTCATGTATAGTTTTATGTTTCTGTCTCAGCTGTGGAGCTGTTAGTGATCATATGTAACACTGGGAGAGAGCATGGAGAGAGGATAAGGGGCTGAGAAAATTAGTGACCAGCATCTGGTCACAGGTCCTGCCTCAAAGAACCTCACCTGCCTTGTGTCCCATGTTCTCCATTTCTGATGTCTGACAAGGAGTGGAGCATGATTCTACCTCAGGCTGTGACTTTAAAGCTTTTGCCTCACCTGCAAAGCACAATAAATTGTACCTTTTACATTATTTTCTGCTACTAGAGTCTGCAGAGTCTTGGCAGAAATACAGCTTCATGAGCCACGCTGCTTGTCCTGTTTGTGGAGGACTTTTGATCACAGCCAGTGCTTGCAATGTTTTCAAGGCTGAATGGAAGTCACCTGGGCCAGAATGGAGCTACAAATGGAGTATCATCCACTGCTCTGCACACTTCAGATCCCTCAGGCTGGCCCTTTCTAGTAAGCACAGTGGAAAGTCCTAGGCAGCAGTTTTCAATCTGTAAAATGAGCACCACCCAGGCGTGGGCTTCTCCTTGTTACTGTCCTCCCTCACTGCCCTTTGCTCCCAAGCTCACCTCTGCACAGAGGGCAGGCACAGGGCCTGAGATGAGACTTTAGTGATAACAAAGTTTATAGGAGAAATTACATGCTTGAAGCAGAACAAAAGGTACTGCTGGTTTTCATACAGCTGTGAAACAAAATGTAAAATCTAGACAAAGTATCAAAAAGCAAAGAAACCAGCTTGCAGAATTCACAGGGCAAAACAAAGAAAAATGAAACCTTGCCAGTGGAGGTTCCTCTATGACCTAAGGTAGGATTTAATGGATTTAGGTTCTTCTGGCACAAGTTTCACCTCTTCTACCAGCCCTCCAGTGGTCAGAGCCATCAGTGTCGTTCACTCAGCTACCATCATGCTGACTCTCCTGAGATGAAACCCCTGCCCTGCATCCTGGAGACTTACCCACTAGCAAGCAGAGCTGATTTGTTCCCCCCTGGCACTGCTCCTTGCATGCTCACAGGGACGGTGGCTGCCTCACAGCATCTTCCTCTCTGTACATGCCACATTATCCTCAGGTCCTCAGGTACCTGTGTCACTCCATGGCATAAGGGATTACTATGCAGACTGGCTTTTTCTAGGGAGAGGGTGTCTTACTGCTTTCTTTGCAGGACTTGGCGGGTGGGACTCACAACATGACCAGAACTGCTGCCTTTTCCTTCTTTCAAGCTGCAGTAAGGGGCACGGATTTGGCTTTCCGTTTTCATTCACCAATATTTCTAGGATTCTTTTCCTTGGCTCCTCCCTCATGTCATTAAAAGAATGTATTTGCTTTGTCCATCTATTGTAGCAATCCCAATAATTTTCAGAGACTTCTGAATAAAGATGATATATCTGGCCTATTTCTTTCATATGTGTCTCCCTCAGCATTTGTTTTCAGGAACAAATTAATAGAATAAAATGTGTTCCTGTGTATAAAATAAACCAGCCAGGCATTTAAAAGTATACAAAAAGGTAAGCATGAGATGACTCTCATATCTGTTGCCCTTATGTAGGTGACAGAAATAATTACCTCCAGACATATCACTGCACTGTGCACAGTGGGCACACAGGAGATTGCAAGGTGTTGAATGCGATAGGAAATGTGCAGCCTGATTATATATGCCAGAATCCAAGTGCTGCAAAACATCTCTTTTCACTGAGTTGAGGAACAAGAATTTAAAGATACCGTTTAATTTTTCAACTACAGTCAAGTAACACCAATATTTCAAGATGAATTTGCTAATCACATGGGACTAGGGATTGTATGTGGTGATGAAAGACTAGAAAAACATTTCCTAGCAGGCAGCAACTACTGTTCCAGTCTGTTTAAAAAAATTTTTTCCTTTGCTAGTTTAATTTCCCCTGCCCTGCTGCCTGCTTCAATTTATTTAAGTTGAAAGTGATTTCAGAGCTGGTGGAAGGCACCACATTCATGACTGTGGAAATGAAATCCATTTGGTGGCAAAGTCTGTGTGAAATTTACCCTTTACGGAGTGAGGCAATGCAAGACTTCATCACCACTGGGTATCTCCACATGGCTGCCTTTGGAGAAGGCTGCCTTTAGAGAAGGTCTGAGTCTTGTGTGAGCCTTTGTCTCCCTCTCAGCCCAGCTCTGAGGCCATTTCTGAGGCAGTGGTGGCCAGGCAAACCCCTCAGGCTGTGTCATTGCTGTCACCTGGTGCTTGCTTGGACAGACAGCAGCTCGGAGGTACAACTCACACGGACCGAGCATCATCAGATGGAAAGGAAAAAACAGCTGTCAGGGTAGGGAGCCCCCCATTTCTGACCCATCAGCTCCTTGACAGGAGCCCACTGGTAGCTCCTGGTGATTACTCAGACACATCCTCGAGCAGTGTGATTCC
Source organism: Pheucticus melanocephalus (assembly GCA_013398405.1). Taxonomy (NCBI): domain Eukaryota; kingdom Metazoa; phylum Chordata; class Aves; order Passeriformes; family Cardinalidae; genus Pheucticus; species Pheucticus melanocephalus. The sequence goes on from VZSJ01004474.1 coordinate 449,636, forward strand.
TCCTGTGGCTTTGCTCCATGCTTGAGGTGTTAGTGAATGACGGACCATGCAGGCTGGTCATTAGCACGCTGCTTAAAAAAACTCACCTCAGTAAAGACCCTTCCAGAAAGTCTATGCCAAATAATTTAAATTAATTGCGTATCATTTCTCTCAATGCAAAGACAGGCTAAGCAATTAATCCTCAAGTACAACTCGATTATTTAGAAACACAATGACTAAAACTAGTGTACTAGCACTTCTCAGGCATGGAGGAAGACACTTCAAATCTCTATAGCTGTTTATTTAGATTCACATTTGCATCCTTTTTTATGCATTTATTCACAGTATGTATACACCAGATGCTGAATTTTTCTTCCCTGATATGTTTGAGAACAAAACGTATTTCTCAAAAAACATTTTTGTGCATTTGCAGGAGTATCCATGAGGAAACAGATTGAATCCTTTATCGCTGACTCTTAAGGAAAAAAAAAAAAAAGCTACACGTAATCAGAAAGTGACAAAAAGCCACAAAAATCTACTATTTTTTCACAGTATATGGGTTATTTATTCATATGTTTATTGAGGGGATAGCATTCCTAGAACAGCTTTTCCAGGCTTCTCACCAGCTAGTTTACCATTTCTGCTCTTCTGATACTGTGCAATACCAAGAGTGAATTTTCTTCTACTCTTCTGAGACTTTTAAACCTCATAGCAGCTCACTTCACTAATAGATTTCTATTAACAGAAATATTATATACTTGTCAGTCTTTTCCCTACACCTGTACCTCTTTTTCCTTTCATTCTTTTCATTATAAGACCCTTTCCACTCTTCTTTCAAAACCTGCCGTTGCTTGTGATTTTGTTTTAGAGCTGATGTTTCAAAAGGCCAGGTGCAGCCTAGCCAAGACTCGGAGAAAACTGCATGTGCAGGCTTTCCCCTAAGTTCAAATATCTTTCTGATAGTTTCTGGGTATCAGTAAGAGAAGAATTTTCAAAGTCCGTCTAAATGAAACATACATATATATACATGCATACATGAAATAATTGAGTTTTGGAGAAGCTTAATGGTATGGTCATGGTGATGTTGTGGGTGCATCCCTCTCCCACTCCCCACCTCTCAGTAGGGCCACACTGTGGTCTCAGAATATTCTTTGAAATATTGTTTAGAGTACATTCTTTGAGGAGCCTAAAGCACTCATTCATAGCAGTGTAAAGGGGCACACTGAAACAACAGCAGGTATCCATCAGACATCTAAGAAAACAAAAGAAATTTACTCTCCCCACACATTTTGTGCTTTGGATTCTTGCTGAAACTTGGGCTGTATTATTTCTCTTTCATTCAGCAAGATTGTTTCTGCTGTTAGGCAGCCCTGCTTATTTACTTTTCACCTGCTACCAGACTCCAATCTGAGAAGACAGCAGTAATTTCCTTGATGCTGTGACTTTACTGTCAAAATAGTGCTCAGTTTCCAGAGCTAAAAAAGGAAGACAGTTCATAAATAACCTTGCAGTCTTCTTTCAGAATTAAACAGGCTTCAGAATTTGAATGCTGATCTTGATCAGCTATGTTAGTGGTGCTGCTGAAAGCAGGTAGTTTTTTTCTTTAAGCAGTACAGCCCCAATAAGCATTGACCAAAACATCAGGTATGTAGCACATATGGCCCAGGTGCCCATGGCATGAGGGACTGACAGAAACTTTTTCAGTATGAAATTAAGCCAACCTGTGTGCTCAACAGTGGGAGCTGGTGAACAGCTTTTCCCATGCTTTCCAGGGTAGTGAGTAGAGGGGAGACTGTGGAATAGGATCTTTGAGATCCATCTTCACAAAGGCTTCCCATCCCTACAATTGGTCGTGGCTTTTATGTAAAACATGCCAAAGCTCATTTTTTTACTAAAAACCAAAGTGTGATGATTCATCTGCATATCATTCATTGACCAGAAGGGCTGAGAGAAGATAGGCATGTACCTAGAAATATTTATCAATAGTGTCTTTTGGAAAGTGTTAAGGCATCCAGTGCAAACTACAGGCAAGCATAAGTATATGTACAGAAATTTTGAAAAGGTCAAGATCCACACATGCAGAACAGTTTGTTTCATGTCACCTTGTTATTGTTTGTACCACTTTTACATTCATATATAGAATGCACAGAATTCATTCATACATAGAAATGCCTGGCTCATGACATATGTTTGAAGTGATCTTATTAAAACGTATGATATTATGGAATATTCATAAGGAAAATTTTGATTCTAGAGATTGTGCCTTTTTTGTCAGAGAGCAAAACCAATGCCAAGTTGGGCACGCAAACAAAACCAAGCAAGCATATCTCCCATTCTGGTGGAAGGCTGTTTGAAATTCAGTTTTGGTCCATGAGTCACAAAATTCATGAGCTGAATCATTTCAAACAAATACAGGAGTGAGAAAGAAAATAAGTATAAATATATCAAGAATTGCAGCATATTTTAGATGAGAGGAAAATGTGCATAAATGCAAGTTTCACACGGTATTCAGTGTACAAAATACAGAATCTATTCTCAGAAAACAAACCCTTCCATCAGCTTGTGTGTGATATTGACTCTTTGCCTGCAAAATGCAGATGATAGCATTTCTTCAGACCA
>VZSJ01004474.1:462098-516725 GCA_013398405.1 Pheucticus melanocephalus
ACAAAATAAAATCACCACACTGATATATGTAATATATTTATCAGATAGAGAAGCTGTTCCAATTTCTGTTTATACTGTTCACATGCTTTTTGAAAAAAAAAAACCAAAAACCTCAAGAATCCATTAGTGAGAAGCTGCACTAATGGCATTGACATATGTATTCCAAACAGACTCCTTCTGAGCAATTATACCACAATCGATGAATGGGAACTGTTTGCATTTGATTGAAAGACAAAAATCTCTTCTAAAACTGAAGGGTGAGTTATTCAGAAGCTGGAGAAACACCTCCAAGGACGAAGAGGAGCCACACAGAATTAAAGCTTCTCGAAATCTCAGTGAAAGCTTATACAGGTTACAGATTATGCTCACCAGTAGTGCTATTGTTCAATACAATCCCATATTCAGAGAATGACAGACAAAGAAGACCATTCTCTGCAAGAAATTTCACTTTTCATTCCTTTTCACTCTTCCATGTTTTTTAACATCCAGGTTGTGTCTACTGATGTTACCTGACTTTCTGTAGGAATCGTTGTTGGAGACACTAAGGAGGATGCAGCTTTAGCTGAGCCTCCTCAGACTGTTTCCTGAGGGAGCCTGAGTCCAAATCATTGCTGCTCTTATTCCAGATTCTTGCTCCAAGAGATTTAATTTTAAAAAAGAAGAATTGTTACCTTCTAGTGAGAAAGGTTCTTATGTCTTCAAACTTCAAGGTCCAAAAGGTAAGTTGAACAGATAAGTTAATTTGGAGTCCAGTCCTTGACTTGAAGCAGCAAAGTAATCAGGCAACATCTAGTTCTAGTGTAGATTATAATTAATTACTACAAACCTGTGTAGTGCATTCATTTGTTGCTATCAAGAAATAATGTTTCCAGAGGAAAAACAGGTTACTAATACTGTTCTCAAAAACATATGGGCTTTTTGCCATAAATATTTTTTTGGATGTGAAGCATGTAGCTATGCACTCAACAATAACTGCCAAGGGCTAAAATGGATTGAAGTGAGTATATAGTATTCTACCTATTTTAGTAGCTTGAAAATTTTTAGATTTTGCTTTAAGAGAATATGACAGCCCCAATATGCATTTTGTTTAAACCTAATGAAAATGAACCTCAACAGAGCAAAACTTGTCATGGTTTGACTTTGGTACAATGCCAGTGCTTCTATGAAGATACTCTCCCCCTGGTGTCTGCTGTGAGATGTGACTAGGAATAAGCAAAGCAGGCTCTCACCTAGTAACTAAGAAAGAAAACTTTATTAACTACACTACAGAGAAAGAAAACTATACTACAAGAGGAAAAAAAAGGAAAAAAAAAAACTACATGGAAAATGAAAACTGTACAGAAGCATTTTCCTCCTCCCTCCACTATATTTCTAATACAATACATTCTGCCAAAAAAATACTAACTCTTACTCTTGCACTACTCTTCAGAATACTCAATCTACAGTTCATCAAGAGGAGAAGGAGTCCTTCTTTGTGCCATGGTGACCTCTTCCTTCATGTCCAGTGCTCTCACCACCGAACACGGACCAGGGCTGCTTCCAGGGTCATCTTTTAAGGGTGCCTTGTCCCGTTGCAAAAAGAGCACAGTCTCACCTTTGGGACACCTGTGCCCCCCATATTTTTCACCCCCTGGGGCCGAGGGGTCTCAACACTGAAACTCTCTTGGCTCTGAGCCACTGCCCCCCTGGATGCAGTCTCTGTATCACAAGGAACATGGCTCTGTCCATGGCTACACATAAGAGTCCAGCAAAAATGCCACTCCATCTACTCCATTCCTCCAACATCTCTCTCTCTCTCTCTCTCTGGCACAGACCTTCATCTCACTCACTCTATTCCCTCTTCACCTTCTGCTCCATTGCGGGAAAGGTCCATGCTCTGCAGAATTTTCATTGTCCACAAAAGGGTTAAAACTCGGGCTCTGCCTGTCCGGAGAGCCTCCCACAAGCGGCCGGACACTTTCTCTCTCCTCCCTTCTTCTTCTCAGCCGTGCTGCTCCTCATGTTATCAGTTTTAAGGTAACACAGACACAAGCACAGGCTGTACTCTCTCTCTCTCTCTCTCTCTCTCTCTCTCTCCTGGGGGGGGCTGCCCGATGCCTCCTGGTGCTTCTCCCACCCTTCCATGCAGCAGCTGGACGGGTGAGAGATCCGAACTCTTTCCCCACCGGAACCCAAGAGAGGCTCCCAGGGGGGAGAGCCCTGCTTTAACCCTGTGTTCTCAGAGGTGGATCCAATGTCCAGTGGCCGAATAAGCTGCCAATATTAAAATCTGAACATCCATTAGCTTGACTGCAGGATCCCAGAAATCCTGTTTCCTGTCAAACTACCACACATGTCCACTTAACTGCCTTACCTAAGTTCTCCTTCTAGGTCATAGATGTCAACTGAACTCTAATTGTACTTTTGCCTTTATGATGCTGTTATTGCTGCTAGTGTCATTGTTATTCATTTTCTCTTTGTATTCAGGTTCCAGCTTCTTTTCCCTTGGCTGCTGATTACTACTGGAGGAAGATGAAAACACAAGTGACTGTATGATCTAAATCTTCATGGCTTCAGAATAAGCTTCTTTACTTATGGTTTACTGGAAAAGAGGATGCATTGAACACCATTAAAATATTACCTCATGGAAGACAGTGCTCATGGTCTCTCAGGAGACAGCCTTGGAAGCTTATTACTGTGCATCTGAGAAGTCTCATGGAAAAGTAGGAAGGAGAATCTTATCTCTCCAGTTGCTGCCTAGACATCGCCCTCCCCTTAATGTTGCTACTGGCATCTTCACCCCACATTATGGACCTGAACCTGGATTCAGGAAGACAAGGCAGGTGTGTTGCTGTGGCCATTGGTTTTACACCAGGAGCAGAAGGCTGAAAGTTTCTGATACCAAAGAAGGAAAAAGTGTTTCCAACTCATGTTTATGCAACCACTCTTTACTGATGAACTTCAGCTCTTGCGTTTTGCCGTACAAGGTGGCTCTAGAGAGACTGAAGGATGGACATTACAATTACTTACAAAAAGGTAGCATGGCTTGCTGATAATCCCAAAGCAACCTATTTCAGCTCTAGTTCCTTTTTTATTTTTTTTTGTACCCTATACCTTGTATCCTCGAGCTGTCTTCCCTTAAAACTGTAGCTCCAACCTTGTTGTCCTGTTCATTTCTTCTTCTTTCTTTTACTTCCTCAACTAAGGCCTATCTTTGGTTAGTTTTCTTACCTGCTAAATAATGGATCCCCAACTTCCTAGAGCACTGGGTCATAGATAGCAAAACAAGCTGGAGCCAACACCACTATTTTTAATAGATGTTTGCTTTCTGAGTAATCTACCTACTACTGCTGTGCCACCTGTCCAAAATACTTAAGGAGTGGAGGGCTGAGTAGTTGTATCTGTAGGACTTGCAGAAGAATAACATTGTGAATAATTGATTAAAGTATTTGTGTTGACTGACTGTACTCAAAATTATTTGAAATCCAATACCACTGTAAACTCCTTCATTGGCAAAACACCTGTTTGGGATTTTTTTTAAACAGCTATTTCAAAGATTTGTTGAATGTTTTTCTGGATACCCTGTTACAAAAGGTAAACAATTCACTTGATGTTAAGTTTCTTTAGGGCTTTTATTATAAATTAATCCTTATTTTTCTCCTAAAGGAAGAAGCTATGAGTGGAAATACTATAAAGAAAATCAAGGAATTAATTCAGTATTATGTAATGCAACGAGGTTATTGGAGAATTAATCAAATAATCTCTCCCGATTATTGCTACGGTGACTCCTCAGCCACTAAGTTTTTTTTTCTTATTTCCTCAGTTCATGTACAGACTTTCTTTTCCTAGCAACACTCCATCCTGTTGAAGGATCCTCATCTTGTTTGTTATCATCGACCAATTTTAACCCTGGAATTACTTCAAGCAATTTCAGTATTGATTGGCCTTTTAAACCTCCTAATAATTGACTTTACATTTCTATTCTTCCAGACTGACGGTCATGCTGGCTTTATGTGCTGTTCTTTGTGTCTCTCCTTTTGTTCATCTGTGTCTTTTGTTCCAGTGTCGTTCTTTCTCCCTTGCATTGTGGCATTAAAGTTTCTGACTGATTAACATTTGCACTAACTTAACTGCTTTTATGCCATTCCTAAAGATTTCCCATAAAATTTCCGGAAAAGATGAACATGAATAAAAATCATAAAGCTCCTGGGTAAAAAAGAAAGGCAATTGTGTACATAAATCTGTGAGCAACTGATACTATTTGCATGTTTAAAGTTATCCATGTACTACTTCTAATCTGGGTCATGAGGAAGAAGAATATGCTCATGATTTTAGAAGTTTCACTAGCAGTTTTTTGAATAGAAACTGTGAATCAGCTTCCACGATGTTCAGAATTATTTTCATTTATGTTCTCCAAATGTTTCTGAAAGCAAGTTTTTATTCAGAGGAATGTTCAATGCTAAGTAAAATATCAGAAATAAGGGTGTGAATGCACGTTTGCGTGAGTATTGGCACTGGAAGCATTTACATGGCCATCTGGACAACTCTGTCAGTTTGGGAGACATTCAAAAATTAGCATGTGATTTGGAAATTGTAAGTGGAGTGCAAAAACTGAGTAGCACAGTGGTGTTAGTTTCAGCATCAGTAGAGTGACTCATTCAAGAGCAATCTATGGAATGAAATTTCATTAAGTAGTACTTTTCCTTACTCAATTCAGCCAGGTTTTGTCAAGCTGGAAAAAAAACGGGTTTAGAAATAATGAAAACATTTGTAGAATTCCCTACGGATGTACAGAGGATGTGAGTACATGTGCAAGAAGCTTGCCATAATTAAAATTTTTTTCAGCTTTCCACAAAGCTATTCATCATTTCACTTTAAATAATATAAATCAGTCAAATTCCTATTTTTGAGCCTAGCTACTATGAAAAACATCAAAATGAGGATTATGGAACTTGGTTTTTTTACTTTGTGCTTTTCTTACAACATGCTACGGCAGAAATAAAACACAGCAGCAAACAACAGATGTGGACAGAGGATGAGTGTATGTAAACCTAGTCTTTAGACAGGTCATCATTAAGAAACCACTTTTTACATGCCCATAGCTGAAATGAACTGTGCCACTTGGCTTTATTACAACCATGACTTCAGTTAATGTGATTGGCATGAACATGAGTAACATCCAGAGTTCCTGGGTCCCAGGCTCTGATTCCTGTTGCTAGCAAAGGCTCTCTGGCAGAAATTTGGCACCTCCTATGGGCAGAAAAGGCAGTTTTTGAAAACATAATTGTCTGAATGTCAAGCCATGATAAAATGATTCTTAACTGGAAGCTCATGTCCACCCATTACTAACAACAGAGGGAACTTTCAGCTAGAAGAGGAAGGAAGGAAGGAAGCAATTGAAGAACACAACATATTCACACACTTTTTCATGAAAATTTGTTATTAATGCTGCATATTTTTTAGAGATTAATATACTTCCTCCTATATTCTAGCTTTCTTGTATATTTCAAAAACATTTTCAGTGGAGCAACATGTTGAAAAAATTTGCATGGGTAGAAATGATATATTTTTTTCCATGGGTAGCCCTTTGAGTAAGACATAAGAGCTACATGATGTTTGGCTTCAACTGGAAATAACTACTTTTACTTAAGACCTTTCATATCTGGCATTTTATCCTTCTCAGTGTGATGCAAATACAAAAGAAAAAAAAACCAGAAAAAAACAAGATAAAAAAATGCAACCCCCACTCTTTTTATTAAGGATTAGTATTAGTATTATGTAAAGGATAGACAGAATTACAGCAGCCCCTCTCTCATTTGTATTAGCAGCAAATATATTTTTAGATCTTCCCAGAAAAAGAAGGGAAGGTGAAAGTAGCAATATATTCAGTAGCTGTTACTTTGGAATGCAGTATGCCTGAATGAAAAAACAGACATAGATGTAAAGTCATCTGGGGCCCAGTGTAAGGATCCTCACTTTACCAACAATTTCTTTGGGAGTTCCCTCGATATTTCAATTCTTCTCTTTAAGTACTGAAATTGCCTTTAATCTTCCAAACAGTTCTAGTTTCATGAGTTTAAGGAAAAGCTGTTTGACAGTGGATTTTTTCACACTTCTAAGGAATCTAATCATGTAGCTACTTCAAAGGTACAGAGCTCCAGGACCATTACTGTTGGCTCTGCTGCAGCTGTGTTGGGCATAAAACACCAACGGTGCTTCACTGACTGGGCTGCTCACAAGCCACCTGCTCCCAGGGTCACTCTGACCCACCATTGTAATCAGGTTGTTTAATTATTATTTTAATTATCTCCAATTATTATTGGGAGTTACGAGCTTGTTCACAAAACTTCTATCACTAAAATTCCTTATACTAAAAGGAAGAATTTTCGCTGGTATACAGTGTGTAGCTCATACTAGGAAAACCAGTAAAAGGGACAGTGGGGAAAAAACAGGGAGGCAAAACAAAGCTTTGTGGTCCTTGTGTCAAGCCACTGAAGTGACATCCTTAATCTCTGGTAGGACAAGGAGTACAGAGATGGTAATGGGAGAGAAGTGCCTGAGGCTGGGAATCAGATATGGAAATTAGGCTGACACCAGGTGAAAACACTTATCCTCTGGAGAAGACATTCAAGCAGCAATGAAGCACTCTGATAAGAACGATGGAAAGAGCCAGATGAACGGAAAAAATATACAAGCACTTTGTCCGTTTCTGGCCAAAAAACAAGTTAAAATCACTAAAATTAACATTTGCTGTTACAACAGGGAATTCTTGTTAACAGGAAGCAGGAATGGAAACCTCAAGTTAATTTATATGTAAAATAAATTCCTTTTAATTAGGTTTGGCTGAAAGCTGCTGCACCTGATGCTTTTTGATATTTTCTGTATCAGTCAAAGAAAAAAAGGAAGACAGAGAATGAAAAATAACAATTTCAATGCTATTTCCATAGAATCCAGGACTACAGAATTAGAGGATGTAGCCACTTCTATATTTTGGCTCTCATGCAATACAGAATACAATTTAAAAAAATTATCTGCAAGGTTCACTATGAGCCAGCCAAAACAAATAGAGAAGAGAACTGGCTTAAAGAGAAGCTATTACCTGAAGTGAACAGAAAAGAAAGGATCTTCAAGAGAACACATCTATTTAGTGCCATATAGATAATATTTAACTTACGTAAGAAAGAGGGCCATTAATATTAACATTATTAGGGGCCTGGAGCACCTCTCCTGCAAAGACAGGTTGAAAGAGTTGGAACTGCTCAGCCTGAAGAAGGGAAGGGACCACGGAGACCTCACTGCAGCCTTCCAGTACCTGAAGGGGTCTACAAGAAGTCTGGAGAAGGATTATTTACAAAGGCATGTAGGACAAGAAAGACTGGATTTCAACTGAATGAGTAGTTTTAGATCAGATATAAGAAGAACTTTTTCACTGTGAGGGTGGTGAAACACTGGAACAGGTTGCCCAGAGAATTTGTGGATGCCCCATCTCTGGGAGTGTCCAAGGCCAGATTGGACAGATGGGACATTGAGAAACCTGTTTTAAGGGGAGGTGTCCTTGTCCATGTAGGGGTGGTTGATCTTTAAGACCTCTTCCAAAACAAACCATTCAATGACTCTATAATTCTGTGTAGGGAAAGGAAGGAGAATATTGCTGCAGAGCTATGCAGAGGTAAAAATTATGCCAGTAAATTAGTCAGTCATTCCTCTGCCTAGTAGCAGATGCTGAGGGCAATGGTGCAAGAGTGAAGGAAAAGGAGAAGAACAGGAGAACAACTCTCTGAGGACCTCTTCCTGCGGAGAAGAACTGAGGCTAGTGATTGGATGCTGCTGTTTCATCTTATCAGAGTGATGGTGCTGGCCTGGATCTTCAGCTGAAGCAACTCAGATGAACCACCTTGATATGAGTGGAATAATTTTAATTTATGTTGCAATTTATGAAGCTTGCTTATGAAGCTCTAGTCACAAACAAGTCCCTGGGGGAATACTGCTTTGGTTAAGAAAGGATGAGCTTCAACTGCTGGGGTTTCCTACTCTGGCACAGTATTAAACTCGCACATTTAATATATTTAAAATATGTTAATGTGAGTAAACAGATTTAAACATGTTTTAGTCTTTAAAATGTTAAAAAGCAGGCTCCCTTTTACACTTGCATCTCCTGGGATTTCCTGGCAGCACAGCTGCCCAGCAGCTATGCCATGACCAGCATCAAGAAAATAAAACTCCAAACACCCCATGATTTCCATAAATGTTTTTGATATCTGATTCAGTTCCTCCAGGCTGGTTCTCATAATTCTCTTTAAAGATAAAGCTGGAACTGAACCTGGCAATGGATATAAAGAATAACAAAAAGGCCTTCTACAGGTGTGTTTACTGGAAAAAGCAGGCAATAACCTATGCTGCTAAACTGGTGACAGTACATAGGAGAAAGTGACCACCTGAGGAATCTGAATGTACATAAGTCCATTGGACATAATGAGATGTATAAGAATGTCCTGAAGGCATTGGCTGATGTAGTTGCCAAGTCACTCTCCATCATATTTGGAAAATCATGGTAGTCAGGTGAACCTCCACATGACTGGAAAAGGGAAAATATTGTACCCAACTTTAACAAGGGCAGAAAGGAGGACCCTGGGAACTACTGACCTGTCAGCTCACCTTAGTGCCTGGGAAAAGCATAGAACAGATCCACCAAGAAGCTGTGATAATGGGCACAGGGAGGACAGGGAGGTGATTTGAGACAGCTGGCTTGGCTTCACCAAGGGAAAATCCTGTCTGGCCAACCTAGTGGCCTTCTATGATGGGATGATTGTATCAGTGGATAAGAGAAGGACTACAGACATCATATATCTGAACTTATGTAAAGTCTTTGACATGTCTTCCCCTAAATGTCTTTTTCTCCAAATTCAAGTGTGATGGATTTGATGAGTTGACTGTTAGATGGACAGAAAAGTGGGTGAAATCTCACGTCCAGAGTGTAGTGGTCAACATTTCAGAGTCCCAGTGGACATCACTAAAAGATGATGTCCCTCAGGGGTCTGTATCTGGAGCAGTGTTATTTAATAGCTTCACCAATGACACAGATGAAGGGACCAAGTGCACCCTCAGCAGATTTGCAGATGATCCCAAGCTGAGTGGTGCTGTTGACAAACCTGAAGGCTTGCCATGCAGAGGGACCTGGACAAGGTGGAGAAGTGGGCCCGTGGGAATCTCATGAGGTTTAACAAGACCAGGTGCAAGGTGTGCCTGGGCTGAGACAACTCCCAGTGTCTTCTCCAGGCTGAACATACCAGCTGTGCTTATAAGGTCTGGATCCAATGGCCCCTGAGCTCTTCCAGTGCAGCCCTTGCTGTGGTTGTGCTGCACCAAAGAAACAATGCAGCTGAAAATAAGGCACCTTGTTCTGCAAATCAGCTCCTCCATCTGGATCACCATTCATCCTCACAAAATCCTGTGCTGACATATTGCAGGGGTAGGCAAGCTCCAAGGATTGAGGACTGCTGAAGTGGTTCCTCCACAGAGGAAATCTCTGCAAGACTGTGGATAAGATTTCTCTGCCCAGGGCAAGGCCAGACTGGAAAATTACTTTTACCTTGTAGTTGCCATGGGGGTGTCAGATCCCCTGCCTAGTTCTCCTCATGGCCACACAAATGTCTAAAGGTGCTCCAAGAATTTCACCTCTGAAAATCAGATTGCTTCTTTGTGCCTGTTTCAGGTTGCACTTCAAAAGCACAAGGGACTTCACAGCACCAGCTAGGTGGATAGTTCTTTCCTCAGAAAAAAATGCATTTTTTTCTCTTAAATATAGTATTTGGGGAACATAGACAGCTGCAGAAAAATTTTTAATGAAATAAACATTTTCTTATTCTTAATAATTATTCATTTTTTAAGAGAGGTGAAGCTCTTTCCCAAAATTTGAAAGATTTTTTTCCAGCAACAAAATAAACATCCTTTAATTCATGTTCTCTTGAATATGAAAAATATATTTACTACTCCATCTTTTGCTGAGGTTACATTTTATATGAGTGATTTGTTTTTTGTTTTACATATGAAAAGTGAAAAAAAGTTCCATAGCTGTGTAACCTTGAGGGGTATTTTTGATATCTGAGTGTGGCAATTTTTCAGACACCATAATAAAGATTGTTACTGTATACATATAATCCCTTTAAAATGTCTCTCCCTGCTACTGCAGCTGTGAATGATTTCCTTCAGGGGAAAAAAATCCTTTTTCATTCTGGTCCTTCACTCCTATCTAAGTATTTGCTATACAGCCGTGCTGCAGGTTTCTAATTTGAGGCTAATTAAATGCAGGCACTTATAAAAACCAAGGATGTCATTTGCAAGGAGAACAACACTCCTGGGGATGTGAAAAATGAAAAAAAGTAATGAAAACCTTCCATTACCACTGAGGCTGCAAGGCAAAATTCTCTGTAGGTGTAGCTGCACTGACTGGCGGGGTGATGCCAGAGGAGGCTCTGGTGTGGCTCTGGTGAGCACACCAGCAGCAGGAGCAGCAGCATGCAGTGCTGACATGACATTCAGGGGAAGACATGTCAAGGACTTTACATAAGTTCAGATATATGATGTCTGTAGTCCTTCTCTTATCCACTGACGCAATCACCCCATCACAGGAGGCCTCTCGGTTGGCCAGACAGGATTTTCCCTTGGTGAAGCCAAGCTATTGCCTGAGGTCTGTGCTTGCCTGATTGCAGCCCATCATCTTGCAGGGCCTCCCAGTGCTGCAGCTGAAATAGCTGCTCAGAGAGCCCAGGGAAAAGAAGCAAAAAGGGCCTTTGCATAATATCCAGGGATGTTTAATCCAGCTGCATGGTGAGATGTTCAGGGTCCAAGGCAGAAGTCATGGGGAGAGTCCAGGATTCTGTGTCTCAAGGGATAGGGGCTGAACAGAGGCACAGGGGCAGTACAAAGATGGGGCCAATGGGGGAATGGGGAGGGAGAGGCTGAGGAACATAAGACCAAGGGGAAGAAGCCAATGGGCTCTAACAGCTTTTTAGGGAAGCTTGTGTCTCCCTAATCCAGGGAATGCCTCTCAGGGTCTCCACATCCCAGCACCTCTGGGGATCTCACTGCAGTATGCCTGGCACAGGAACAGGGCTAGTGGTGCATTTCACTGTCCTCACTGCCCTGGGGCCCTGTTCTTTCTTTACCATACAGGATTCTCTGGCCTGTGGGCCAGGCTGGAGACTTTTCCTCCTGGCAGGGACAACCCAAGGAACCTGAGTTACACGTGCAAAGAAGGTGAGAAAATTGCAAAACCCAGGCTCTTCTTCAGTCAGGTCAGAGCCCTTTGTTATTACAAGTGGAAATGGACATATTTAGATGAATTAATGTATGCTGCTGTTCAGCTACTTATCTAAAGCAGTGTGAGCTGAGAAAGTGATGAGTAAGTTAGTTTTCTCTGCCATTATTAAGTTAATTGTTGCCCTTGGTAAAAGCTGTCCAATTTTTAGGCTACTGAATATCTTGTAACAAAATTGCTACCAGTCACCAAATCAAAATTATTTGGAACACATGTTGAAAGTGGTTGCATTTTCTGGCTGAAGAGAATCTCAGTTGCAAGGAGTTACTTGATTTGACTTTGCTTCCTTATCTATTGCAGAAGACATCAGGAATAGAGAATATTGGAAAGAAAAGGTACTAAAAGGTCACAGCTAATAGTGCCTTTATCACTTTGCTGTAGTCTGCTGGCACTGGAGTAATTTTTCCTTGTGACAAGTGTTGTTATGACACAGAAATGGGAATAAAGTCCTGGCTGTGAGTGTATCACACACAAAGGAAATCTCTTACTGGAGCACAGCACAAAGCAAGAGCAAGTGACTCTGTGACTGCAAACAAGGTTTTTTTCCTTTTTTCTTTCATATTTTTTTTCTTTTTAATTACTAATATAACAAGCACTTTCAGAACACCTTTTTCCAAAGTCAACATTTGACAGCATTTGATTTGGCAAGGAAGCCAGGGAGGCACAGTCATATTTCTGCCTATGGAGAGTCGCACATATAAATGTAAATGTCTCTTCTGGGAGAAGGGGTAGATGGTCAAGTCTTCTCTTTGTGTTTCTGTGACTGAGTTTTTGTGGTTTTGTGTTTTTGTAATTGTTTTTGTGAAGTGTGGTAATCAAGGTGTGCCTGGAAAATAAGGTCAGTGATGACAGTTGATTATATAGCGTCTGAAAATTGTAGCCACTGATCTGAAGCCTAAAGGCCCTCAATGCACTGCAGCTGGTGTTATAAATGAATGGAGAAGGCCAGGGGCCAGCATCAGCAGCCTCAGGAGCCTCTGGGGAGCTCTCTTATATGTACAGCAAGGATGAAACAGGTGAGTTTGTGGTCATGTTCAGACTGGAGGTGAGGAACCATCTGCCTGAAGACCATACCCATGAGATCACAACATGCCATCTGCCCTGCAGCGTGCATGAGCATCATGTGGCTGCTGCTGCACTGGGATTTTAAAGCAGCATTCACCCCTCTGAAGGAGGTTTCAATGTTTTCTTTTTTTTCCTTCTGTGTCTTATTGTTCTTATACCCACAGAGACACAGAAATAGCCTTCCCCTTTAGCTGTCTGCCCTGGTCCATGCACTTCTCTTGAGGCTGTTCCAGCTTATGTAACTAATCGCTCCCTGCAAAGTGTGTATGGATCCATACAAATAACTTGTAATGTTTAATTAAACTAAACTGTAATCAGCAGAATTTATCTTTTGACTACTGTGTACCAGGGAAGCTTTATCTGCTGAAAATTTGCAGTGAGATTGGCTTGACTTTTAAAGGCACCATGTGAGGTTCTCATTAGCCTTATTATAATTTCTGAATAATAAATATGTAAATGATGAGTTTCACATGGGAGATTTAATTCTGTTCTCTTATTTCTGATTAGCTGGAAATACACTCTGCCTCTGTCAGATAATTGGTAGCACTGCACACCAATAAGGCATTTCCCTGCAATTCATCAGAAGCAGTTCAAATTAAAGAAGGCAGGAGCTGTTACATTTTTGACAGTTTTGTAATGCCAACTTGTTGAAGTTATAACTCAGCCATTAATATAGTGTATGAATTATTAAATCTTTCTTATGTCAGGAATTTAAAAACTGAAAACCCCAAACTGAAGATCTGAGCCTGGAGTATAAATGCTCTGGGAATCAGATTTCTGCCTTCCACTCTGCCCCATTTGTTTTCTGAACTAGTCTCTAAAAAGCCCCCAGCTTTTAGTTTGAGTAAAGTGGATGGAAAGTAGTATCCTTAGGAATTTGAACTTTACATGCACAGCTCAAAGACGTAATTTACCTGTGTGATTCTTTTTTTTTTTTTGACATCCTGACATTGATGAGCCTGGCTATATGATGACTAATAAAGTGTCACTGCAAATGGAAGATTCCAAATAAATGTGAGTGTGGTAAGCGGTGTACAACAGCTTAATATGTGAATGAATTTCCCTTTCCTTAACTGAATGCAGTGGAAGAGGCAGGATTGTATGAAGAAATAGTATTTGATTAGTAGTAGACTATCAAAATGCAAAAGTACCCTCCACATCAAGAATCCATAGTTTTAATTGATTATTGTTGTGCAGATTTTATTTTGTTGCTTTAATAATTAACTCCTATATACATAATAAAATGCAAAGAGTTCTCTACTGAGATGATAAAATAACCACAAGCAGAGACTGTGGTTTTAGCATTATTTTAGTATTTCATGACAGTGTAATATTTGAGTAATTTGGTGAATCAGATATTGTTTTCCACGTTTGAAAAAGGACTCTTTTTCTAGTTATAATGTGGACATCCACACACCATTTTTTTTCTCTTCTCACAGGGCCAACTTTAAGTCCTTCTTCTGGTAATTTGAGTTC
Organism: Pheucticus melanocephalus; assembly: GCA_013398405.1. Taxonomy (NCBI): domain Eukaryota; kingdom Metazoa; phylum Chordata; class Aves; order Passeriformes; family Cardinalidae; genus Pheucticus; species Pheucticus melanocephalus. The sequence goes on from VZSJ01004474.1 coordinate 475,936, forward strand.
AAATTTTTACCAAGCATCTACCAGCTCTCCTCCACACAAGCAGTCTTCTTGGCTGACCAAGGGCAGTTCTCCCCTATCCTGGGGCAGCTTCTCCCACCCATCAGAAGCATCTCAGTTTTATCAGCTTCTCATGCCTTTTTATTCTTCTTTACACTTTATATTACCCACCCACTTTCAAATGCACTAGTCTGCTTTGCTGCTTTTCTCTGTCATGTTGTAAAAAGTCATGGAAATGAAGTTTACTTAAACTGCCCAGATTGCCTTTTAACACTGCAAAAACAGTAGAATAAAACCAGGAAAGGTTTTAATTTTAAAGTTCTGGTAATAGTTGACAGAACATAAATAAACAGTGATTGTCAAGCTTGTCATATGTCCAAAGTGGGTCAAATATTCATATTCTCATGTGAATTATATAAGAAAATCATATGTGGCTAAATGATCTGTTTACTCAATTTTAGTGAAGATTCAACAGAAGTTTTTCTTTTCTCTAGCTTTCTAAATAATTTTTCCCTTTCCAGATTTCAATTTTCCAGTTTTGGAATTTCACCAGCTACAACCTATTAAAACCTGTCACATGAAATTATTGTCACATAATCAAATATTTAAAAAATGTGTTACTGACTTAGGCCCTAGTAAGAATTTTTTGATGGTGCATGCATTTTTATGTGTTTGTGCAATTTTTCATTATTCCTTTACAGGTGAGCCCATGTAATACAGAGAAGAGGTTGTTATTGCTGTACTGCAATCATCAACCCTTATTTCATTACAATTACTGCAGTAGTTATTCATCATCAGTATTATGATGATTTTAATAAGTTTAAAAAGCACATTCTTTCAATGTTCATTAGTTTTCTCCTATTGTTACGATCCTCATGACATCTGCTATTGGTACACATTCAAATTATAGTCTAACAGAGATGGAAAAATTCCTTTGTGAATTGAATGCAAGTCAATGTGTGTTCTGATTTGTAGTCACTCTAAAATGCAACAAAAAAACCTTTAATTCATATGCCTTTTTTTTTTTAATAGTTCTGCAATGTGAACTAGGGTACAACCCCCTGGAAGTATTATTTTCCTTCTGTTAAGTGCTCAGGAGTATGAGCAACTCTCCAAATTTATAGACTTGAGTCACAATGTCCCTTAATTATAAGGGCACTCCGTTTGGTGAGACACAACTGTTCTTTAAGTGGTACTGAGAAACTGCCTTCTGAGAGGATGGAGATGGCAATCCATGAGTGTCAGCACTGTGCATAGGGTGATTTTTAAGATCAACCACTGTGCTCCATCCCAGGGGATGTACAAAACCAGGCTTGGCCCTTGGCATTGTGCAAAAGTACAGCGGGGTTGGGATCAGAACCCCTCAAAGATGAGGTGCAAACACAGCAGCATGAACCCTGGATGTCTTGGTTTGGAAAGACACGTGTCTGCTAAGGAAGGCAAGAGCCTCCCCTGAAATGGAAAGAATGTAAACACCCTCCCTCCGAATTGTTATAAATTCAAAATTAAGGGGGTTCTCAGACAAAAATATGGGATCAGGAATAACAGTTCTTTATTAGGGAAGAAAATAAAAAAGATAAAATAAACAGTTCAATAAACTAAAACAACAGTGACAGAGTCAGAATACAACCTGACACCCTGTTGGTCAGTGTGTTGGTGACAGTCCAATTGGAATTGTGGCTGCAGCCCTCCTCGAGCATCAGGTGTGGTTCTGTTGTAGCAGTGATCCTGTGGAAAGGGTGTCATTTTCCTCTGAAGATCCAGTGGAAGAGGCAGTTGTTCCTCTGGGAAATCCAGTGGAGAAGCTGTGCAGCTGCTCCAGAACCTCCAGATTATATCCAGATAGGAATGCTTGGCTCTTTTCCCTGGGCAGAGCATCTCACACTGGGATGTTATAGTTCTTATCAGTCATGCAGTGACACTCAATAGCCTGTTATCAGCAGATGTTCCCCTAGAGGAGGGATTGGGTGGGGAAAAGGTAAGGAAAACTGCCCACTTAACAGAAGACAACTGCCATACAGATGGCAAATAGAATCAATTTGCTTGGCAATCCAAGACAGTGGGTGTGCTGTTATTCAGTACAATAGGGCTGCTCTTTGAAAATGTACAAACAGAAGCTCAGATTGAAGCTGCAATGAATGCTTTTTTGTAATGAAAGCTGAGATCATAGCACAGTCCACATGGTCTTCATTGAGCTGTCTGATACCAGAGGTGGCTGTGAAGAAACATTGTGAAAAATGTACCAAGTAGAAAGTTAAGAATTTGCTGCTCTTTTATGAGGAAAGCATTATAAAGACTTCAGTTCTTTACACTCTTAGGAAAAAGCAAAACTATTCCAAGAACGTTAAGGCTTGGTGTGGAAGATACGCATAGCAGCTGCAGCTAGCAGGGTCTCTTCCTTGGTACTGAAACATAATTTAGGCATCGTTTAATCCAGGAAATATTAAAACCACAGCAGCAGCAAGTTTTAGCATAGTCTTTCTCCAAGATACTGGAGGAAACTGTGCTTCAATCCTTTAAATAAAGTGGCCAGCCATTTTAGAAGTAGTTCCCTTCCGCTCTTCCTTCCCTTCCTGCACAATCCTTCTGAAAAGGCAGAGTCAGAACTGCACTTTGCAGGTTAAAAGTCTTCTTATTTCATGGTAAAAAATTATTCATTATATGTGAATAGTCTTCGTTTAGCTAGACTTAAGCACAGTGTCCTTATCCTGGGATGAGTTTTCTGTGACCTACATGCCTGTGAAGCATGTTTCTGCTTTGCTTCTGAGTGATTCTTTCTTCAAGACAGGACCAAGAGAGTCCTCATCAAATTGCTCTATGCATGTTTTTTATTCTCTGCTCTACTGGTCACCAGCTTCCTTGATCTTGGACTGCATGGTGGTTTAAGACCCCTGCTTAGGTCAGCTCTGCCCCACATTTAGATTCAGCAGATAATTGCTCATCTGCTGTGATAAAAGACTAAAATTATGCCTAACATCTGCAGCTGCCAAGCTGCTGTCCTACTTAAAACATGAAAACTGATGGAAGCTATAGGAACCATTTTCATTTAAAAAAGCTGTGCTAGACACCAGCAGCAAGAGGCAATCTAACACTTTCCAAACAATCATAATAAAACCATGTATGCTTCTACTCTGGATAAAGCCTAGGTCTTCTTTACTGTCCTTTCCTACTTGTGAGAGTCCACCTCCTACTCAGGAGTTGTTACAATGGAGAATTTGCTTGGCTGTAATACTGCCTGCCAAATTTGTAAATGGAATTCCTCATCAAGACAAAATCCTTCTACAATCTCACTACGATGTGAGCAGACTGTGCTGGTTCAAAAGTAGACCAGCACAAAAGTAGGAGGAATGAACCCCACACAAATACCTTGAGAGAGATTTCAGGGGTTACAATTTAATAGGAAGATTACAATAAATGCAAAGATACAGAAGAAACTGGCTTAAACCCACAAAGTCAGAATACAACCTGGCACCCTGTTGGTCAGGGTGGTAGTCAGAGGCCAATCAAGGAGTGATTGCAGTCCAGTTAAAATGATGGTTGTAATTGAAAGTGGTGGTCCTGTGGAAGGTCTGGTCTTCCGGTGGAAGTTCAGGTCCTCCTTGGGATCTGTCCAGTGGTGGTGGTGTCCCAAGTCCCCAAAATGCCCAACGTATACCGGGAGATTCTGGCAGTACCTCCCCCAATTCAAGCTGAAAGAAAAGGCAAGCAAGTAGAAAGAAAATCCTGTGTTTGTAGGCCAAAAATGCCAAAGATTATTGATATGATAGATGGGTATCTAGGATATTTCAGTATATAGTGTAAAATGAGACTGAGCATTGTGATTATTATATCTACTACAGATCCAGTTTTCATGTGGTTATATTCCATCTTTTTTTTTTTTCCAGTTCTGGTCTTGCAGACTCTCCTCCTAGTGAATAAGAGCAGAGCAGCACCTGACATGGACAATTTATATAAACTAAAGTATACCCTATTTATTTTTCTAGCTTTTAATCCATCTTGCCAATGATTTTCTGGAGTATATTAAGACATTTTGGAGACCAGTAAAAAAATTTGGGATCACAACAGGAGATACAGGCACTTTTTCCTTAGTAGTTTTCACATCTCACTCATTAACAAACAATTGTGTGATTTGCATACTACAGCAACACTGACAGGACAGCTGCAAGATTTCAGTGTGCTGTTGCTGAAAAACAAAGTATGTGTGTACACTAGTTTGGTCTTTTAAGAAGAGTAAAATATATTTGTGATTTTGAAGCCAAGTTATCAGACATTGACAGCTCAGGGCATGTTCTAAAAGTACAGAGGATTATTTGGAAAACCAAAAAGGCAATACTGTCATTAAAACCTGTGTGCACATACCAAAGAGATATACAGACGTGAGCTTTGCCTACCAAACTGATTACTGTGTGAGTAGAAATAAAGACACAGGTGTGTATTTTTGCAAATAGATCCTGAGTCAATAAATTGCACTTTCAAGATACGGCAGTAAGTATCAAAGATGCTTGAAATGAAAGTGGCAATAGGGCAGTCCCTTGGTCCCTTTGCAAAAGTCTGAGGACTAGCATAGGTATTTTAGCACTTCACAGAGAAGAGCCTTCCTGGCTTCCCACCATGAAAGCCTGTTGTGAAGGCTGACAGTCATTCTGAATACAAAGCTTTGCAGAGATGCAGCTGATGTCTTGGCCTCTCCTGCATGACTTTTTCAGTAAGACTCATCTTGGTAAATTACATTCTCTTGGCTTCTTTTACTTTTGTTTTAATGGTTACTTGTTTAAGCACTGCTGCTCCATAACACATCTTCTCTTAACTCCCTGTAGCCTTGCTCTTTAATCTTTATTCCACACTGTCCTGGGTTGACTATATGATGCTTTTATCCCCAGTCGTCTTGTTCTGCTTATGCTGAATAAGTTTTGCACCTCTAAGACTTACTGCAGAGAGTGAAGGGGGGAGAAAAGAAGTGCACAGTTTATTTTTCTTTTCCCTTCCCTCCAGACACTGCTCCTGACTCCTCCACATTCCTGCTCCTGGACTGTTTGTCTGCGGACGGACAGAGGGACGGGGCTCCTGGTTTTTTGTCTTTAGCTAGCCGAGGCAAGGAAGTTCCCTGGACTTTTGTTTTTATTTTTTCCCTTTTCTTTGGACCTCTTGAGGCCTGCTCTGGACTGAACACCCAGGGGAGCACCGACAGCTCACATCTCTGGCCCACCGGGCCGGGCCTGGCCTGCAACAACTCCAGCACCAGAGAGACTGATCAGAGACTGAGTGAGCCAAACTGCAACGTGGGGACGGGGTTTTCCCAGTTTGTCATCTCTTTTGGAGCGGCAAGGGGTTTTATTGTTTAATATTGTTTAGGTTTTACTGTTTAATAAACAGGTTTTTTTCCACCTTTCTGCAAGGAGGTATTTTTCTCCCGGACCAGTTGGGGGGAGAGGCCGTTTGAATTTGCTTTACTACCAGAGCCCCTTTTGGGATTCTCTCCCAAATTTGCTCTAAACCAGGACAAATATACACACGTATGTGAGGCATCATTTCAGAGAGATAACAATCTAAGTTCAGGAAACAGAGAGAGAGGAAAAGACACACAGAGAGCAATACATTCAGAAGGGTCTTGCTAATAATCAGGGTGACATTGAAGCCCTGGATGTGTCTCAAAGTATTTTAATACAGATTGTCTGTGATTGCAGGATAAAAGAAGACATTCGCTTTATGCCTGCAGAAGTGAGTTCATGCTACAATTATTTCTTTCACACTGTTCTTCATGCATCTCCATTTTTTTTTTTACACCTTACATTTGGTTTAGTATCACAGTCCATCAGCAAAAGTAACCAACCTACTCAGGAAATGCCAGCTGAGAGCACTGCTTCAGGACCAATTGCTCCAAATGTGAGTAGAAACAGTAAATTTGCTCTCCTTTTTTCTTCTGATGTGCACATGTTTTTCTTACACTCCCATTCTTCTTCCACAAAAATATCACCAGTCGACATATTTCATTTATGAATATATGTAGGAACATCTATCCAGAGAAACCATTATTTTTTCTTAGTCTTTTTTGAATTTATCTGCTAAATATTTGTGAGATCTTGAAACTTATTATATTCCAGCCCCTCCCTACCCATTCCCCCTTCTCCCGGCCTGGTTCCTTCACTGATGCAACTGCACAGAAACCTTTAGATTAGGAGGGATTCTCTAATTTTCATAATACACAAAGAACTGGAGTTTATATAATTCTACCCAGGAATCCTTGATGGGGATTGCACTGGCTGGAATAAAGTGGAGTCTTTCCAGACACTTTCCTGGTCCTGGAAGTGGCTCCTTCGGAATTGATGTTTTCACCAATGGTCCTTCACTGTTTTCTGGACTCTGAAGCAGTGAATTCCATGGAAACATTCAAAGATTTACTCAGTGTCCTTCTTAAAAAGTTAGGAGAAAAGAAGGTCATATGAATTTTTTGTTGTTGTTGTTAGGAAAGAAAGAAAAGAAAAGAAGTTGCATAGGCAGGAATGCCTTATCAAACTTTTAAATTCTTCTTTCTGACATACTGTCATTTGTCCTTGATTTTGAGAGCTTTACCTGCACTGGAGTCATGGACAAAATGGGCAGAATTTTTCTTATCACCCATGAAGAAAGGTTGAATTCATGGTGCCAGCATGCAATGCTAAAAATGGAATTTACAAACCTTTATCAAGTTAAAAGTATTTAATATTCAGCCTGTCCCTCATTCAACACCATTCTCAGTCTGCAAAAGCTGAGATCATATGATTATTTCTCTAGTAATTAGCCTATTTTCAGAGAGGAAAATCATTAATGAGGAATACCTTCAGGCACCAGTGGCACAGATAAGAAAAGCAGGGACTGTCATCAACTCTTGATTGCATGCTGGTGCTTGTTGGCCCCTCCTGGTTGAGGGATTTAGATCCCCTCCTCAAAAAGTAAAAGCTGGTTGCAAATACTGCAAGGTTCTAGACACTAGGTATTTATCTTCTTTTCTGCCTGAGATTCTGCATTTTTAGGCTCCCTGACTTTCTTAAAGAGCACCCAGTGCCTGAGTGTTTTCAAGGACTTAGGCATCACAAAGCTTTTGAAAAGTTTACATCTGTCATGTTTTCACACGGGCACAATGCCAGTGCCCCCATGAAAACACCTTCTCCCTGGTGTCTGCTGTGAGATGGGACCAGGAATAAGCAAAGCAGGCCCCCACTTAGTAATAAAGAAAAGAAAACTTTATTAACTAAACTACAACTCTAAGTAACAAGAAACACACAGGGAAAATGAAAACTTTCCAAAAACGTTTCCTCCTCCCCACACCAAATTTCCGATACATCCATCCCCCAAATCACCAACTCTCAGTCCATCATCACCCTTTAGATAATCAATTCTCAATTCATCAAGAGGAGAGGAGTCTCTCTTGTGCCACAGGCTTCCCCTGGAAACACTGCTGAAACCTCGTGTGCTTCCATGTCACCTGTGGCACCCACCTGAGAACATTTGCCATTGTGATCTCTTCCTTTCATGTCTAGTGCTCTCACCACTGTGCATGGACCAGAGCTGCTTCTAGGGTTGTCTTTTTAAGGATGCTTTGTCCAGTTCCAAGAAGAGCACAGTCTCTCACCTTTGGGACACCTGTCCCCCCCAGATTTCACCCCCTGGGGCTGAGGGGTACCAACACTGAATTCCCTTGGCTCTGAGCCATTGCCTCCCCCTAGGTGCAGTCTCTGTGTCACAGGAACATGGTTCTGTCCATGGCTATAACAAGAAGAGTCCAGCTAAGGCCACTCCATTATCTCTTCCTACCTAAGACTCTTCTCTACTCTCCCAACATCTTTCACTTGCCCAGACCTTCACACTTGCACATTTCCTTCTTCTATTTCATCTCTATCTCTCTTCTAGGAAAGATTAATGTTCTGCAAAGTTTTCATTGTCCATAAAAGGGTTAAAAGCTCAGGCTCTGCCCGCCTGAATCTCTCACAAGTGGCCGGACACCTTCTCACTGCACCACTGCCCCCCTTCTCCGCCGGCCCGTGGGGCTGTGCTGCCAGCACATGATATCCAATTTCAAGGTGGCACAGGCTCTCTCTCTCTCTCTCTCTCTCTCTCCTGGGGGCGCTGCCCGATGTCTCCTGGTGCTTCTCCCACCCTTCCATGCTGGGGCCTTTTCACCTCCCATCTCTGTCCAAAGCCCCAGCCTACCTTACCTGGCCGCGTGGCCTCCCCTCCCCTGTCCAGCCAGCAGCAGCTGGACGGGGGAAGAGATCCAAAGTCTTTCCCCACCAGAACCCAAGACAGCTTCCCCCGGGAGTGCTCTGCTTTTTAACCCCCGTGTTCTCAGAGGCGTATCCAATGTCCCCAGTGGCCAAACCAGCTGCCAATATTCAAATCTGAACACCTACTGGCCTGACCACTTCATATCCCAGAAATCTTACTTCCTTTCAAACCATGACAACACCTTTTACATCTGTTTCTGTAGCTCAGCAAAGATGTCATGCATATAAACACAGCCAGGGTTGTATGGGAAATGTATGCTACTGGCGCATCAAGCATTGAATGAACAGGGCCATTCTGCTCAGGAATAACTGTGATGTTTTCACACATACTATTGTTCAGAATTGCACTGGAGATTAATTGCATTCAATTTTTGGCAAATGGAACTGTAGTTTGAGTTCACAAATTTGAAAAAAATTATCAAAAAATTACTCTAACTGGAATTTATTACCTGAAATGCTCTTGCAGGGCAAGAGCAGCTGTGTGCAAGTCATATTAAAAGCTGTTCAGGAAAGATGACTCAAAAATTTGGACTGTGAGCCCTGGATTCATGACTGGATTACACTGTAATCTTCCTGCAAGGCTCCAGGCAGCCCAGGTTACTCTCTGTGTTTAAGATTCTCACCTCTAACAGAGGGACAATAACTTTTCTCTTTGTCACAGGGCATGTGCTGCAGGTAAGTGCATTAAAATTTGTAGGGTCTGTGAACACCAGAGTATGGAGGAGATCAATGTGCTTTGGAGTTTTGCTGAGGAGAAAGAGTTTTCAGAAGAGGAGCAATGCATAACCACATTATAATGCCTTTTTTCCCTCTGTATCCACCTTATATAGAAAATACCTTTGGTAGTATTTTGGGCAAGAACATGAAAATGCCGTCTCATGTGTTATCTATTTTTCCCTTCCCCTTTTAAGGGATCCTACCTAATTATTCTCAGTCCAGCTATAAAGAGAGAAAAAGAAAAAGGGCAGTCAGAGATTTCAAAGTTTTCAAAGTAATTTCAAGTACATAGTATCAAGTTACATACGTACATACATATAAATATATATATATATATATACACATATATATATATGTATATATACATATATATACACACATATATATATGTGTGTATATATATAAATAAAATAAAATTAGTATTGTATCATTTCTTGGAATACTACTAGGGAATCACACCATATATTTTTTAGTTATCCAAGAGGGAGGATTGCTCCTATACTGCTTTTCAGGCAGCTGGGACAGGAAGGAGGGAAGGAAGAAAATGAGTATCTTTCTCTATATATTTTTTTTTAATAGACATCCATCTCTGCTTCCAGACAGTTGCCTACTTCTAAAAATACGCAGCTGATAGGAGCTGCTCAATGATTTGACTGTTGGAGACAGTCAAATCATTGGGCACAATCCTCTTCGTGGATTGTGCAGAATGCACTTTGAGGGACATGATTAATGAATGTTTCACAGGGCACTGAAATATGTAATGTATGTAACCCTGAGTGTGCATGAACGAACACACATGTGTATTGGCACATTTTTGTAGTATATTAGCAAACCAAACACCCAAATTCAGTTACACTTCACCATAAGCTCCAGATATATAAACCCATTTAGTATTCCCTGTCGCTTTTTTTAAAATTCAAAATATTTCAATGCCACTATTGTTCTGTTAACATCATCAGCTTTGTGGTTCTTATCTACTGGGTCACTTTTACTTGAATTGTCCTCTCATCATGCAAATTATTAGCAAGATACAGAATTATGAAGTATTTCTGATTAAAAAATAAAGCAATAAAACCAAAAATCAGTAAAAGACTGGCTGAAGTGAATTTATAAATTACTTAAAAACTGTCCATTTAAGTTTTAAAAGCATTCCCTTTTTTTTTTTCTGTTTATAAACATTGTCTGTGGTTAGAAAAGCCATGAATTTAAATAATCTTTATCAGTCTGAGAAATTAATGATTTGAAAACTATATCAGGGAAAAATTTTAAATTATACTCTCTTCCATCTTCTCATAGAAGAATTCATTGAAGGCTTTCTAGCAAAATTACAACTAGATAGGAAGGCAGTGTTAAATAGATAAACAAACCTAGAAGATCTCAAAAAATAACTATTTCTTGATTTTCCAAATACAATATTTGAGGTGGATTCAGAAGTAGAGCTCCTGCTGTCCCCTTATTTCCTCCATCTATGACTTGCTCTGGAAATTAAAAAGTCTCAAAAAAGGGCCTTTTCAGATCTTATTGAAATGAATATTTAATCTGATTCAAATTAAATCGATGGAGTTGCTAGCACCTCTCAAGCCAGACTTTATTGTTTTGCAAGGATGAACGCTTATTTCAATATTCATGCAGACATGGGCAGCCTTGCTAACTCAGTTTAAGTGACAGTTCACACAGGGGGCTTTCAGAAAAAGAGGGCAGCAAATCCTCTGCCCTGAAGATGGGGAAACCTTGCTGTATGGTCCTTGAGGCAGTCAGCCCTGGTATGGCAACTCGGACAGGCACAGCCTGCTTGACCCTGCAGACATCCACACCCAAAATACTTTGCAGGGGTCCCACGGTACACCATGAGTAAGGCTGAAACACCTTTGTTATCTGCTGAAGCTCCCTGGGGTGCAGCATGGTCAGGAATGGTTTAGATTGCAGCAGAAGGATTAGCCAATAACGTGTGGTGTGCAGCAATAGGTAGCAAACAGCTCTGCAGGAACACCTTATCTTGAAATTTGCTTTTCTCTGTATTCCAGCTGACTTGTGCACAAATGAGTGCAGTGGAGACCAGGCTTTTGATACAGAGCCGAAGGAATGTTGCAGATACCTGGTTTTTATCTAACAACTGGAGGGAGAGGATGAGGATTTCACTTTGAGGCATCCAATGTGTGATAGAGTGAGGTGGCAGCAATGCCTGCGGGACGGTAGTGGCAGATGCACATTCCTCTTTACAGGGTGTTAGGTTTTCTATGGGCTTAATAGAGAATCATAAAGTCACAAAATGGTTTGGGTGGGAATGGACCTTTAAAGGGCATCCAGTCCAAAACACCTGCAATGAGTAAAGACACCTTCCACTAGCCTAGATTGCTCAGAGCTCCTGTAATCTGACCTGAATTTTTCCATGGATGGGGAACATCCATGACCTCTCTGGGCAATATGTGTGTGCATTCTCATGGTAAAAACTTTTTCCTTGTGTCTTGTGTAAACTGGCTCTTCTTCTGCTTAAAATTGTTACCCCTTGCCCTATCACTACAGACCCTGTCCCCATCTTCCTTACAAACACTGTTTAAGCCCAGGGAGGCTGCATTATGGTCTTCCTGGAGACTTCTACAAGCTGCACAGCCCCATCTCTCTCAACCTTTCCTCATCAGAGAGATGCTCCATGCCTCCAAATTTCTTCATGTCCCTTCCTTGGACCCACTCCAACAGTTCCATGACATTCCAGTGTTGAAGATCGTGGAGCTGCAGTCAGTACTTCAGGTGAAGTCAGACAGTAATAAATGGTTCCTTGTCTAGTCCTTTGTGATGCTCTGAAACTCTGAATGTCCCAAGCTGTATAGGGGTACAATCTTCCTGGGCAAAGGAATGCATCTTGCTTTTGTCCTGTTATTTCTGCCAAGCTGAAACTTCAATGTAAAAAATTTTCCCCTTTGTTTATATTTTCAGAGACACTTCCAGTTTTCAGTGAAAACTGACTAACGAAAAATAATTTGTTGTCAAACACATTTTTATCAGACTTGGGAGGTTGCCATGCATACATCTTGTACTGTATACCTTCTGTTTCCCCTTTTTTTATGAAAATGAGGAGAAAAAGAGAAGAAGATCAAGCAATGAATAATGTTATATTAAAAAAAGGGCTTTACAAGCAACTCAATTTTGGTTGAAGTTTTTAACTAGTTCTTAGACTACCAAATTAGTTTCTGCTTGGATTACCCTGGAATTCTGTGTAGGTGCTGGGGTAGCTCAAGTTTGCTGGTAGGAATATAATACTGGTTTTGACTGAATATACTGAGCAGTCCTTTGGGATTAGTGGTGTGTGAACTGTTTAAAGGAAAGGTCTGGAAATTTGTAGGTAGCAGGTCAAAGCTTTCAGTGGATATTGACAAGTATGAAGGAAGATGGATAACATGGAGATAGACAGCGAGAATAAAGTCACAGAGAAAAACAAAATGGAATAACCAAAGCAGTTTATAATTAAATGTGTATGGCAATACAGTTTCCCTTTAAAGATAACGTCTCTCATCCTGCAGTTCACGTCCTTGTTCCTGTCTATCCCAGTCTAGCTGTAATTTCCCACAGTATTTTTCCAATATTGCAGAGTGAGGGAGTTAGTTGAATCCTACTGTCTTGATATTGAACACTATTCCTTGCTTTAATCAGAGTACAACCTTCTTTCCTCTAGTAGATATGGAATATGGTTATATTTCCTCTAAAGTTAACTTTTCTCTACCATCTTCTCTTTCTGGGGCCAGCAGTGTGGGACAGCAACTGGCCGAGAGGGAAGGGAGCTGGGCTGCTGGGTGCCCCCAACTCCATGCTCCAGCCATCCTCCCAAAGGAAAACTACATTCCAGCCTGTCAACCCTAGCAGTCCTTGTGGTCAAAACTTTTACAGCCATCTCCATTCCTATTTCTTTTGATTATTAATCCAACTGATATCGCTTCTTGCAGAAGATAACATAAAGATTCTACAGAAATGTAAAGTTTTTTAACGTCTTCTAAAAATTTTTAAATCCAGGGAAGGAGGGTTCCTTCTCATATTAATGCTTGCCTTTCTCATGTGGCTGACACTTTAACCCAAAATCTTTCTGTAGCAAACCAATTGGTGAACCACTGACTTTGTGGTCTTTAAACAGAAGTTCCTGGGCTGGGGAATGACTGGGAAGGCACATCCAGCCCTCTCAATCCTGCACTACAGCTACAAGGAAATTAAATCTAAACTATCTTAAAAATACTGCATGAATCTTCTCTTTCTGTGATAGATGTGTTACAGATTTAAGTTACTACTTTGGTTGTAGATACACTGTATTTCCTGGTTATCATAACCCTCAATAGATCTATTGAATTCACAGACTAGGAGCCAATTTACTTAATGAAACACTTTTGCAAGTGATATGTTTTATATGTATGTAAAATGATGAAAAAGTTGCATGTCTAGTGTGTAAAACCCCTAAGGATAAGTGATCTTACCACACAGGCAGCAATAGGAATTGGGCCAACTGTTGCACTGCAGAATTTGCTTCTCCTCTAAACTCTTCACATGAATTTGTCAGTCAAAGTTATCCTGGAAATCAGTGGAGGTCTAGTTGCTTAGTTGAAAGCATATTGTGAGCCTTGAGAAGAGTTGAAAACATGACTGACGTATAGAAGGCAATTCCAGGGGAAAGGTTCAGCTGAGCTCATGGTCATTTATATAAGCAAAGACTTACTTGGAGCCCATAAAGCAATCTTTGTGCAAGCAGTGCCTCTGGTCCTGTCATGAGAACTCTGTGTGGGCACTTTGATATATAGGTCAGGTCACACAAGGTATTTCTCACATTATATCTGGGACTGGACTGGATTGCCAGCCTAGGAAAGTTTACAGTATTTCATTTATCTAAACATAATAGCAAAAAGGGAGCAGGAGGACTGACTTTGTTCACTGACAATCAAAGCACGTGCCCCAGGCTTATATGGCCCAGCTTTGGAGTTCAGGTTCCTTCCTGCTACTGTTACCTATCTCAGGTAGATTAGCAAAACTTCTTTGCAGCTTCCAATTGTGCTTCCCAGACTTAACACTCCCATTTTAAGCCTCACGTGGGTGAAAAGATGTCATTAAAAAAATGCCCTGTGAATTAGCTAGACAGAATAAAATTTCATTTAAATTTTATGTTTTTAACCTGATCAGTGTTGCAGAAATATTTCAGAAACTCAAAGCAGCATTAAACAAAGTCTGTAGAACTTCTTTCACTCTTTCTCATGGGGGAAAACTGAGCTGTGATTAAAATCTTGCTGCAAAACTGGAAATGGTGGGATGTCTTCAGCCCTGGACTATACATGGATCAAACTTATATTAAAATTAATACAAAACCAGTGTGCATTCTGCACAACATTGATGATTAATATTTGAAAGAAAATTAGAGAGTGAAAGGTAAGAATGGGCTGACATCTTCCATACAAAACTTTGAAGTCAAAGAAATGGAACACAAAGGAAAGAATCTTTATCAGAAACAGCTTGATGCACTCACAAAACTACTAGAAAGACATATTCTTCAACAAGTATCTTTTCAGTACTTTTTAAGAAAAGTGCCCAGTCAAAGCATGTTTTTCCATTATTTGAACCCAGGAGCTGAAGTGAGTTAAGTGCTACAGGTTTTCAAAAGAAACTGCAGCAAATGCATTATGTTAGATCCTGCTTAAGTACAGTGATACATACAAATCTTTGATCTTTCAAATATTGTGGGATCAAAGTATTCACTGTTTTGGATATAAACCTGTGCTAAAATCAACTGATTATGGCTCTGGCCACAGAAAAGAACCAGGTACAAATGACTTTGAACTGATGCTACTCCAGGTAGTCTGTGCACTTTTGAGGTAATTTGCATGTCTTTGAACTTAATTTCTTTTCTATTGCATGCTCTGGAATAAATAGCAGTTACTAATAATCTATTTAAAACTGATTTTTGTGCTACACTGTTACAGAGAAAGAGAGAGATTAATAGAAATGTGTAGCTGTGTGTATTTGGTCTCCTTACTCTTAATATATACATTAATAGAAAGATCACATCTAGCACCCTAGTTGCCAGTTTTTCTTAATTGGCAATGCTTCATCCTAAATCAAGCACTCACAGTAGCATGAATTAATTAATGAAAGCACAAGAAAATTTTGCAATGGGTCATTCTTGTTACCAGTGCTTATTTGATCATATAAAAATAGTTTGAAGTTTTAGAGGGAGGGAGGAGGAATTGCTTTCTTGTCTTTAAAGGGCAATCCTCATAAAAAAAGCAGCCCAGAGCTATACAGAAAAAAGCTCTGGATAAACCATTTGAAGGTAGGGTACTTGCTATACTCCTGGATCCAGTGAAAATTTTGATCATCACTAATCAATGAACAGAAATGCTACATTTCACAGGTTTGTTTTTATAAATCAAGCTAGGAGAATGATAGAAAAAAGTAGTAGAGAAGCTTTATTGACTTCTCAGCATGTTTTCCTCCTCTTCCTCTAAAAATAATACTGGCCCCAAGCACCTACACCCTCACCCCTCTTTCCATGTGATTCAGGAATGCTAGGTCCCCACATGGCTCCTGCTGAGTAACACTTCAAAACAAGAGATCTTTCCACTACTGGGCCTGTCTCCTGCAGCACACAGGTGCTGAACAGATTTTTTGGAGCACTGACCCTCCTCTGCCTGTTGCAGTCCTTGCCAGCACTGGGGGCTCCATTTTGGTGTGCCCTTGGTGTGAGCACACAGATCATGGACCTTCCTGACCGTGCATGAGAAGCCCTCTACCCAGTGTACAGCCCCAGCAGCCCTCTGTACCTGGTTAGATTAAGGTTATATAGAAATGTCCTTGTTGGTGCACTGGCTGCTTTAACAGGTTTTTAAGGTTAACAGGTCTCTCTGCATCTTCTCTGCGTTTTTGTGAATATGTAAACATAAGAATGCCCATTCAGTCATGGATGCAGGAAACCAAGGACAGCAGTCAGGAAGGCTGGTAGTACACAGACTCTTTTCCTTAGGATGTTTTCTCCAGGAATCCTTTCCTCTTACTCAAGTACTTTATACTACCCTCCAAAGCAAAAACTAGGGGGCAAAATGCTTTAAGGGAGAGGAAATTCCTAAACGATACACACAAATATCACCCACAAAAAGATACAGGTCATTGAAAACTCAAAGGTTCTAATACCTGAAATGATTTTGGCTTTGAGAAATGCACATGAATTACTGATGGTTATTTATATTTGAGGCTAACAGTGACTTGATACAGTAAGAATGTTGTTCTTTAAAAAAAGAGTAAGAAATTACCTAGAAATTTTACAGGGTTTTTTCTAATCTTTACAATAAAGAAACTTTCTTTTTTTCAATGAAGCGTGTAGATTTTGCTGGAGATTAGAATTAATTTTTTTTCTTTTCATTCCCCCTAAAATGCACATAACGCAGTTTGCATGTCAAGCCAGCCCAGCATTCCCTAAGTGTTGAATGTTACCTGGATATGTCCAAAAGTCT
Source organism: Pheucticus melanocephalus (assembly GCA_013398405.1). Lineage (NCBI taxonomy): Eukaryota > Metazoa > Chordata > Aves > Passeriformes > Cardinalidae > Pheucticus > Pheucticus melanocephalus. The sequence continues at coordinate 492,386 of VZSJ01004474.1, forward strand.
AAAAGGACATTGCTTTTTGGACCTTGTCTGTAGTGTTTCCCACTTAGCAAATTTAATTTCTAATTTCACTCATCCTTGTGAATTCTTCAGAACAGGATCCAATGAATGGAATAAGACCTAACCTGATGGAGTGAGCTGAAGTATGTGACTTTGAGAAGCTTGTGATTCAGCATACTTTTGGACCAGAAGTATATTCACTGATCATGCACATAAGACAAGGTTCATCTATGAGCAGCTCAATGTATGAAATACCATTGTTGAAGAATATTGCACTCAAAAGAGGCTTTCAGTGCCTTTATTTACTGCTTGAACTTTACACTGCTGAGTTCTCCTCTCATACAAAAAATTAAATAGTGCCCTAAGCTTTTCTACAAAAAATAAATCAGTGCAAAGGTAGCTTAGTCCATTTTGCCTTGCTTGTCTATCTGTTGTTCCTTAAAGGTATGCAAAGTTTGACTGAAGTGCCTATTTGTCCAGAACAAAATCTACTTCAACTCTTTCAGCTTTGCCAACAACATCAGAGGAGAGCAGGTAAGTTATCAGGGAAAGGAGAAAAAAACCTCATGCAGTATTTCAGCCTAGTGCCATGTAAACAGGCTCTTAAATGTATGATTCATGTACCTCATTCATCTACAACTGTTTGTACTAAGCTGACACACTGCCATAACACTAAATAAATTACTAGTGCATTTGGCATTTGTAGGTTTCCTTCCTCGTGCTTTCCCTATCACATCCCTTCAAAAGACAATTTCTTCCAAGATTCCTTGCCCAAACACTACATTTCATTGCTTGTTAGATGTCATAAAATAAAACAAAACCAAAACATAAAAAACGACAAAAAAGTTATTTAGATGGAAATTAGGATAACTGAATTATTTAACAAACATGCTCCATGGAAATGCAAAAATTATTCCAAATGTGTGGAAAGGAGCTTTAAGGTTATGGTGCTGTTAAGTCAAACAACTTTTCTTCCTTATGTCTTTAAAGTTACCAGGCTACTGTCATGCAATTGAGTAGCAAAGTGGGAAAAACATATGTTCTTCTTTGAAGACATAATGTCAATTATAAGCCTCTTGAGGTCCTTCTGGCTTGTGTTTTGGTTAAACTGGTTAATTAGAAAGTGAGATAGTTGAACTTGAGCTAGCTGCTGAAAGTGCACAGTGTAGTAAAAGCTTCAATAAATCAAAAGCAAGAGGGTGAGTCTGCATGCCTGTGAAGAGAGATGAAGGCAGGCAAAATGTTCAATGCTTCCAAAATCATGGGATTATTTAGGTTGAAAAAGATCCATTATCATTGAGTCTAACCTTTAACCTAACACTTTGCACCATATCTACATGTGTTTTTAAATGTCCCCAGGGATGGTGACCCAACCGCTCCCACAGGCAGGCTGTGCCAATACCTGGCTAACCTTTCGGTGAAGAAATTTTGTCTAATAATCAATCCAAACTTCTCTGTCACATCTAGAGACCTTTTAGTCTCATCCTTTGCCTTGCTACTTGGGAGAACAACCTCCACCTGACTGCTACCTCCTTCCATGTATTTATGGAAATTGAAAGGCCCTCCTTGAGCCTCCTCTCCAGACTAAACAGTCCCTGTTCCCTCATTCACTTCTCATATAAATTGCTTTTCAAACCCTTCACCAGCTGTATTGCCCTTCTTTGGACATGCTTAACAGAAATAAACAACAGGGTCATAAAGTAAGCTAAAGAAAAGCAACAGGAAATTTTTTGAAAACTCCTAGTTCTAGATCTGGGGAGAAACTGGAAGAGCTACAAGTAACGTACTGTGCAAACTGTGGCATGATAAGCACCACAGAGTGATGGGATTTTATTAGCTTAGCTTTTATTGGCTTAGCTCTTGAGTGCTTTTAAACAGTGGGACATGATTTTTACATTATTTGTCAAGAAACATACATATTCTCTGCAGTCCTGAAAACTTGAGATGGGGATGTGCTGAATGTTGCTGGGCCGGGGAGAGTAACACAAGGGGAGGCAATGTTGTAGGATGGAATTCACTAAAAGAAAAATGAGGGCTCCTTGAGTCGCCAACACTGTGAATAAATAACATATCACACAGAGAAATTTGAAATGTTCAATGACTTTTTTCTTCATTTATAACAAACCAGGTAATTATGATCAGATTTTTTATAATTATTTGATGATAACAGTCTGGAGTAGGAACCTGAGCCAGAAAAAGAGGGAAAATAGTAAAAAGACTATTAAATTAGGGAGTAATTTGAGCCAAACTAAGTAGTCCATATAATGCCACCAGGGGAAGCTGAATTAGTTCCTTAGGTATTACTGATTATATTTAAGAACTCGAGGAAAAAAGTGCAAAGAATGTAAGAGATAAAACCCCACATGTTAAAGGGTACAGACGAGTTTAAACTCATTAAATAAGCAGCCCCTGGAACAAATATTATATGCATAGACCAGATTGGAAGTGTGAACTGGATGAGTGGACAGTGAGACTGAGAACTGCCCAAACAGCAGATCTCAGAGGGTCATAACCAGTGGTACAGGGTCCAGTTGGAGGCTTGTCACTCATGGTGACCCCCAAGGTCCATAGTGGGTCCAGTCTTGTTTAATTTATCCATCAATGGCTTGGATGAAGGGCAGAGGCCTCCTCAGCAATGTCACTGACAACACAAAGCTGGAGCAGTGGCCCATAGCCCAGAGGGCTGTGCAGCCCTTCAGAAGGACCTCAGCAGCCTGGAGAGATGGGCACAGAGGAACCTGCTGAAATTCAGCCAAGGCAAGTGCAGGCTCCTGCAGCTGGGGAGGAACAGCCCCAGGCACCAGCACAGCCTGGGGGTGCCGTGCTGGGAAGCAGCTCTGTGGAGAAGGAGCTGCGGGTCCTGTGGGCAGCAAGCTCTCCATGAGCCAGCAGTGCCCTGGTGGCCAAGAAGGCCGGTGGCATCCTGGGGTACATCATGGAGAGCAGCGCCAGCAGGCTGAGGGAGATAAACCCTGCCCCTCTACTCAGCCCTGGTGAGGCCTCACCTGGAATGCTGTGTCCAGCTCTGGGCTCCTCAGTAAAAGAGACACATGAAACTCCTGGAACTCCTGGAGTAGGTCCAGTGGAAGCCAACCACGATGATTAAGGAAGCCTCTGTCTTATGAGGAAAGGCTGAGTTGGGCCTGTTCAGCCTTGTTAAGAGATCACTGATGTGGGATCTCATCAATTTCTGTAAGTATCTAACGGGATGGTGTCAAGAAGCCCAGGCTCCTTTTAGTGGATGCATGCTGTATCTTAGTAGATCATGCTTATCCAAGTAATAGCAGAAGAGGCAATGACCAGAGACTGATCCACATGAAGTTCCAATTAAAGAACTTTCTGTGCAGGTGCCCACACACTGGAGCAGATTGCCCAGAGAGGCTGTGGAGTTCCTCTCAACTGGAGATTTTCCAGAACTGTCTCGACTCAATTCTGTGCCACATGCTCAGGGATGACCCTGTTTGAGCAAGGAGGCTGGACCAGATGATCTGCTGTTGTTCCTTTCAATATGACCCATTCTGTGAGAGCATGGTAACTCAGCAAATTAATCTGAGTAGAAATGCCAATGAATTACAGTTTATACTACCACGATCTACCAGTCAATGCTTTCATTAATCAGATGAAGACATGAGTCAAAAATGGACAGACAGAAGACACATCAAAAATGTTTTCATTAAGTGCATGTCAAACTGAAATTTAGCTAGTAATAGTTACTGTTGGGAGGAAGTATATAGTATAGTGCAGTTGAACCCCACATAAATGAAAAGTTTGAACCTGCTTTCTCTAGTAAGCATTATCAAAACATCATTACTCCTAGACTCCAAAGACTCAATTTCTAACAGTGATCTGAGTATTTTTGGACAAAGGAATGACTAAAAATATAGACTAATTTAATCTAAACTAGATTAGATTAGATTAGATTAGATTAGATTAGATTAGATTAGATAGTCCAGAAATAAATAGTTCAAACCCATCTTCCCACATGCCCATACTGTAATATTTTCTTGCTTTGCTGGTTCTAGCTGCAGGGCTACATGTCTGTTCTAGCATCCTGGACCACGGAAAGTCTACCTCCATATACTCTCTGAGGCCTGGTGGTTACTGTGGGGACCTAGTGAGGGCAGGAAAAAGGGACACATGTGAGCCAGGAGTGGTGGGAAATGTACAGCCTGGGAGGTGTCCTGAAAACAAATAACACACCTTCCCCCTTGGATTTTCTCTGTGTCTATGTAAAAGTCTGTGGGACAGAAGTAATGGTCATCCAGAAATGTGACAGCAAGCCAGACTGAGCTGACAGGGAGGTAAGGGAAACAAAAAAAAAAAAAAAAAAAAGAGCAAAACCTGTTAATAATGATATTTTTTCTCTTACAGTCATTCAAGAGTGCTCTAATATTGATATCACACCTTTACTTCCTGAACTGTCGCTTCATCAACTTACTTTCTCTTCTTTTTTTGACAGACTTGATCTAAAATCCAAATGTTTTCAGTGTCCCATATGTTTTTTCCAACTTCAGCGAGTGAAACAAAACACCATCTTAAGAGATGAACCTTTTCTTCCATTCCAACTTGGACACTTTTTCTACATGTTTCCTAATATAGTAATAGATGAAAGCTCATCAAGGGTAGCAACCAAACCAATGAAAATTACCCCAATTTTTGAGCTCAGACATGACCCTCACAGACAAATTCCTACACAATATTACTTTCACCTCTCCATATAAAAAGCAAGATTTTCCAAAGTGCAGAAAACCACCCAACAAAAACTTGTGGGATTGTTGATATGCTTAAAATAATGTATAGGAATATAGTATGTTAGCAGGTCTCAAGAGTGTTGGCTCCTTGAAGCCATTGCCATCATGTATTTCTGTTTAGTGCAAGAATGAGTTTTAGGAAGTTCTGAGAAGCTATTTAAATGAAAATAAACTATATTGAGTAAAATTGTGGAACCTTCTTATGCTTTGATCTTGACAAGTATAATCCAATTATCTTCAATGGTATTTTAGATTAAGTACTTTCCGATTTGGCCTCAATAACAATAGCAATGAAAAATATTAAGATGAGATAAATAATCTTACTTTTGCATACTCCTAGTCCCATCACTGATCAGATTACTTGTGTCTATCTGTTCTATGTTTCAAGAGACTGATGTTCCGGCTTATAATATAGAAAGATTTTAATTCTATTCACTTCATTAAATAATGCTGCTCAAACAAAAAAAAAAGATTGCTAAAATCATCACAGTGTAAAACGAGAACTCTAATTTTAATTAAGGACCAGTCCTTGATAAGAAGGAAAGCCAGTCGCTTATGACATTTGAGTTTCAACCGTGTCTCTAAGAGGAAGCCTGAAGTCTCTAACCTATTGTGGGAGTTAAAATTCTGGTTTATCTTTTATATTTTATTAGTGCTTTCTGCACATGATATCTATGGTCCAAATTTTGACACTTCAAAGATAGTGTTGGAAATGGGGAAAGCTGAGAAGAAAGTTCATCTGTATGATATTCAGTCCTGACACATTTTGTTCACAGCTTTCCCATTTCCCTTGGTTGTCACATGCGGAACTAGGTGGAACACTTCAACTAAGGTTTTTTTGCAGAGGTGCATTGATTTTGCTAGCTTTTTAAAGAGGAAGTATCGCTTTCCAAGGTCCAGGTGCTTGCTCTCTACTCTTCTCTATCTAGGGAATAAAACATCTTTCAGCCAGGAAGAAGCATGGCTGCCTCATAGGAAAGTGTCTGAAATACTTCCCCAATGGAGATGGAAGTGAGAGAAGGAGAGTGTGCATGGCAAGAAAGAGTTAATTAAGTTTGTTATAAATTATAATATAGATTGTTGGATGGACTGTTTTTTACCTGATAACTACAATGGCTGCTGGAGGCTAGGACCAAGATTTTAAAAATCTCCCTGGATGTTCATATTGGTATATGAAGACAAAATATGAACAGGAAATATATGAAAAGGAACTATATGGCAGCTATGATTGAAACAAAAGATCCCTTGCCTTCCTTCTGCCTTTAAACACAGACCACATCTCCCAGATTCCCCTCGTTTTCAGGACTCTTTTGTTCAACTAGGAAGTGAATTTTGGCAGTCTGCCTTGAAGGTCTTGCAGTAGACTGGCTGCTAGTTTCAGTGTCTTCTTCTGAGAAGGACCAAACAGGGGCTGCCCACTAAACCTTGGTGAGAACAGCAGAGGAAGGGGATTTTGAGATTCACTGTCACATGGGTCTAGCGCTTCTCTAAAGGAGACAGAACATTTGACAGCCACAGGGTCAGTCAAAATTGTGTTCATTTGGAATCTACCCTGCAGTAAAGGCAAAATTGAATAGTTCATGTAATGCTTTTTACTCCCATTCATTGCAACAAAACACAGAGTGTGAAATGGTTCTTTCCAGAACCTACAACTGATGAGAGGAGCAAAGTGCATTGCTTTTTTCCCTCGTCTTGTTAAGGGAGTACACAGCAGATACGCCCTTACCTCTGCTCATAACCAAAACTTAGTTCTCCTAGATGCCTTTTACCATACCAACCTTCTTGTAACATCCACTTATCATCTGGTATCTTCCCCTTCTGCAGGATCACAAAAAATCTCTTGCTGAATCACAGGCTGTCCCTAAGAGGGATAAGTCTTTTCTAAGTCTGGAGAAGGAACAAGAGCCTATTTATCTGAATTACTGGAAATGTTCTTTGGAAACAAATGTGCCAGTTCTTGCTTCTTTAAGATTCCTTATCATAATCAAAACTACAAAACCAGTGATGTTTCCCCACATGTACTAGGTAAATAACCCCTGATTTTGCAGGTGCATTTGGTGGAAGGAGCATTGATACAAAGCCTAAAGTATGGGTGGATAGAATGGAAAGACAGTTTTCTTCGCTACCAATTGTTTGAAAATATTCTCATAAAAAAATAAATTCTTTAAAAATAGGCTGAAAACACTATAACCATGTGAAAGTAGTATAGCTGTATAATGTAATTGTCTCCTGATGATAGAGTGGAATCAAGACTTCACATGGATTGACATGTACATAAGTTGCATTTCTGCAGGAATTTAAATAGTGACTCAAAATTTTCACCTTGCCATCTCCATTCATATACTAATTTCCATTTTCTGGTGTAATTTTTCATGTCATTATCGCTCTGTGTGTTTTCTTTTTATACACTGCATTCACTTCATTTCTCCCTTTCATTTTGCTTCCTTTGATACCCTAACAGCTGGGTTTAAGAAAGTGCCGCTTTTATTTGCTGTCACTACCGGAAAGGAAATTAGCACCTTGATGGGAGGCGTGCTGTATGGAGCATATAGGCATTACAGAGCTCTTAACACATTTCACTTCACTGTGATTAACAAAATTTAAACCAGGCATCAGCCACTTCCTTTTCTCCCTACAATGCCTTTGCAGAATGACAGCCACAGAAATGTGCACTATGAAAAGTAGCTCAAGCCTCACCCTTGATATTGTTGTCAGAGGACAGCAGCAGTTCAATAATGAACTTTTTTTTCCATATATTATTTGAGAGGAATTATGATCAGTCAACCTAATGGCTTTTTAGTCAATTCCCAATTGCAACAACAATAGTTACCTCTAAAATATGTCAGCATTAAATGCAGTTAGATCGTAAGGGCTGGATCATGAGCAATGCTGGGGGTTGAAGGGTCAAGAAAAAAGACTGTATGTTCCCACCTTCAGGTAACAACAATCTGTGAGGGACTGAAATAATAATGGTTAATGACTCAAACAGCTGGCCATGTGTGAAAGCAGTGGGTGCTTTGCTGAGGCCACGTTTGCACCCTTCAGCCAAAGGGGAGGAGGAGATGTTTTGCCGGGTGACGGTGAAGCCTCTGATCTGTGTAAGAACAATTCAGGTGCAGAGGGAGTGTGCACCCATCACTGCAGAATGACTGTGCAAATTGACCTTCATTCTAGTAGCAGCTGGAGTTTGAGCCAGATAAGAGGCAGATTCTACTAAGTGGGATAATGCTTTTTATCATGCTAAGGTCCTCCATGCACAACTGGATCAGGTGTCAAAACCCTCCCCTGGGAAAGTAGCAGGAGATTCACATAAGAACCTGAAGGTATCCGGCCCTTCTGGCTCCACTGCTCCAATGTGAGTTGCAGTGTCATGTCATAGAAGGTGTCTGACTCTCTAGGACATGACACCAGTGATCCCAAGGATGCCTCCAGATTCACTTCTGGAGCCTTCCACCAGAGGCCTGCACACAACCCACAGTGCTGTATCAGAGGGTGTAAAACTCCCACACCCCCAGAGGAGGTGCCTGGGTGTTCCCATAAACCTGAAGGTATATTAACCCAAAACACACACCCAAAACTCTGGGTTTTGTGCTTTTCCCCCACCCATGACAGACCCAGACTGTGACCATTACTTCAACCAGCAGACACTGAAATTGCAAAAATCAAGTCTTGTCACTGGGTCTATGGATGGTGACATTTTTTTACGCTTATGCTTTTTTTTTTTTCTTTATTTTCTTTATATGCTTTTATATTGTTATATTTCTACAGATAATAACACAGATGTCTACCATTGCAACCAAAGAATTCTAAAATAGACCCTACATGTACATTCACACTGAGTGACTGTTATTTACATGCATGTATATAAACACTGGTCATTCAGTTTCACTCTAATCCACTCCAAGGGATCTATTAACCTCCCCTTCAGGGTCAGGTTGTAACACAGCCTGTACAGACAAGTATCTAGGAGCTGTTAGAGCAGAATTAACTTACTTCAAGTCCCAGGAAGAAGACACCAGAAGACATGATAGGCAAATCTTCCAGCAGGATGCACAGGAAAGAGCAGTAGCTCTTCCCCTGAGAAATGTAGTAACCCACTGCTTCCAGGGAACAAGTGTATTCTACACTGTAGATACTAGCTTTGTAAATTTCAACCCCCCCAACTATTTTTAGTAAGATGGACTTTTAGGAAAAAAACACAATGAGAATTTTTCTTTCCAATCAGAATCCCACTACCTTTGGAAATCACAGTCCATTCTTCCAGAAATGCAGAGAAACGTATTCAACATATTCAATTATGAAATGCTATTGACTGTTAACTGCTGTTGAACTCATACTACCTAATTTTAGGCACCTAAGTAGGTGTGTGTTTTCAAAGAGTTGTCTCTCTGATTCCTTATGTGGTCAAAGCAAAATGCTCCCCCATAAAAATGAACCAGGGCAGAAATGTTCTCCAGATGCTCTGAGTTTCCTTAAATCAACCTCTCTCCACAGACCACAGAAAGACCTTAAAGAGGATATTCTCCTAACACAGGCATTAAGGACACACCCTGGAAAATGAATCTGTTTAATATGCATACTCATGGATGAATAAGGCAGAATGGTATTCCTGGTATCTGATATAAAATAAATAAGTGACTATTAGGGAAATATAGCAAATCCTGTTTCTTTAGCAGGGACCTGTATCAAGGGTCAAAATAACTCAAATCTAGCACTTCATGTGGTCCCTCATCATGTCTAAAAGGAACATAAGATGCTGGAGGACTCAGGGTCAAGGATATTCCATTGTCAGGGGTTGACAATTATTATTAAATATACCCTTGATTTTCACCTCGTACTCCAGGTCCAGGGCTGCTGTTGGCATCCCTTTTAATAAATGCATGCAACTGTGCTTCAGAGATTTGAAGTGCCTCAAGTGTCAAGAAGCCTCACATTTTTCTTTTCACAAATAAAAATAAAGAAATTATATAACTGGTCCTACTGTCCTTGTACCTATGCTCTAAACTGTACTATATATGAACAAGTACATCAATGAGTCCTTTAGAGAGAGATTACTTCAAGCCAAGCCTTTTGAAAATAATGCATTTTTTGTGAAGTGTTTACTAACTCACCAAAATAGCTCCAGAAATGTCACACAAGAGACCTGCTTAAAATTAAGCGCATTGTCAAAAATACTCAGTTTAACTGGGGTCTTCTGCTAACTTCTGGTTTGTCCAACTGCAATTCAATGTGATTTCTTGCACTTCGTTACTCCTCTGTGAGGCCTTTTCACTACATCTTGAGATGAGCTGTTTTGTGTTGTGTGGAGAGCTCTACAAATATCAGGAAGGATTTGAGCCTGAAACAAAGAGAATGAGGTGCTTAAACAATGTAAAAAAAGCTGCATGGCAAACCAGCATTAGGTACAGACATAAAGAAGGGACTTCCTAAGTTACCTAAACAGTGCCATGAGAAGGCATTTAGGAGCTCACAATTACTTGACACTGTAGGTTATTAAATTGTTAAAAATGTTGAAATATCAGTAGAGCACTTTCCCTCAATTTCCTACTCACAGTAGAGTCTGAATCAGTGTTCCTGTGTCTTTCTCATGTCTTATTTTCACAGAACCACAAAATCAGTCAGTTTGGAAGGGACCATAGTCCAGCTTCCCTCTTCAAGCAGGGTCATCCCAGAGCACATGGTAGTGGATTGTGTCCAGTTGGTTCTTGAGTATCTCCTGTGAGGGAGAGTCCACAATCTCTCTGGACAGCCTGTTTCAGTGAGTGGTAACACGCACAGTAAGGAAATTCTTCTTTATGTTCAAGTGGAATTTCCTGTGCATCAGTTTCTGTCCATTACCTCTTTCCTATTGCTTGGCTCCCCTTAAAGAAAACTCATCCACGCTCTTGACACCCTCCCCTCAGACACTTATAGAAATTGATGAGGTGCCTGGGGTTGTTCCTCCCCAGCTGCAGGAGCCTGCACTTGCCTTGGCTGAATTTCAGCAGGTTCCTCTGTGCCCATCTCTCCAGGCTGCTGAGGCCCTTCTGAAGGGCTGCACAGCCCTCTGGGCTATGGGCCACTGCTCCAGCTTTGTGTTGTCAGTGACATTGCTGAGGAGGCCTCTGCCCTTCACCCAAGTCATTGATGGATAAATTATACAAGACTGGACCCACTATTGGACCTTGGGGGTCACCACGAGTGACAAGCCTCCAACTGGACCCTGTACCACTGATTATGACCCTCTGAGATCTGCTGTTTGGGCAGTTCTCAATCAGTTCCCAATCTCCCTGTTCACTCTGTTCCCTCCTCCTACTCCCACTTCTTGAGTTTGCCTATGAAGATTGCATGAGGGACAGTCAAAAATGGTGTCCCCCAGCTCTCTCAACATTGATGGATGCATCCTGTCAGTGATAGTGGAGCCCTGGAAAAAGTTAAAGATAGAATCTAAAACGTTAAGCTTTGTGTTTTCCCAGATAACTGCACCTGTGTAAGCAGTATGATAAACGATATAATTGTTAGATGTGATGAATGTTTAGTAATTAAATATAATTATTATATAATCATAAGAAGAATCATGAGAAACTATGTTGGAAATTAAGGGAGCTATGTTTAGCTGAAATCTATGTATACAATAGAACAATATAAGTTTAATAATTAACATGAAAGTTATATAATGATAGAGTATAAAACACGCTCACCTCGAATGTATGGTCGGAATTAGATTTGGGTGAAAACCAACCCAATTCCCAGAGCTCTTAATAAAAAGCACCACATATAATCATTATGTGATTATGTGTTTCTGAACGCTAACATCAGGGTACATGGACTGGCAGATGTCAAGCTTGTTTAGGTGTTCTCTGACCAAGGGAAAGTCTCCTTTTCGGCATTCCTTTATCCTCAATTCTCCATGACCAAGGGAAAGTCTCCTTCCCAACACTCCTTTTTCCTGGTATCCTGGGTCAGAGGGCGGGTCTTCGTGAAGTGAGGGCAATCAATCAATATGATTGGTAAAGCAAGTTTTGGTTTATTTTGAGTACACCAGTAGTTTTACATTGTTTCCAGTAATTATGCATACTTGTCGTTAGTTCATTGGTTTAATTGCTCATACTTATTGTGAGTTTATTGGTTTAAAGCAACCGATTACATTTGCATACTGCTACTTTGTGGTTTCCTACTTTGTGGTTTCTATTCTCATCGCTGCCCTTGCCCTTTCCACCTTGTCAGCAGGCCGGATGCAGCACATTTTGCAATGTTCCTATCATGGCCTGGTTGTGCTAAGTGCTTATGCTAAGCCACTTTTGCTAAACCAAGATGCATGCTCAGTTAACATGGGGTTTGCTTGTACAACATTTCCACGGATCCATGGCCCTTTTCCTCCAGCCATTCTTCCACAGTGAAGACCAATGGAAAGGGGGTGTTCAGCAGCTCTGCCTTCTTTGTGTCCTCTGTTACCAAGCTCTCCCCTCTGCTTAATAATGAGCCCACATAATTGTTTGTTTTCATTTTGTTATTTATGTATTTGAAAAAGCTGTCTTTGACATTGTTGGCCAGGTTTAATTCTAGATGAATCTTTGCCTTTCCAGTCTCATTTCTGCTTATCCTGATCATCTGTATATATTCAATCCAAGGGGCCTGACCTCACATCCATCTCCTGTGAATTTTTTGCTTAAACTTGAGCAGGGACAGGAGATCTTTATCCATCCACAAAAGTTTCTTGTGCTCTTGGCCTGACTTTTTTTTTTTTTGTTGGAATACATTATTTTTGAGCCTGGAGGAAGTAAGCCTTGAACCAACTCACCTGGTCCTTTCTTCCTTACAAGGTCTCTCTCTTCCAGTGATTTTTCCAAGAAGATTCCTTAACAGGCAAAAGGTAGCTCTCCTAAAGTCCATAGTTATAATCTTTCTCCTTGTCCAGCAACATCTTTTTTCAACACTGGACTCTACAGTCTCATGGTTACTACAGCCAAGGCTGCCCCCAGCCTTCACATCTCCCACAAGGCCTTCCTTGTGTATCTGTAGGAGGTCAAGCACCACAATTCCTTGTGGGATCCTCCACAACCTGTGACAGGAGGGCACTGTCAATGCTTTGCAGGAACCTCCTGGACAGTTTGTGCTTCCCTGTGTATGTTCTCCAGTAGATGTCAGGGTGGTTAAAGTCTCTCTCATGAACCAGGGCCCGTGATTTTGAGACTGCTTTTGGACATCTGTAGAAAGACTCATCCCCTTCCTCCCCTTCAGCAGTCTGTAGCACACAGCCACACAAGTGTCACCCTTACAAGTCTGCCCTTTTATCCTGATCCATGAGCTCCTGACTTACTCCTCACCAAGACAGAGTTTGATACATTCAATTTTTCCTCACATAGCATGTAACACCACCACCACTCCTTCCTGGATTGTTTGTCCTAAACAATGTGTAGCCTCCCATGACAACATCCCAATCCTGTGAGCTGTCCCACCATGTAATTGCAGTGAGATCAAAGCCCCAAGATTGCACACAGATCTCTAGTCCCTCCTGTTGGTTCCCCACAATTCTGTGTGCATTGGCAAACAGGCACTTTATGGAGGTATTTGATGGTGGCAATATCCCTGTGGAGGTGCAAAGGACAACCCAGAGTCCTCTCTAGTGGTTCTGTGTTTGGTTGCTTGTGCTTGGTCAAGGTATTCCCTCTTTAGACATCTTTTGTTACTCAGGGGGTTTATCCAATATTTCCCTGATGACTTCTATTATCTCAGGAGTCCTTGGTACATCTCTGCAAGACAGGAGGTGTGCTCCAGTGTGGCTGACACACCTCACAGGGCCTTTGTTGGAATCCATAAAATCAGAAGGGTTTAGGAAGGTGGTAAAAAGGCAGGCCTCAGGCAGCAGTTATGGGAACAGATGCTAACGTGAGAAATAGAACAATAGGCCTATGTCATTTAGCTTCCTAAGTTGCAACCAGTTTATTTAATGTATATTTTAGAAGATTAATTATGAATAGAGCTCTGTGCTTGGGCTTTTATGAACAAGCTATTGTGTTGAAGAATAAGCCGTTATTGTTTTAACCAGAATTACGTATGCTTCAGATTATTGGATAGAACTACTGACAATATGCTTTTCCTCTATGTGATTGGCTGAAACCTACTCTGAGGCTGTCTTATGCTATGTTGTAACATTAAGATTCTTTGGCATTCCGTTGAAACAGTGATCTGGTCACATCTTTTGTCTCCATTGTAATAACAATGCTATGAGACTGATGTGGAAAATAAACCACTCAAGGAACTGATTCCAGGTGTCCTGTCCTGTTCGTGCTGTCAATAAACTGCTGGCATGCAAATGGCAGGCCTTCACAAGTACCCTGCCCTTTTAATTTTTCTGTATGATCCCCCAGTTTGCCAGAGACAAGACTGATATTGTTTGTGTTACCCATCATACCTAGTTGTACTTTCTAAAACAGTAGAGTAAGAAAAGCACTTGCAGTCCCCAATCTTTTGACTAAAGCCAAAAAGGATCTCTCCTTTTCAGAAGCTTTGGTATGTTTTCATGACATAGAAGGATTCTGTCAGCAATTTAAAATAATTTTGATTTATTTACAAGGGCACATACTGTACTTCATCAACAGGGTTGCTGTGAAATAATGAAACATTTCAGAGAAAACTGCAGGGTATTTAGAGTCATTTCTTCCTGAAAATATGCAAAATGCTTTGGGGAAAATGTAAGCAGATGGTGTGTGAACATTCATTGTTTTTTTATGGAATGATAAACAAACACTTTAAATTAAGATTCATAACTTTAGGAAATTTCATTCTGAATTATACACCCAAACAAAAGACCCTCAAAATCCAGTTTACCTTTAGATCTCTAGTGTTTTCTTTCAGCCATTTCCATTTCTAAGGCTATCCTGCTGGGATCTGATTTGAAGAAAGAGCTCTTGGGACAGATGCTCAGGTGTATTATTAGTCGGGACAACATTTAAGCAAACAGAGGCATGACAATTAACGGGGTCAGCAAACCTGTCCTTGTAACCTATAGGGGTAAAGAGAGAGGAGGGCAATAGTACTCCCACTGCTGACTAGCCCTAAGCCTTTCTAGTTGTTTACAATGTATGTATTATTTGCAGTGTTGTATGATCCTCTAAATTGTCACTGCTGCATGTCTCAGCTTACCTGGCTGTAAAATGTATTTAAAAATACATCTTAAAGTGCTTGAATCAAAGGCCACAATGTTTGTAAAACCACACCCCAATCAACCTCAGTGACCACAGTATGATTCTGAAGAGCTATCACAGTAGTTTATCTCTGACTGGACTGTGCTCTGTCTAGTGAAGGGAAACAGCCTCTAACTGAATTTGAACATCACAACACGACAATTTTGCATTTCCATACTGCCACATATTGCTGTCATTGCCAGTTGGCAATCAGAGCACAAAAAAAAAAAGATTTCTTCTCAGAATGACAAAAAAGCCCCCAAATCAAAAAAGAGTTATATTTAAAAATGCTTTGTGTAGTGAGTATTTATCTTCCTTTGGTAAAGCTGCTTCTCTTTCTTCACAGCTGCAAAAAGAAACTAAAGTCTAATAAACTAGCAAAGTCATGCTGTTATATTTTACTTTGGTTGACCATGATGTGAATTTGCCACAATCACATTGACTTCAATAACAAAGATTTAATGAATTAATTTATATTTACACCAGTGTAACTGGGAGCACAGTGTAATTGAGCTTACGACAAAGGATTCACAGGTACAGGGCACCTTAGTACAGCTGTTCAGTGAGAATATCTCACCTGCCCTGAGGAAACACATGGTCAGTGAACTGATGTCTGGTGAAGGAAAAAAGCAAGAGGAAAGCCTGTCACCACTGGTGGCCTTGGAGGGGATTCTGCCTCAAGCTTTCTGCAGAAATATGTTCTCTGTCTCTACCTCATTTCTGCATCTGTCTTGAAAGACTAGTGGTTTCTTTTTCTTACTCTGCTTATACCTGGTAATAGATTTTGGGACCCAGTCATCATCAGCAGTGATTCAGAAGAAATAAAGAATGTGGTATAACAGGACAGCCTAAGGAAAAAGGAGCACAATCAGTTTGCAGGGTGCAGAACTTAGGGACTGCCACAGTATCTAGCACAACAAAGACTTGAAGTCACCTGAGATATTCACTGTCACATGATTATGAATATTAAGTCATCAGAGGAGAAGGTTAAATGATAATACAGAAAGAGAGGGTTTCTAAGCAGAGGTGAAAATCAGGTATTGAAATGCAAGTACAGCAGAATTCAGTTGCTCTGGTTAAGACCTTGCATTGAGCTGTTTTCTTGCTATGAATATTCATATCAACTGAATAATAAAACTTGATATATGATGTAAGGTATGCTAGGGCATACATTTAATTCTTTCTTGAAGGAAAACTTCAGGAGCTTAAAAACCCCAAACCAACAGGATGACTCTGAAATCAACATACAACTCACTCATTAACTAAAATAATTCACAAGTCATGCACATATCTAGAGACCACCATCACCCAGCCCTTGCTGCCCAAACTGATGTTCAATTGGGTTTTGAATATCTCTAAGGATAGAGAATTACACAACCTCTCTGGGCAATCAGCTTCAGTGCTCAATCAAGGTCACAATAAGAAAAGTGTTTTCTTCTGTTTAAATGGAATTTCCTGCAATTTAGTTTGGGCTTCTTGGCCAAACTAAACATGAGCTAAGTGAATAACTATATAGTAATTGAATGAGGCATAAGAATCATGCAGATTTTGGAAAATGAAATGAGTGACATGCATATGAATAGACTAATATATGTGGATATTGAAAAGCAGGAGCCCAGTACACAGGCTAGCAGTAATTGGTTTTCTTAATTTACTCTTTCTTGTACATGTCCAACTCTCTTAACTCTAATATGAACTGGTGAGCTATTATATAGAAGCTGCCTATTAGATACAAAGCTTTACAAGCTCATTGTTGATAATGCCAATGTCACCAAGAAAATTCAGGCCAGTTCCAATATGTGGTACAAAGCTATCTAAAACTGTAAGTGTGGGTGTTTCAAACGTGGGTCTTGCCTCATTTGAAATTGAAATATGTTTGCAATTCTTGAATGTGGGAAGATTAATTAGCACCTCTGTTTCAAAATAAGAAGTATAAACCCACCACAAAGAATAAGGAAAGTGACACTGTTGACAGCTAGGAAAAGAGGGTTGTCTACCTGGAAAATAGTGCAGGAACAAACCCAAATGCATACATCTTTCTAATCTAACGGGAAGGAAAATGACACTTGATACTGACTGAGTTTTTCAGAACAATTCCACCGGCACATTTTTCATAGCTGCCAAATAATAGCAAACT
Source organism: Pheucticus melanocephalus (assembly GCA_013398405.1). NCBI lineage: Eukaryota > Metazoa > Chordata > Aves > Passeriformes > Cardinalidae > Pheucticus > Pheucticus melanocephalus. The sequence goes on from VZSJ01004474.1 coordinate 509,437, forward strand.
GTGATATTGAGTTAACTCTCAGAAAGCTACTGATTTAATGATACTTCAAGGCATCTGTTTTCCAAAATTCCAGCTCTTGATTCCCCTAAGAAAGTGAAAGGAAGTTAGAAGGCAAACAAACAAATGAGTACCCATACATATTATGGCACATTTACTCTGGTTTATTTCAGTGAAAGACTGGAATACATTAAGCAGTCCTTTGAAAGTAACTTTCTGCCACAGTTTAGGAAATAGAAGCTGCCTATCTCCCTATTTCATCTTTTTCCTGTGATCCCCTACTGGTTGGGAACAGTTCCCTTTGATATCTCAGATAGGGTCACTCACAGATATTTCTTTTATTCTTTATAAAAGTAATCTCAAGGCACTGAGAGTTGGTATGCTCCTCATTTACTATCAAAGGGACTTAATATGATGTACCAAAATGACATTGAAAAGAGCTGTCTCTTAGCGGGATAAATTTTTGAATGCAATTTGCAGATAGCAAGGTAGGTACCTGTAACATGGCGTACAGAAACAAGATGAAAGAGAAATATTCAAATCCTTGAACTCTCTGTTATCCCACAGGTGATTGTCTTTTTACTTCAGATAGTTCAGTAAAACTGCAGTGCTGTGTTTAGATTACTGATTGACAATAGGAAGCATTCTACACTGTAATTTATGACAGAAAGTGGACAGTTTATGTAAAAAAACTCAACAAGCCAACAAAACAAAAAAAAAACCAGAAAAAACTACCTGCAGCAACAACAAAAAAAGCCCCAACAAAACAAATAAAAAATCCCACCTCCCCCCAGTAAAAAAACAAAACAAAACAAAACAAAAAAACCAAAACCACACCAAATAAAAACAACAACAAAAAAACTCACCACACAACAAAAAACAACCAAAACTCTATTTGGAGATGTGACTCTGCAAGAAGAGGTTCTTGTCACAGGAATTTACTCATAAGAATGTCTACACAAACACATTTCCATCTTTAATTTTCCCTCCTGGCTGGATACCTACCTCCTCCTTTCTATCAATGTGCAGAGAAAGAAGCCCCAAGTGTCAATTTTGCATGCACACTTGAACAGTAAGAAAGTCTGCCCTTGAAAATGATGTAGCTTTCTCCTACAAATTCTTTTTTTAAAGGAAGTTAATATAAACTTTAATGATATTTATTTTATAAATGAGTGAAGTCTGAATTTTGTATAGCATATGAACAATCTGGAGTCTCAAATTTTTTGCAGGAAATATATTTTATTTTAATCTCTTGATAAGAAAACTGTACATAGTCTATATGTACTGTGCACAGAGCCTCCCTGAATCCACTGCTATGGGGTTTTTATGCAGCTCATATAAGCCAGACATGGGCAATTTAGCTCAGTCAAAGTCAAGCTGCCTTCTGTCAGTGCTCACATCTCCAACAACCACTCCTGAAATTGAGCATATTTTGCATCCTGATAGTGTTGATGTTGAACAAAGCAAATAAAATCAGTTTGATTCTCCTAAATTCAGATCAATCTGCAAAGAAAAAGATGATAAAAACATTATTTTGACTATCCAACTGAGCAGACATGATGGCAGGGGAAAACATCTCAAGCATATGCCTAAACTTACCACAGCAATAGGCTGCAGTATTTTGTACCAGGCTTACTTCCTTTGCAGGAGTGTCTTCCTTCAAGCATGCTTTGGGAAGAGGAAGGGTGGAAGAATGAGAAAACGAAAAAGCTTGAATTTATTAGCAATAAGAAATATTCAAATGGTGGCTTAGGAAGATAAATAGTGAAACGAGTCCCTAAGATTGAGTTTTCATTTTGAAAGTTATTCATCAGTTATGCAGGGCAGTACTGTAAAAGCTGTATACATTGAAAGTTAATTATCCACAGGACAAAATGTACGTGCACCTAGACAGCATTTATCTGAAAATAGGTGTCTAGGAAAGCCTGTGGGGCAGCCAGCTCAAGTTCCTAGATTCCCTGTGAGCTAACACAAATAAGTTTTGTAACCACAAAGTAAATAATTATGTGTCACAGGTTTGAGGGCTAAAACATCCAATAAAAAGAAACTATCTGAGGGCTAAAATGTCCAATAAAAAGAAACTATCATACCTAGTTTCTAGGAAAATAAAGACCTTCATGGTTTAAAATGAGGTTTGTGCTGAGGTTGGCAATATTTGTCAGATCAGGGAGAGGTGTATAACCATATTGTCTTCCACCAGGCATAGGTGGAGTCTTGCAGGTAGGAATGTTCTGGTGCTGAGTAATATTTTTATTCAAGACTCACCAGAAGAAATAACAAATCAAGTCAGAGAGAAAAAAAGGAAACAATGCTTCTGGTATCCAAGGTATTAAATTACGTTATTAATTTTTTTAATCCAATCATTCTTCTACAAAACCTATTACAAAGAGAAGCCTGGCAACATTCTGCACAGCAGAAGGAATGTCATACTATATAAAATGACAGAAGACTAACTAGGCTTGTTTTTGAGGATTATTATTAGAAGCTGTGATTGTGTGATTGATTTCTTACTTCAGATCTTAAAATATTATAAGACTATTTATTTATGGTTTGTTTATTTGTTTGGTTTGGGGATTTTTTAGGTTTGGTTTGGTTTGGGTTTAGTTTTCTTTTGTGAGAATGGTAATTGTGGAAGTATGATCAAAAAAAAGAGAGATTCTGTAAATACATATGTAATATTTGCATTACATATTGCATATGTAATATTTCATAACACACATAGGTTATACAGTACACGTAGTAGCACAGAAAAGTATTCTTCACGATAAATATTTTTAAACTGGACAAAACTTTCAAGTCATTATGTCCCTTTCAAAAAGGAAAAAATAAAAAAAAGGACCGTCTGAAAAGATGTTAACTGACTTCAGAGATCATTACAAAACTTATAGTGGTATGAGGGCTGAAGTTGTGAATGTAACAGGTGATGATTTTTTACTAATTTGTTGCATACTACATAGACTCTATGCAAAAGACATCTCTTAGTTCACCTTAGAAAACAAGATTTTTACCTTCCTTAAAGGGCAGACAAGGCTGGTTCACACAAATGAAGTGCAAATGGAGCCTTTGGTACTGCTGAGATTCCTTTGTCTCTGAGGAAGCACCCAGATTATTTGGCTTTTCTGCTGGGTAGTTTTATCTCCTGACAAAGAGCCCATATCCGAAATATCAGCAATTGCCAGCAGCAGCCTGACCCACCTGCTGGTTGTTCTGATGTTCTTCAGTGGCCCAGTGCTTGGACAAGTAAGCATCTACATGATGCACCTTCACAACCAGGTTCTCTATCCACCATAAATATGTTGCTACAATGTGGCAGCCCAGATGGATTTACAATTAATGTTTATAATGGTTTGGGTTTAACCTAATCTGATCAGATCTATAATTATCTCAACACTGTGGTCCTCACATTGGATGTCAAAAATGTCTGTCATAGTTTAAACCCTGCTGGCAATGAAGAACCATATAGTTGCTTGCTCAGGCACCCCATCCTGGTGGAATGGGGAGGAGAATCAAATGCAAAACCCAAAGAAATGCAAGTTTTGCAATTTCTCACCACCTGTTGATTGAGGCCAGACCCTGTCCCAGAAGTGCTATTACAGAGAACAGCCCCAGTTTATATACTGGCAATGGTGTCTATGCTGTGGAGCATCCCTTTGGCCAGTTTGAGTCACATGTTCAGGCTGGGCTCCCAAAGAGTTTTTTGAGTTCCTCCTCACTGACAAAGCATGAGACACAAAAATCCTCCTTGACTTAGGATAAAGATTACTCATCAATAATTAAAACACCAGTGAGTTATCAACAATATTCTTACACTGAATCGAAAACACGAGCACTGTACTGCATACTGAGAAGACATGAACTCTATCCCAGACAAAAGCAGGACAAGGTACTAGAAAGTATTTCTAGAAAGAAAGATATGAAATAGGTAAAAAACACAAAAGGCAATTGGTGCATTTCCTTACCTATATTTTTTTTCCCTCAGTCAATGGTATACAGTCTTGTTTTATCTCTCCTAGTTAAAGGACGTTTGCAACTGCATTACAGAGGGGAAAAAGCATCCCTCTAACTAGCTTTTTATTGTAAGCTAACAAATTGTTTGTGGGCTGCTGGCTGGAGGACAAAAGGGACAGCCATAAAATTTAGTAGTATTATTCTCCACCCAGCCCTTCCCAAGGAAAGCACACTCCTCACTGACAGAAAAGAAGGCACATGCTAGTAGTTAGCTAGCCTTGTAAAAAGGATTTTGATTTGGGAGGTTATAAGGGAAACTACATTGTATTTAACTGCAATCTAGTTAAAAGAATCTGATGTATTCCAGTCAAAAAAGACAGATACCATTGGAAAAGAAATGGAAAAATAACATGTGGAAGTGCAAACCTGCAGACAATGGACATACTAGATGGCAAAGGAGTAAAATTCTGCCCCTGTGTAAGCCTTGAAGACTTATCTCAGTTTTCCATATTGTATTCTACTTTTGTATATTAGTGCATATTTTATATATGCTTGTATATTGAAGACAGTCAAACTGGAATTAAAAATGAAATTAACAAATTGCTTAGTTGCCAAGTGTAATCCAGACCCTGGTCCTCTTTTTTTCCCTCCAGATAAAAAAAAAAAAAAAGAATGCATGCCATACAAAAGAAATATCATCAGAAACATTGTTTTGAAGATATTGGCTTTTTGAGCCTATCCATACATTGGAAGAATATTCACTGTAAGACAGAGCAGAAAGCACTATCTACAGAGCATCATTGGAGTTATCAATGGTCCTCAAGACCTGGTGCTGTGAGACAAGCCTACTTGCTCCAACATCAAATATTACAGGGGTAGACATCCAAATGGATGGGATACAGCCTCATCCATCTGGAGACAGGACGTTGTGGTTGCTCTTGACTTTAACCCAACAGCTGCTGTTTCTAAAAATACTCCTAGAGGGATGTCATTTGAAGGGTTGGAAAGCAGGACAGAATTAAAATCTGAATGGAGAAGCAATCCATTGCCAAATAACACAGTGCCTGGAGCAATTAACATAAAACTTCTTTCAAATGCCACTTACATTGTTGCAGAGCTCCATAAAGATACAGTCTGACCTAATTCTCTTTTGTTTCAAAACTTGTTCCCTTTGACATTTTGTTGCTGTTGTATTTGCTCTCTCACTTCTTCCTGGCTCTGGCATTTGTTAGTGTGGCTTGTTTATGTTGTGCTTCTGCATCTTCATTTCCTCTGCCTGGGAGGGATCAGGCAGTGAGTCTGAAATGACCAGGAGCATTACAGCGCTCCCACTTTCCTGGAGATGGCCAGGTGTATGGATTAAGAGAGATGGAAGGAAGTTTTCCCAGTTTCCCCTTGCCCAGGAGCAAATGCCACCTCCATCAACAAAGCAAGACAGATGGGTTTTTGTTCCACCTTTTCCTCCACACTTGAATATCTGGAAACTGGAATTCTGTTCCCGGGCTTAGCAAGCTCTGGGAATGTCAGTGCACCATACACATGTCAGAACCCCAGCCTGGAGAGGGAAGCAGTGATTCTCCCTCCTCCTTCTTTGCCTTCAGAAGGCTGGTTCCCATAATACGGTGGATCCTGAGGAGGAAAAGAAGTGGAGGTCAGCATTTCCACCTCTCTGGGAGGATGTGCTTTGCATACTTGATACTGTACAGAAGCTGATATTGTCTGGCATAGCTCTCTGTGAGCTGCAGAAGACACAGGCACCACTGTTACCTCATTTGCTCTCCCCAGACAATTAACTGTAATACAGAAAATTAACAACAGAATAACAGAGAGGGATCAGGCTCACTCTATCTGCAGCACCGGGGCAATGGTCATATTAGTAGAAATGAAGTAAAGCCACCATACAAAAATCAAAGAAAGATAAAATAAATCCTCCAAAATATATTTTCAACACCCACATTCCCATTACAGCCTCTGTGATTATACATTTTCCTGCCAGAAAGACAAGTAGGGTGTCCATAAACCCTTTTGTGTGCCTTTCTTAGTAGTGAAAAGCTAAAACATTCCAACGGTCTCTTTAGTAAATTGTTCCCAACCTGAAGTATTCATTCTTACCTCTGGAAACCTCCACCAGAATATATTTCTGACTCACATGTGAGTCAGTTTCATGTCCAGGGATCTGTCAAAATGGGTTCTACCTTTCATTAAGTATTATCTCATTACCATGGAGAATAATGTGAGACTAATTTTATACACGGGAGAAAGTAGCAAGTATTCACCAAGGTGAAATAACTAAAGAGGTATGTAACAGTTGACAGGACAATTAGACTTTGACTAGAAAAAGAAGTTTTCCTTAGAGCTCTTCATCTGAGAAGCAAACAAATTCAATATTAAGATTCAGAAAATAACTCCTTTTGTACTCCTAAATTTTAACATCAATTATGTTTTTCGCCTTTTTTACAGAGCAGGTCTGGTTTCTAGTAGCAACTACGTGAAGATTTGTAAAAACTATCAACAAAATATTTCACAAGGCTGGAAGCATATTTTTACGTTGTCCAATGAAGGGACAGCTAAGAAGCCTTCCTTTGGGGCCCTATCTGTAACAAAAGTTACAGATTCTGCCTTCAGTGGACTGAGTTGCCCAACAATTTATTTGAGATTAGCAGACTTGAGAGAAATCTCGGGCATTTGACAAAAAAAGCCACTGATCATTACTGCTGAGAATGTTGGTCATTTTTCCATGTATAGCAAAACAGTATCTCAAGCAAGGATTTCAAGAACAGTGAAGAAGTACATTTTATTTATTTTAAGATTTATTTTTTGTAAGATTTCATGATGGTTAACAAAGTAAATGTTTAAATATGGTTGCAGAGAACCCACCACTGGGAGCAGAGAATACCTGCTCAAGTGATTTGCTAAGCCATGAATATATTGGCAATGCAGAACCTTACTATGAAAATCTTGAAATATATGTAGATGGTATGGAATGTTCAGTGGAGTAGTAAGAATATTGAGAACCTCTTTTGATGCTTGAAAGCACCACTTACAGCATTTACAGTACCTTTTCTCTAATGCCTTTTATAGAGACAGCACTTTTGAGCATATTAAGAGGTAATAATCAAGGGCAGAAGCAAGTTTCTATAATGTTGTAAATATTTCAGAAACAAAACCAACAGACCAAAACCAAACAAAACCTCTTTGTAACTCATCCTCTAGGGACCACGCCAGAAACTTGAAAATCAATAGCAAAGAATGAAAAGTATCTGCCTTATTCACAAGCCCCAGGCTGAATAGAAATATTCCTGAGGAATTCTGTAATTGATAACAAAGCAAAAAAAAAAAAAAAA
>VZSJ01004474.1:516825-527821 GCA_013398405.1 Pheucticus melanocephalus
GCATGTCAAGTAACTTTTCAGAGATTTGTTTACCTTCCTAACCCACACTAGGAAAGAGCATTAAAAGGTAAGTGTAGGTTTTGGGTACATGCAAGCACATGCAAGTACAGTGGAGGACAGAGGTGACCCCAAGATTTGTAGTTTTCTAGTGCCACTTGCCACTGCATTCCTCCATTTAAAAACAGATTTTCAACAGTCTTGGGAATTTAAGCAGAATTTTTTATGGAATTCTGGGGGCATACTATTTTTAAAACATCATTCTGAAAGACTAAACAGCAGTGAGTTTTAAAGACTTTACCTAAGCTATGATTTGGGCAACACTAAAGACTTGTCTGTAGTGGTGACAATGTATATATGAACACAGAACACTTAGAAGAAAAATATCTCCTCAGGTACACAGATTGACAATGTTACTGAAACTTGTGTTGATCCTTGGATGCAAATCAAACTTCAAAAACATGAAACCAGCCGCAAACTTAAATATTGTGTCAGGCTGATTCCTCTTACAATTCAGACAGAATTATACTGCACAGAACACCTTCACTACTGTGTTGAGCCTGAACATGATAAAACATGATCTGTCCTCCAGTTTCTCCCTCCCTCTGCAAAAATGATTTCATGTTCTAATTGATTGCAGCTATGAATTTTCTCTTTTGTCCATCCTCTATTCTTCTGTCACTGAATGTTAAGCAATTACTTCTTGTTACTTGTCCCTAAACTGCTCTAATCAACTCCTCCATCTAATTTACCATGCAGAAAAAATTGGCATTTTACTGAAACATTAAACAATATTGGTTTTCTCTTGACTTTTAAGCCAGTTTGAAAGCAGAATTTAAACTTGTTTACGAATCTCTGAGAATGAGCTCCTGTGTAACTGGAATCATAAATCATATCATTTTCCCATCAGCAGCAAATTAACTGTACTATCAAGTTCATGCGGGATGGTTTTTTTATTGTTAGGGATAGGATAGAATACACTTTTTATTGTTAGGGATAGGATACACCACACTCAAAAAAGAGCCATAAACAGTCATTTAGGGGCTTCACAATCTCCTTATGACACAGAGATGGTAATGTGAAATGTTGGAATAGGAATATGAGTGTTCTGTTAAAATTTTCATACAGCATGTGAGAATACCTGCAGATACAACTTTCCCACCTTTTAAAAAATCATTTATAAGCATTTAAGTACAGGTTAGAGGCAAAACTTTCTTTCTATACCTTTTCATACCACTGAAAGAATGTTTCATTTTAAATGTCAAGTGAAAACAAAGATTGCCAAAGAGCAGGGTTTGAGTTCCCTTGAACTCTGAATATTGGTAAAATGTTCATAGCCAAAACAAAGAAGGGACATCAGTTATTTGCTTTATTTAAAATGGCAGAAAGCTTTTCACTCTTCTTGTCTTGTTCTTAGAAGTCAGAAGTTGAGATCAAAGTCTCAAGACTTCTGCCTCTAATCAGAAGGCAAAAAGGCCTCAGATTTAACCTCATGTACAAGCACTGAAGAAATTTAATTCAGGACAGGGCTTCTGGAACATTTTATTCCACTCTGGTAAAGGACAGTAAAAAAACAGATTGAAAATGGCAATGCAGTAGATCCCAGGTTAGCTGGTCTGGTGTAGCAGAAAAAGAGCTTGTAGGTCATCTTCACATACTGGATCCTACACTAATCATATCATATATTATATTATTCATAATCACTAACACTAATTCATTATATTTAAACACTGGGATTTGTTAACTCAGAAAACTTTGAAACTGGTTGGCACTTACATGTACATATTTTAAATTAAATATTATCTAAACCTAACATGACTTTCAGGATAAGTATTCTTCAGTTCAATAGTCTGGCCAGCAAATTGCAAAACCACCAGTACAATTCCTGCAGCAATAGTAGGAACCATACAAATAACCAAATAATTATCTACTGTTCTTTTGTTAACTACTTGAAAAGTTCTGGACCATAGGTTTGAGTGTGAAATACTAGCCCTAGGGACTATGCTTCCAGCATCAGGTATTATTTGTTTTGTTACTTGGAGGCCTAAGAGCTATCATAATGCAAATTAGAGTATTTCAAAAAATGCCAAACCCACCAAAACAAAAAGATCCTCCCCATACCCCCCAAACCAAACATAAGTGAAGTTCATTTGCTTTTGAGTTTTCCTATGTAATTCAGATATTTCCACAGCTCAAAACTTCTGATTTGAATCTTGGATAAATCAAGAAACGGTAAACACAGTATTTCCAGTTGTTAATTCCAATATGGCCATGATCATTAATGAAAGAAAGGCATAAGTAAATGCAAATCTAAGTATGCCAGAATGTGCTATAGAATTTAATTTAAACTTTTGAAAATGTCATCAGCATTTAGTTTGGCAAACAGAGGAGAAAGGTTAGGGACGATAAATAATGGGTTTCTTGAGTGTTTCAGCTGAACCAAAAAATTGAAACAAAATAATATTGATTTTTGTCAACATAAAATATTTTGTTGACTCAAAATGTTGTGTTCAGTTTTGAGAGATTCTTCATTTGACCACTTTCAATTCTTCATTTTCAAGTCACACTGTATGAGATCACCACTTTTGAGATCCCAATCACATCAAAACAAAAGTAAAAATTAAAAACTCACTTAAAAATAATATTACAGTTTTGTTAAAGACAACTTCAGCATGCCAGGATGATTATTTGATGGAAATACATGAATGTTTGGCCTATCCTGCCCCTGAATTGATATTGAACCTCCTTCTTGCATGGTGTTGCCTGTTGTCTAGAGATGTCCCTGGTGTCTGCTTGGCTGTCCTGTTCCCTGGATGGGGCAGTGGTCTGATTCTGGTTTCCAGGTCCTGCCCACCACTCCAGAAGCAGACCCTGACATTCCTGGTACCCACCAGCCCCTGGAAGTGACATTTTCTAATTCTCCTCTTCCATGCTTTTATGCTTTGGAAAAATACATTGTTGACATCCCCATAAATAGAGGGTTTGCTGCTTCCTTTTGAAGCAGTTTGATTTATGATTTATATCTGATAAGACCATAATAATAAAAAAGTTATTTCTAGGCTCAGGCCTAGAAATGATGGAGCTCAGCATTATATTCTTTGTGCATCAGTGACGCAAACACTCCAATTTTCTACTTTGTAAAGTGTAGCTAAATCTCATTTAGATATTCACCCAACCCAATGAATTTTATAGAGTTTTATGAAATTGCAGAGGGCATTGAGCAAGACTTGACTAAAAATTGAAATGGAGGATCAGCAATACCAGTGATCCAGAGGTATCTGTTTACTGCAGAAAGGACAGAGCTTTGTGAAAAACCCCTTCAAAAATATGTGAATTAGATCTTCTGTGTGAGCACCCTGTTAGTGTCTCAATGACTCCTTTTCCCTGTGGATATCTCATCTCCTCCCTGGATGCCCTTCTTCGGTCTGTTTTTCTCTGTGACCACAGCAAGGCCAAGATCAGTTCCTTGTGGCTCCCTTGCCACATGCTATTGCCACCAGAGCCTTCAGTCCTGAGCCCATTGAAGTGACTTCTGGCTCACTGCAAAGTCATCCTCACACTTGGGAGAATGATTTTCTCTTTATTTGGCCTTTGAACTTAGAGCTGGTCAGCACTGAAACACTGCGTGGGGCACTCAGCAAGGCCAGGAATGCATCTCTGCTCCTCTCTAGTGGTGAAAACGAGAGGGCTTCTCCTAAGTTCAAGCAATGTATGATTTGCAAAGACTTACCGGAACAATCGCATTTATCCCGGTGGTGAGACTGACAAAGAAGATAAGAAAGTCCATTAGGCTTATCACTGGACCAGCTTAAAACCTGGACTTTGATATCACATTAAATTATATATTAAAAAAAAGGAGCTTACATTTGTGAGTTCCAAAAGCAGATTTTAACATGTTCCACAGAGAACCCAAAGAAAGGATCTAAGGAAAGGCGATGCCTCCTCTAATGAGCCTCACCCAAACCTAAACAAAACCAGGGGTGAAACACCTCTTTCCTTAGAAATTTGATGAAAAACATTGTATCCAAAGGCACTCTTTATTGGATATTGCGTGCTTTATGGAATCCTTTGGCAGCTGATGTGTAGAAATGTCTAGATAGCCTTATTGTGACCCAAAAGAGCACAGCTCTCTACAGCACATCCCTTAATAAGGAAGCTATTACCTATTAGACATGTGGGTGTCATATTAATATTTACAATATTTGTTGGTCTTTACTCCAAGAAGTTTCTGACTACAGGACACCTCTTTTTCAGAGTAGGTTTCTTTGTCATATTTTTAAACTATTTTTACATATTTTTGCGCCACTGAGAAAAAACCTCCAAGAACAGGTGGCCAGAGTATGCCCTATCTATATCTAGCAGCAAACAAAGGCACATTCTTTTCAGGATTACACCATTTGGACTATAGTTGTCAGTTTTGCCCAGTATAACAATTTCTTTACTGAAAAACCTGCAATAATCAGAGATATTTCCTTAAGTTTTCAAATAAGCCTGTCTTTACATGACAAAAAATGAGAGGAATGCTAATTCTATAATTTATACTTGAGAAGGCAAGTACAGCCAGAGATCAAATGCTGGAGTATGATTCCATCTGACTTAATTTATTGAATTGGTACTGCCAATAGTGCATTGCTTCTCTTTAGATAATATCTACTGAAAAGTCATTTTGCTAAACATATTTTGTATTTTTATACTTATGTGTGTAAACACATTTTTTTCCCCACTTGATTAGAGGAACAACATTTCCCTTCCTGACACCATGTAAGCATATTGGGAAGAATTTATTAGGAGGGATTGGAAAGGATATATTAGTTGAATATTTTAGAGTCAAACAGCAATTTCTTATTTGAATTCCCTACATTCATATTCTAGTCACTCATTTGGTGTTTTTTACCACTGTTTAACTTTAGAATTAAATGAATAGGACCTCAAGCACTGTTGATGCTGGATACCTGCAGGAAACTAGAGAATATTCATTTAACAAGATAAACAAATAAACAAAATCCTAACAACCAAAATGCCAAAGAAGAACACTATAATAACTTGCAAATATATATGATACAAATACATGTAAGATGTGATAATAGATACACAGTCTGTTATAGGTAACTAAATTGCCCCCACAAAAAAAGTTTTTATATCATTAATTCCAGAAATAGAACACACCAGATTTAGGAAATATTTTGCAGATAGCTCACAACAGATGAGACCATGATGTACAGCTGTGCCAATCAACCTATGTCTGCTGATGTGAGCTCAGGCTCAGCTGATTGCCACTGCAGCACCAGGTGACTCCAGGGAAAGCTGTGGGAGACCTGATGGTGAGTGAAATAACACTTGACAGCTCAGAAAATCATGAGTTTTCTGCTCCTTTTATCAGTCAATTGTTAAAAAGACACAAGATTTTCCACTATAACAGACTTAACTTGCCTTCACTGAAAGCAACTGTAGTCAATGCTTTCTAATTTTAAATATTAGCAGAAAATTAATTGCTAACAAACCGCATTGGGGAATAATACTAAGAAAATGAAAAAAGGAGTAGCCCCCAAAGTCTTTTCGCAGGACACATAGCCATGCAGGTGTAAAAGTCTCCTACATTTGCATATATCAATTTCAGTTCTGTTGTAACACCCTAATGTGACTCTTTCCATTTGCCTCAAAACTCCTCAATCAGAGGAATAATTCATTACAGTATACACTGAAAACAGGCAGAGCTCTTACTCAGTTTCATTACATGGTCATTGTAGGTCCCTTCCGACTTAAAATTATTCTATTCTATAAATAATTGCACAAATAGTGTGAGAATCTAATTGCCATTGAGTCTTCCATAGGATAAAATAAGGAGCATGTCAGCATGTTACTTAGGGAGACCCCCCCTCTTCTCATGTTCTCATACAGTTATTTTATTCCTTCTAACGTGACCACAAGTACCTGACAATGATAATCACATAGTTTGCCAGTCACATGTTATCATGGGTTTACTGTCATTCTTAATAGACCACAGAGATTTTGTCAGTCTTGCTTGACTTCGTTGATTATTCTTGCGATGAACTCCATTTTTATTGGCAAGTAAATCTGCAGGATGTGGGTGTGGGGATTAGTAGTAAACAAAACAGAAAGAGACCTGAAAATCAGTCAGGTCACGTAATCTGAAAAAACTCAGATTAAGATAATCAAGGCAATTACTGGACTGTGGCTTCCACAAGAGTTTTACTCAACCTACAAAAAGATCTGAGATTGGATTGTAGTTTTTGTTATTGAATAGGGCAAGGGTCTCTTTAACAAAACTGCTGTCTACATATTGTCTACTCATTTTTGGTTTTTGTTCAACTGGTTGCCTGTTTTCCCTCTTTTTCTTTTTCATTTTTTTTTAATAATGCATATGATTCAGTATTTCACTAAAGGCCCCCATAGCTTCTGTCATACACACTGTCTGCTGCTGGGTAGAGTGCATGTTCTTGCCATACAGACCATACCCTTTTATTCTCCCTTACCACAGCAGGATGGATAAAAATCAGCAGTCTCTCTCTCATTTTAATTTAGAGTTTCTGACAGATGTAACCTGCACTGAAATGCTGCAGCATTAGCTACGCCTGAGTTAGGGCCACACATCTCACAGCGTGTTGTGCTCACATTCAAAAATTAGCACACAGCCTAGAGTTTTCACCTTTCTCATATTTGAAAGGAGCCTAAAGCAAATCTCAAAGACAGACATAATAAATGCTGTGTCTGCTTCAAGTGGGCAAACCTAAGTGTAAAGTAGATGTGTATTTTCAAAAAAAAATGAAATGAGTGTGGCTGATCACTTCTCCTTTCAGATCAGAGAACATTTAAAAAACTTCACTGACTAGTGTTATGTCGCACTTTGTGCTTGGATGGTTCAGTGATGCACAGTTGGCTGTTCTCAGCCTTTATTGCTGTATTTGTCCCCAAGGGGCAAAGAGACTACTGAGATTTTTTTTTTTAAATGCATGCATCATCTTTTGCAATAAAGCAGCAGGTGTGAAAGTCTGACTCCAATGAAAGTGGTGGCTGTCTTCCAGCTGGTGTCTGCATGGCCAGATTTAAAGAGGGTTAACCAGATGCAGAGTTTGGTCCCTGAACAAATCCACAAACCTACAAGAGGAAACATCTTTGACACAGTATCTGCCACAGGAGTACTACATTGACAATTTTGCCACCTACCCTAAAAAAAACAGGAAAATGACTAATTTAAAATCTCAGATACACAGATCCTAACTGAGAGTGGGCGGTGAAGACTAGGAAGTCCATAATGCATGGAGCAATCCTCCATTGCAGAAATGTCAAGACTTCAAAAGGGCTTCAACCAACACTTTTCAACTGACAGAAAGAAGAAAACAAGATTATTTTAGGGTATTGGTGTGGGTTCCATAAGGAGGAAAAATCTTAGGAAATATTTTGGAAGATTCTGGGGAGGTATAACGCTTACTGTTCCATGTTTTAAGGGTGAGAATGTACAGAGCCTTTACAGGAGTTTTGGAGGAAAGATTAAAGTTCAAGGAAGAAAAGAATAGGGATGGAACAGCAAGGATCATCACTGAGAAGACAGAAGATGGAGGTAAAAAGGAGCAAATCACTCAAGGCCTTCACTTGATCGCCACAGTTCTTATCTTTTTGCCTTTTCTCTTGTATAATTTTATGTGTGCATCTCCGGTATACGTGTATGTGCAGATGTGAATGGCTAGTGAATTTGTAGCTGGAGTAGTGTGTTAGTAGGGCTGAGAGATGGTTATGGGGTAAATGCTGTTTTAGGGGCAAAATGCCACAGAAACCAGGAACCTGGAACCCAGGCAGCGACAGTACCACAGGTCTGCGAACCAGCCGCTGAAGACAACCATGTGAACTTGTGACTGTGTGTACCCCTGAGATCCAGTGAATTTTGGGTCTGATTTGCTGGTAAGAAGAAGGCCAGGCTGTGGTTACATGAGAATGTTTGTGTTTATTTGGGTGCCTGCAAAGGCACTGCTCTGCCTGTGCTGATCTGTGACCATCCCTGTCTGTGCAGGGCCTTCGCATCAAGCTCCACCACTTGAAAATGGTGAGAGAAGTGGCATCATTGGTGGGTGATTGGGAAGAGACCAATTCCTGTGTTGGCAAGTCACTGGAGTTTAGAAAGACCTAGGTCTAGAGCTGCCCTTGAAATGTCCTACATTGATAGCCCTGCAGGATTTGGGAAGTCCTCCCAATGGACACAATGGTATGTATATTGTCAAGCACTACACAGTCTTCTGAGAAGTGTTTGATCGAGATCTAGAACCCAGTAAATCTTGATGGATTTGGATATTTCTCTTTTTCACAACACATACGATGAATGAATATAATAAATATCCCACTGAATAAAGGGTTTCTAAATCCTTTTCTCCTGATAGTAGTCTTTCAGTGATAGGTCAACAGACTTAGACCTGAAGAACATACACAGACATACAGCCATGCAAGTGTGGACCAGTTTAATAGTCTGGAAGAGAACTATACGCTGATCCATGTCCTCATTTTAGTTCCCATCTTCCTCATAGAGTACACAACAAGCCATCATAAGCTCAGTCCACCAATAAATTCAGTGTAACCAGTGCAACATGTTCATGCTTTTGTTGGTAGGAATAATGGTTCTTTCTGCATTGCAAAGCTCTTTCTTGCTTTCCTCTGCTCCATGCCATTAAGTATTTTTCTCCTCCAGCAGCATGCTCTCCATCTCATAATGGAAGATGATACAGAATTTTTACATGTTTTCAGTAGCAGGAAGAAAATTAGAAAAATAATCTTTGCCAGAGCGCTTGGAGAAGGCTGATGAGTTTCATAAGGTAAAAAAATTAGTTTATGAAATGAATACCCATGCTGGGGAATTCTGTACACATGAATCTGGCTCACTGGGTGAGTAACTGAATGTCCATCTTTTCTTTCAAAAGCTGAATAGTAAAACAGTAGCCCTCACAGTTGCTCATGTTATGCTCTGTAAATAGCTTAGGAACTTTGTGTTCATAAAGAGCTGAATACATCCAATAAGACAATATCCTCCCCCAAGTTCTGTCTTTTTTTGACTTATCTTTCTACCCTCTCAGCTGGCTCCTGGTGCCAGCTTCTGAGATAAAAGGTGTCCCAGTTTCTTGCTTACATTCTCTATTATAAAAATACAGCCTTTCCTTTTTAATAGCACAGACTTTTTAATTTTTCTACATTTTCCCAGGCCTGCAATACATGTAAGGCATCTTAAACACATGGTGGCTGCACAACCTAAATTCTCAAGAACTGAACCAACTCTAAATTTAAAACCACATTCATTGCCTTTAGGAACTCCATCCTGATTCCCTTTATTATTATATTCCCTGTTATATCTAAAAATAATTATGATCTTTGAGTACTGAAACATGGCTTGTGCTGATTTTGCAATATCATATGGTCACCAAAAACAGATGCAATGAGGGCACACCCCAAAGACTTGTCACTTCCACTTTTTTTCACCTTTCCTGATTCATCATGCTCACAGTAAATGGACTAACAAATCAATTTGGCTTTGTGACCACTCTGTTTCATATTTGCTAGAACAAGCTTCATCTTAGCTGCTGTTTATTGTTCTTTTTGGACATTCTTTTGAGATTTTCCTCAGGGTCACGACTGACATGTTACTGGGAATTTGATGTTTTGCTCTGGATCTCCATTTCTGTGGAGATTTCTGTGTGGATTGGGAATGATTTAACTCAGTTTTGCCTTGACTCAACTTGTTAACATGCTTTTCCTTCTCTGTCCCAGCTTTTAATGGTTCCCATCCAGACTTCTCCCACCCTCTACAATCCATTCCAATCCCACACAAAAGAGGATTTTTTCAGCACTTCTTCTAGAAGAGAGATGAAGGGACTGGCCTCTTTCTTTTAATACCTTCTCTTGCCTCTCTCCCTTCTTCCATCCCTCCCTCTCTCCTATATTTCAGGAGGAAACAACTTTTCTATATCTGTGTCTTGGTTTGAAAGACAGATGTTTGGTAAGGAGGGCAGGAACTTCCCTTGGAATGGAAAATGTAAACCCCCTCTGAACTATTATGATTTCGAAACTAAGGGGTTCTCAGGCAAAGATACGACAATAGGAATAGCAGCTCATGGCCAGTGTGTGCAATAAAGCAAACAAACATCACCAGCCCCGGTACTGACCCCACACAGAACCCGAGCGCGGGCCTGGCCCGCTCGGCCGCGGCGCTTTCCCCCGCTGCAGTTCCGGGCTCGGCCGGCGGGGGCGGTGCCTCCCCCGCGCCTGCAGGGGGCGCTGTGGCGATGGCGGCTCGGCCCAGACGGGCAGGGGTGTGGAGAGGCCTTGCTGCACAAACCCCATGGCACCGATCCCGGGGCCCAGAGGGACTCTCGGGAGCACCTGGCTGGGCTGGCGGGATGTCTCGGCAGGCAGGGGGTGCAGAGACAGCTCGGAGCAGTGCCGAGGAAGCTGCAGGGCTGGGGCAGCGGCAGCCCGGCTCGCAGCAGGGCCGGGAGAGCCGAGCTCAGGATCCCGGGCACGGAGCAGACGGGGACAGGCCCCTCTTTCAGTGAGGTTGGTGTTAATGAGCTCCCAGTCCAGTGGCTGCTCTCACCAGCAGAGGCTCACACATGGCAGGAGAAGCAGCAGCTCTGGGCTGGGCTCCAGTGGCAGAAGTGACTTCCCTTCCCCAAGCAGCAGCTCCGACCGCCCTCCTCTGAAGCCAAGAGAAAGAGAGAGCCAGCAGCTGCCCCAGCCTTTTTTCTGCCCAATTCCCGCAGTATCACTGCCCCTCGGAGACAAACTCCCAGACATCAGAAATCCAGCCAGATACCATCCTCCTTGAGCTTGGCCACTTCTTTTGCTTAAGTATCCATTCATTTGTGTTACCAAGAAACTGATGGGAAAAAAAAAAAAAATCTATAAGTAAAAAGGAACAAAAGGAAAGAAACCTAACCCGCAACAATCTGGAATAATAATAATAATAATAATAATAATAATAATAATAATAATAATAATAATA
>VZSJ01004474.1:527831-538818 GCA_013398405.1 Pheucticus melanocephalus
GGTAAAAATAAAGGCTTTTGGCTTCACAAGAACGAGCAACATAAGGGTATGGAGATCCAGGGAACAATGGTGAACAGAATATGCTCTGCAAAAAAGTGATATCTGTTTTCCTTCAGAAGCAAGTAAATGAGCAAAGGAAACAGAGGTCCAGTAGGACTAGCCATGAATCCATCAGTTTTTTGCTTTAAAGGGTAGTGTACAGAATATAGATGTGTTTCTTTGTTTCTACTGTACTTAAGTACGCAGGGAGGAACTTTTGAGAGAGGATGCAAGTCCTCTTAAATTGCTCTCAATTGTTAAAAGAAAAGCTGGCAGAGGACTGTTTCAATGTTGAAAAACATTTCCTTGCCTTGTGCCTCCACAGGGATTACCCTGATATTGCCTGGGACCTCCTAGAGCCAGCACTGATGAGCTGTGGAAGGTCAGCAAGGCTCTTGGAATACTCCAGAGCAGTAAAACAGTGCTTTTCACTTTGCCCTTCCTCTGATTTCATATCAGCTGCTTGCATTATCATGCTTAGTTAAGTCTCAGGTAATAGAATGGAACTTTAGGAATACAGTATAATTTCACTCTTTACAGTACTGTGTCCACAGATGATGGCAGGTTCATTATTACTATGTTACAAAATGATACCGTGTTCCAGAGCCCAGTGTAACAGGGAGGTAAATGATTTTACCAAAGTACTTTGCAGAAATTCACATGATAATATTAAAAAAAAACCCTAGAAATTTCAGGTTACCCCAGAAAAGTATCAATAAAACACTCATTTAATCTGATCTGCTCAAGGTATCACACATATAGTAAAGGATTATTGGTCTGGATTCAAAATATGACTATTAGTCTTTTTTTAAACAATTTATTTTATCTAAGGTTAAATAGTTTCAGTGTCAGCTACCCCTCTGGCTAAATGGAGCAAAACCCCAATGTCATTCATACGTCAAACAGTGCAGAGAGAGCAGATAAATTTATCCAAATTATATTCAGCCGATGCAATTTATTAAAGTCCAGGAATTTGTTCTTTTTTGTATTTCTGTTGCTGCAATCTAACACCACTGTGTGGGAGCCTGAGGTGGAAAACTGCAATTGGCAGGGGAAGAACTTGCACATATCACATTTGGAAGAAGAATGTCCAAATCCCATACCTTTGCTCAATAAAATCTCCTTGAAACCAAAAGTTCTACAGAACCTTAATTCCTTGAAAAGAAAGTTTTAAAATATATTGTCTTCAGAATAGCATTTATAGTTTAGTAAGATACTTCCCTTATTTTATTTTGTGATTATTGGCAAGCCCAAAACAATAAATAAATAAATAAATAAATAAATAAATAAATAAATAAAATTATTTAAATTTACCATTGCCATTAATGACATAATACCCTGAGATTGGTTTTAAAAATAGAAGAGAAGGTATGTTCTTCTCAGTAGACTGTCCATTTTAAGGATAATATCTGAAAGCCCGCTTCTGAAAAAAAAATAAATTAATGAGTCTGCCAAATATTATGTGTTAGATAAAACTCAAAAAGAAAACAGGGAGCAGTGATTTTTAGTTCTACTTCAAATTAGGTGTCATTCCTTATAGCAGAAAGACAATTTATATTTACTTGATTTGTTATACTTATGATATGTTTATGTAGGGCTATTTTTGTTTTATACCTGAGAGTATATTGAAAACTTTGTGCACTGACACAAAGTAACGATTTATCCTGACAGATATGACCTTTTCAAGACTATAAGGGTCATACTTTTCATTTGCATGTTCTGCAGAACAGAGGATATTTTATGGTAGGTTGTAGAATCCATTTATTAACTGAAAGCCTTCCTGATGGATATATGAGATTTTAGAAAAAAAAAAAAATATTTTAGAAAAACTACCATTTGAATACTGAATTTGGAATGTTTAATTGCAAGGTAGCCCACATGAATATGTATCAGGAGTATGCAATTACACAGTATAACTCCACCTTCAACAAATATAATCCATCTAACAGCTAAATAGTGTCCTAATTTTGATCATTTACGTGTGGTATATTTTGAGCACAGATGTGATGCGCGTTCTAAAAATCAATTTTAAATTGATCCTTTTTTAGCATTTCTACCTCATCTGTAGTTATGACAGATTTACAAAACTATGTAAATGACATAACACCTAAATTCAGCAACTTTCTTTGCTTTTTTACTGTTCCAGAGTGAACGGGTTCAGGAGAGTGTGTGCCTTCAAAGTCTGTCACTGGTCTAATCAGAGTTGTGCTCCTGGGAAATTCTCACACTCAAAAGAGCTAGTGGTGGCTGTGCCTTTTGTTTTGGTCTGGTGATCCTTTTTGCTCTTCATGAGGTGCAGCCCTTGTAAGAAGAGGTATCTAGGAGAACTGTCTGATGCCCAAGACACACCTTCTCCAAGATCAAGAATGATCTGTCTCAGTGAGCGGGATGTGAAGTAAATGTGACATAAATAGATTCTGACTAGTTCAAATATAAAAATGGAGTGTATACAAGGTGTCAGCAGGGCAGCTGACCCACAAGGAGTATGGAGACATTGATTGTGCTGGGGATGGATTTAGTAAAGCCAAGGCCTACCTGGAGCTGAATTTGGCAAGGATGTCAAAGGCAACAGGGATTATTTATATAAAGAGTAGAAGGATGAGTAAGTAAAATGAGGTACCACTGCTGAATGGGCAAGAATTATAATGAGAAAAGATATGGAAAAGACAGTATTTTCATTGCCTGTTTCCCTTCAGTCTTCACCAGTAATACCTGAACTGGTGATACCAGTCCTCAGCAATCCCAGGTGCTGGGACTGCTGAGAAAAACAACTGCATTGAGGAAGAGCTGCCCTTAGTAATGGAAAACCAGATTAGGGAGCCCTTAAAGAAGCTGGAGCAAAGTCCATGGACCTGGAGAGCTGCACCCAGAGGTGCTGAAGTAGCAGGCTGAAGGCTCTGTGAGGCTGCTGCTGATTATTTCTGAAAGGCCATAGTGACTGGAAGGGGTTCCTGAATACAGGGAGAAGCCAAGTGTCAGTTTTTTATTCAATCGAGAAGAGAAAAAAAGAGTATGAGGGGATCTATTAGTAAGTCAACCTCACATCAGTTCCCAGGGACAGAGAAGAGAAGATTTAGAAGAGTCTTGTGCATAAATATATGATGCTGGGGAGTGTGAGTAAAGATGACAGAACCAAAAACTTCTCTGTGACACTCAGTGGAAGGATGGAATTCCACTTAATGACAACCTCCCCTATTGTTACTGTGAGAGTGGCCAGGCAGTGGAGTGGGTTGTGAGGAGGCTGGGGAGTCTCCATCCCCGAAGGTATTAAAATACCAATCTTGTTTAGCTGTACCTGCTCTGAGCAGGTTTGAGAAGATAGTATCCAGATCTGCCTGGTAACCTCTAACAATTCTGTGATTGTGTGAATCTTGCTTTTGGCAGTGATCTGAAGATTACCATAATTGCAGTATACACTGCTGTCGGAATTTCTGGGGATATAGACTTCCTGGGTCATGAGGAAGCCGTGGCACAAGCCAAAGTTCTTCTTCTTCAAAATCTATATCTTCCTGCCTTGCAATCCTTAAACCAAATTTAACTACCATCATTCACAAATGAGGCTAAAAGGTCTGAGGTTTCACCCCTCCTATAGACACAGTTTGCTCCTGGTTAACAGCAGAGGTTATGAAAAAAATGCCCTAAACAAATAAACTAGCAATTAACCTTTCACCTTTCTTGAAAAAAAAAACGTGTGTTTGAGACAAAGAAGTTTTTAAGTCACAGTTTTTTAGTACTGTAAAGGTTTTCATTTAAAGTACCAACTTGAAAAAACTGACTTATGGATTATTCTTGTTTCCAACTTAAAAAAACTGATTTATGGATTATTTTGTTTCCAGAGGTAATTGTCTTTTTTCTCCACTGTCAAAACTGTTTTTCATGCAATAGGCAAGAGAAAGACTTCATAGCAGATAATTTTTCCAATTTTATAATTGTTGTTGGGTTTTGCTTTTGGGGATTTTTTGTTTGGTTCAGTTTTGGATTTTTTGATGCTGTTGTTGCTTCCAGGTTTTTTTCTCCCTTCTTTTTGTTGCTTCTGGCATAGGCTTGCAGAGGGAAAGTTAAATACAGCACAGAGCTGTCAGCATTTTGTAGTTTATTTGTCCAACCTTTATTTGCAAAGAGAAGCAGATAATGTGCTATAGTATGCATGGGCTTGTTTTCTCTCAAATAAGACTTCTCCATTGTCCCACAGGATAATTCTGATTAATAGGTGAAAGAAGGATGCAAGCTGCATCACCATTACAACTGATGCAGGAAATAGTATGCTGTGATTCATTCCTTGTCGACCCTTTCCCATATCTTTCACTGAGTTCAGCTTGGGGGAAAAATAATTTAAAAGAATGAAAGTTAACCTTCATGGTGTCTGGTCATCCTTTCTGCATTTATTTTTCCACTAAGAAAGCCAAAACACAAAACCAAGTTTGGTAACCATTTGTGCTTTCTGTCGTCTTGTACCTCCATCACCTAGTCCTTGGCAGGAGCTAGTTGAGCCAGCTAAAAAATGTTTTGAGTTAATTGAGATTTCCCCATGTGAAGCCCTATGTGTATGGCCTTCCCACTCTTCACCCATGTAGTATTATCTGCAAGCACTGGAACTAGGAAAAAAGTTACTGCACCAGCTACAAAAGAAAAAAGCAAAACTAGGTGATTTAACCACTCCTAAATTCCTTACTGTAATATGCTACTGACCTCTCTTCCAAATCAAAATTTCATCTCTCTGATTTTTGCTGACAAGTTCACCTCCCTCCTCCTGCATACCACAAAGAGCCTGTCACTTACCAGCAAATGAACCCACCTGAGTTTGGACCATCACTGGTGTTGGCATATTTTAGATCTGCTGTGCCATACTCTGCTTCCAGACTCCAATATCTACAGCTTTGAAAAGCTAATCTGCTCCAAATCAATAAAATCTATGTTTAAGCTACAGCTTCTATTTTATTTGCTGGTGATTATTCTCCTACTTGTGAGCAAAAGAGTGCCATTTTCCTGGTTGTACTTGTATGCAAATGCCTGTGACAAAGGAAGAAAGTTATTAATCCATATTTAGATAAAACATGTCTAAGTTCCTAAAAGCATAGTAAGTATAGCAGCACTAGCAAAGTTATTCTTCCTTTCAGAGACTAAATACTATTGGATTTTCACATTTAGGTATACTCACAAGGTAAATAATCAAATTCTCCTTATGTAGAGTTGTTTGCCAGCTGGGAGAAATTAAGCATTTCTTGCTGTTAAACCTCTGGACATGTCCTCAGCAAAGTCTGTCTGGTGATCTCAAG
This sequence comes from Pheucticus melanocephalus, assembly GCA_013398405.1. NCBI lineage: Eukaryota > Metazoa > Chordata > Aves > Passeriformes > Cardinalidae > Pheucticus > Pheucticus melanocephalus. Next base: position 533,147 of record VZSJ01004474.1, read on the forward strand.
AAAATTAATTCACCAGGCTGCACAAATCTGAGCTTTTACAGGGACAGAAAAATGTCATTAGGGGTAGTATCCTCACTTGGATTGCCTATCATTCCCCTAGCTGTGTGTTTACAACTTAAATTATGCTTGGAATCACCCAGGCTACACCAGCTCATTAATGAAGAGATCTGGTTTTCTGGAGCTCACTTTCAAAATGTTTGATTTCTTTCTTCTCTCAGTTTCATTATTCCATTTCTCCTGGGTGGAAGGAGATGAGATTGTAGCATTTTGTTTCAAGGTCAAAGCCAATTTCTGTGACACAGTACAGTAGTGGGACCAGCACATATCCTTTACATCTCCCAGGGGTAACAGGGCTGAGCCAAGAAAACTTGCTACCAAAAATAAAAGCCTTGCAGACAAAAAATCTGAGACTGTGGCAGCATTCCAGTTATTCTTCAACCCTGTGTCTTCCCAAGTCATAGGCAATACCAGAATTATGCCTAAATAACAAAATGCACATACAAGAGATCCTGAGCAGAAGTAGCAATACACTTGTAAATTGCCCAGTGAAGTTTTGACAAATTCACTCCTGGAAAGGAATAACATGTTTTGGTGACTTGTTGGCTTGCAGCTGTTGGAGGTACTTATTATCGAGCGATGCAGAAAGCCTGCTGAGCAATCAGAAATTGAATTCGCTTCCTTAGCCACAGTAGTTGTTCTTTCACTTGACAGTTCAGTAAAATTCATGCTACACAGACTTTGCTCTCTTTATAAAAATGCCAATTGTTAGTATTAAACATGAACAAGAACAACAAGAAAACCAAGAGAAAGTGACTGTAAAACTCAATAGTAGAGAGAAATTTTTTATATTCCAAATATGGTGAACCATTTCCATGAAAGAATACTGAACCTCTAATTAAATTATTAACGTGATGCCCAGGACACTCACATTTGCTACTTTCCAAGAAAATAGTCTCTATCTGATATATATTGCTTGTTTTTCTGCTAGTGAAATTGTAATGCTTCAGTGACAATGGATGGTGGTATAAAGATCTGTGTACTAGAGATTATTAGGTGATACAGATCTAACAAGGATGGGAGTCATATAGCCTAGATATATGACTTTTAATTGGTCTGTATTTCTGACCACTGTATCACCCAAATTTAAATATATTATTTTATACTTTGTCTAATAATTATGAGGGGAATGTCTACACACACAACTATGCTGTCTTTGGGTGTGCCTGCACTAAAGGTAGCAAAGAAAAATAAAAAAAATATTACAGTAACTTTGGAAGATATAATGAGTGAGCTATGATCTTTGCCAGAACCACACAAAGATGGTCCAGTTTTCAAACTGTATGTGTTTTTCTTGTTAATCAATAGATTATCACACTAGAGAAAGACAGAGTGACAGCCACAGTGAAAAATAGCAGAGTGAAGGGTATAGTGATGACCTAAAACTATGGTGTATTACCCCAGTGTCTACTAGAAACTATTTTTAGCACATTAAGAAATAATTAGGAATAGGAAAAATGCTGTAACCTAATTTTTGCACTTTCATTCTTACAAAAAAGTATATAAACTCCCACAGTACAGATAGGAAATATGTATCACTTAGTCTGTATCTGTGACAAAGGAAATATGTTTACTGTACCTTATTTTGTTGATACAAACACTTCATAAAGAACCCTTCACTCTGTGTAAATATGATAATTAGGTGGTTAGAAATAATATTTCTACAAGCTTAAGATAACTCAGATGAAAATTTAACTAGATCAAGAGTTAAACTGCAAAAAAATGTCTTTCTCTTCTCACTGTGCTTTTGTAGGGCAAGTTCTCGTTAGCAGACTAATTTCCACATAACTGGGTGATTTTCTGGACTGCAACAGACACTGCCCACTTGCAGAGCTCCTTCCATCATGTCTCAGGTACAGCTCTCTAAACTTCAGCAGCTGTCTTCTTCATCCATTGTAGATTGTAACTCTTATGCCTCTCTCCCTCCCATTTTCCCCCCTTCCCTCTCATTTTCTCCTCTGAGAAGGCTTAACAGAAGGACTGTTCAGTCTTGCAAAACACAGTCAATCTGACCTCCTCTTCATGAAGTGAAAAAGCAGAAAAAAAATAGAGAAGAAAATGGATCCTCTTTGTCACAGGCTGGTAGCTACACACAACACTGGTCTTGTGGTCACATTTCCCTCTAAGCTGACTTTCTATGTCAGGCATAAAGAAGGGCCACGGAGCACTTGTGGTGATGTTCTTAAGGCAATAGATAGAAGTCAATATAGTGAACTAAGTTCCTTACAAGTTTTTGAGAAATGTAAGAAGGCAAGAAGGAAATGGAGTAGAAAATACATCTTCAATAAATGAACTTACATTTGTGTGTGGAAAACACATTAATTACTGTATTTCAGAAAAGGTACATACCTTGGATTCTGCAAGAATTTGGGGCTGGTTATTAGCCTCTTATGGTGTTCATTTGGTCCAGGATTTTGTTGTTGCTGCTTTCCCAAAAAAAGCAGAATGAAATAAATGAATACAAATATTCTAATTCTTCCAAATGAAGAAATAAAACAGAACACTGCATGCAAATATGAATAAAACTTTTCATGGGGCATTGGGATAACCAAATTGCATAATTTGTGTAGTTTTTAAGTACTGTGTGATGTAATGCTGAAACAAATGTATGAGTGCAAATAGTGAAATAGCAAAAACAATGTAACACTGAAAACCTGGGTCCTAATCTCAGTGGTTTTCCAACTGAAACATACAAGACAGAAAAAGGATCCTATCCCAAAATTAGTGAAAGACTTGTTTGTAAATGATTTAGGGAACAAAATTTCATTTCTGTTTGAATCCATACTTCCCTATTTTAGATTATTAGCATGAGACTGACACAAAGAGCAAATAAATTTACATAATCTACTTTTAAGGTGTAGCAAGCCAAATCACTACCAGAATAAAATTTTAGAGGCAAACTTCTAAATTCTGAAGTACTATGTCCAAGCAGCTAAAGAAAAAAAAAATGTGCCTAGCAATACCATGTAGTTCTGAAAATTCTGTTTCTGTGAACACCTACGTAAATAGATTTTTAATTTTCATAGTTGTGTTGGTAAATGGAAAATTTGTTAATGGAAAGTTCTACATTTTGACCCAGGTATCTGCTTTTTTATATTAGCATTCCACAATTCTCTTTCAACAATCACTTTCATTGAGCAACATCATCTATAAAGAACTAAAAAAGGAATTCCATGGTATTCCATTCCTATCACAGGTTGTGTCTTGAAAGAATAAAGTCTTACTCCCGTTGTTGAATCTTTCTCAAGTTTTAATATCTGTCAAGCCATGCTGCATCATTCTGTCTTTTAAAGATTGCAGTTACCTTGGAAAAAGTCATGGTCTGATCAACATGTAGAAACTTCTGTTTCTAAATAGTGTTGACCAGCAATAATTGACTACCACAGCTCATGTCTTTCTCACAGTGGTCTAAGGACCAGTTCTTCTCTCACACCTAGGGGCATATTTAGCACAGAAATTTCCAAAATGCCTTAGATTTTGGATCATTGCTTTCAACTTCTGATTCTTCATTCCTATTTGTCTGGCCATCAGCTTCTTTCTCAGCTTGCTGAATATTTGTCTCATGCCTCAGTCCAGATTTAGCCCACTGCTGTGGACTCTGAACTATGCATCTCCTACCTGGCTGTCATCAAGCTGTCATCATTCTTTTTAGGAGAACAACTTGATTTAAATGGATTTGTCCAAACCAAGGTCCTGACAGTTACTAGGAACCACAACTATCAGGTTAAAAATGATTCATTTCCTGGAGAAAGAGAAGGTGATAAGGTGTGATGAAAAAAATTTGGCTGGTTTGTAAATCACACGCTTAGGTAGAGATGATCTTCAGCAGGATCTTATTCAGCTTTGTTCCAGGAGCCTTTTGTACTGGTCTCTGTGGTATTTAAGATACACTTCTGAGCTGTGGAGAACACAGTCTGAGTGACACTGCCCTTCTGGTGAGGCAAGGAGAGCCTACGACAGCAGGTACTTCTTGATTCCTATACTGAAAGCCCAAGGATTGCCAGGGCACTTGATGGTAATCCAGATAAATTGTAGTTACAAGCTGGTTTTAATCCTCTCATCCTTGCTCACAGTTGTGCACATGACTTGTCCTGGTGACTGACATGTGTCCCTTACACAATGAGCAGAACCAAGGACCAGGCAGAGAGGATGTGGAGCCTTTATGCTGATATGGCACATTGTAGAGGGATATGAGGTATAACTATGAGGCTCTTGAAATAAATACATGGGATTAAGAAAGGAACTGGTATGATATGACAGCATTTCTGTCAAAAGAGTTGATAAAAAGGCAGAGGCTTTCCCACATGAGTACACACAGATTGTTGCTGGAGGCTTCAGGAGTTATGACCAAACTGAAGTTTTATCAAGTTATGTTAGCCAGTTGCGGCTAACATTTGACCAAAGAAAAAGCAAAGATCTCCTTGAAACTGGACCAACAAACTGGTACAAATTGTAATCTTTTACCATATAATGAAGGTCAGTGAAGTTACATATTAGAGCCTGGATGGTGGTTCTCCTGCTGAAGAGTCTCAAAACTAAAGTTAAAAAAGAGTGGAATTTCAAGAAGAAATTGCTCGTGTCTAGTGTCAAGCATTTTCTGACAGTCTAAGCAGATTTTTTGTATCAAGTAGTGCTCAGGCTTCCAATTTTGTAGAAATCTTACCTTTTTTAAAATATGTGCTGCCAGTGAACATTATTTATTATACATAAAAACTTCAAAAATTAACGAAGTGGGCAGCAGAGGAATGCTTAAAACTTCTATCTTTTCTAGCTACCAAGCAACAAACTAATTGCTTCTGCTTTTGCTGCAGTAAAATTTAAAAAAACCCAGACATCATTACCTTTATTTTATTAGACAGTTAGAATCAACTGTGTTTTGCTGCTGTAAGTTTTGTTTATTTATAGCCTAATGGGCTCTATACAGGGGGCTGATAATTGCTGTTTATTGCTGTCGTTAAGAAGATGAATATTGGAGTATTTGAGATACTTCATGTCCATTGTGCTGCTGAAATAAAGTGGAGTATTCAAGAGGCACACGCAGAGAGAGTTTTGTCAAGAAATACCTTAAGAAATGTCCTTGAATGTATCACTTGACTTTGTTGAAGCATGCCACCTTGATGGCAGATAGATACTGTTTCCATCCCAAGCCTAAGGAGTTATCAGGTTCTATTTTTCCCTGCTAATCAGTCTTCTGAACCATCTGGAGCTACGGTGGGAGATGCTGAGCAGGCTCTGCTCTGCCTAGAGATGGGATCCATACTGTATGCTGTGAAGACAAACGTCAGTCCACGCCATCTCCCCAGGAAGTTTCTGCTCAGCTGTCATGGAAAACCTGAACTCCTGCATTGGGCAGCAGACAAATCCAGCACTTAGGTGTCAGATTTTATATTTTCCTTTCCTGCGTCATTTTCTTACTTGGAGGAGAGTGAGCAAGATGATGACTGCCAATTTGGGATCTTAATTTCTTATTCTAATTGCTTAGTTTATTTTGCAAACAGCTATTTCATAAGATAAAGAGGGAATTCATACAGTATTTTTGTATTATTTTGTATAATATTGTGTTGCAGTGTGTTGCAATTTCCTGTCTTAGACTTCCCTGTCCCCCAGGTGTGCCA
>VZSJ01004474.1:538918-551374 GCA_013398405.1 Pheucticus melanocephalus
GGGCTCATTGGCCTGTCCAAGTGTCTTTATCCCTTTAGCCTTCCCCCCTCCCACCTGGTTGATGTCTCACCTGTCCCTTCCCTCCCCCTGACCCTGAGCTTAAAAGACAATCAGAGCATGTGGTCGGCTTTCTAATGGAGCTGTTACCAACATTCAGATGTCTGTGACCCTGGAATAAAGCTCTGGATTTAACCCTCCGTTGGAATCCTCTCCTATTTACTCCTCACCTAGCCTAAGGACTTCCTTCAGAGGTAAAGCCTGAGTTCCTACAAGCCTGGACTTGGTTTCGGGTGCCCAGCTGCTACATCCAGCCAGCCAGAGGTATCACTGTGGAGAAACACCACAGCAGCTGCCCCTGACCAAGCAGCGAGGAGGTCACGACACAAAGCAGAGACCACAAGCAGTCTCAGTTGGCAACACTTTATTACTGAACATGGCTAACTTTTATACACTTTCTAGTTATTTATGCTTCTTCTACTTTCACTATTGGCCACAATAAATCAACATGCTACTTTTGGTGAAAAGTTATAGTGACTTCAACTAACTTCGTCCAGCTGCAAGGTTCTTATCCTTTTTCTCTCAGTCTCTTTAGTTACAGCTTTAGAAAGAGCTTCTGATCAGCTTCTTCTCGCTCCTTTAGCTAACAGGCCCGCTGTTAGCCCCTTCCACACCTGGCCAAGCAGCAAGGGCCAGACAAGCCCGGGCACGTTCCACCTGGCAATATTGGGATCTTATTCCAATAATATTGCACGTCGAAGTCTGAGATGCTTCAGTATAAGATGGCTATGTACACACACAGACAAAACCAATCTAAGATACAAAGTCTGCCTGATGTATGTACTTTGTTCTTGCTTAAAGCTGGGAGGAAAACACAGCTTATCTGCATGTCATATACTTCCTTCACAAAAAATTTATCAGTGTCTCTTCTCAGTAAATAGTGCTCATACAATATTAGTGCTGGGATAATTTTGAATCAAAGTGTAGCTCTCTGGAAACTCCTAAAAGAGGCATCTTTGGTCCAAACCACTAATGTTTGGTCTCATCATGAGACCTGCTAATCACAAAGCATAGGAAAGGCTTGAACCAGGAAAGGTGGTTTCTTGTGGTTTGAAAGCTTTAAATATCTGTAGCTTAGCAAAGCAGGAAAATGCAGCAGAGGCATGACTAGAAAGAATTGAATGCAGGTCCCACTATGAGGAAGAGTTAAAATCTGATTGAAGGTGACAGAAGAGATCCCACCAGTTCTTTACTCTTCAGTGGCCAGCAAACACAAAGAAATTCAAAAGGAGCTGGAATGAAGCAATCTGTGGCTGATATATCTGATATATCTGTGACCACAGGCATATCTGTGACACAGATGGTGAGAAAGGATCATCGAATCACAGAATAATTTTTGTTGGGATGAAGCTTGAAGACTATCTAATGCAACCTTCTAGGCTGCAAGGTCATCTAGTAAAACTCAAGGATCAGGTTGCTTATTCTGATTTTCTTTACTGGGGCATTTCTTCATGGATATATCATCATTCCAGGTAAAAACAGGGCTTTTCATGTTTGGCAACTAAAAGGCCAGACTTTGAGGAACCCATATCTGTAATCAGGCCTGTTTAAGGCATGTCAGTTAGAGTAAACTATCAGGACACTCAAAATATGATACTTCTCTTATGCTGCAATCTTGACATTCAATATTTTCCTTCCCTCCTCAGTAAACATATAAAGGCAAAATGTTGACATTTCCATGAAAGGCTTTATGAAACATCTCCTTTATTAATTACTGCAGTGACTGAATCAAAAGACATATCCCATGGAACCTTGCAAGACTTTCAAGTTTTAATTGGGTTTTTTTTTGACAGAAATTCATTGCAATATCTTACTAAAATCAATGTATTTCTGTTAAAAAATTGAAGATCAGCACTCTTGGTAGAGAAATATTTTTGTATTCTTTTTATTCAGGTAATCTTGAATGTTGAAAATTTTGGACATTAATTCATTCAGTTCAATAGCTGAAACTTAACTAAATATAAAGAAATGTACGTTCTGCTTTAGTGCCTGAAGTTATCTTTCAAATAGTATATACTGCAAGTTCCTTCAGCTCATTCCCTTTCAATAGGCATTTAGGCTTCACAGGACAGAGAAGATGTCTTCTGTGTGCTTTCTCAGTAAGCAGTAACTGGATGCTTAAAGTTTCTAGGGTGCAATCAGTTTTTTAAAGATCTCTTAGCCTAAAAGTAGTAAAATAAATTAAAAAAAAAAAACTAAAAAAAAAAGCCAAATCCAGGAGAAAATATCTTTTAAGGTCATCTGTTCCACAGAGCACAGCACAAGCCAGCAGCCTATAACATACATTAGCCAGTGAAAGAACATCAAAAATCCTGACAGTCAGCATGCTGGTTGAGGTTGGAGGAAAAGCATCAGTTGTTGCCAGGGGATGATGTGTGGAAAAGCCATTGTGATAACTGGTCAGGAATTCCTGCTTAAGCTACTCTCCTTGCTCGGATTGCACAACATTGTACACATAGTTAGAGAACACAATGTGTTCATTTAGTAAAACAAACACTTGTATATCAAAAACTGTATGTTGAACAACATTTTTTTTATTTTATGACTACAAACTTACAGGTGACAATTCTGAAACAGGGAAAGTGAGATCTGCCTGTGTCCGTAGAAGTGGGAAGAGTAGGAATTGTTTGAGTCTCAAGTAAACTCCAGTGTACCTTAATTGCTTCACCCATTCTTCGGCCTCTCTTGGGTTTCACATATCCCTGCCCATGCAGGCAGCAGCAGGCAGGGAGGGAGGTAGGGGCCCTGCAGAACCCACAATGTCAGATTCTTCCTCAGGCCAAGTCTTCCTCTTCTGCTTTCTGGCTTTGTGTTGGGTCTGTGTGTTGGTTTTGGTAGCAGGGGGGCTAAAGGGGCGACTTCTGTGGGAGGCTACTGGAAGCTTCTTCCATGTCCGTCAGAGCCGATGCCAGCCGGCTCCAGGACAGACCCACAACTGGTGAAGGGTGAATGGATTGTAAATGTTGGTAAGGCCTCTGTGGTAACAAATTTCAGAAGGAAAAGTTATTGCAAAGAGGTAATTGTGTCCAGAGAGCAGAGTGAGAGTATGTGAGAGAAACAGCTCTGCAGACACCCAGGTCAGTGGACAAGGAGGGGGAGAAGGGGCTCCAGGTGCCAGAGCTGAGGTTCATCTGCAGCCCATGGTGAAGACCATGGTTGGAGAGGGCATGCCCCTGCAGCCTGTGGAGATCAGCAGGGTTGCAGAGATCCACCCATGGAGGAGACCCACCCCAGAGCAGATGGGTGCCTGAGGATAGGTTGTGAACCTGTAGGAAGCCCATGCTGGAGCAGGGTCTTCACAGGGACCTGCAGACCCATGGAGAGAGGAGCCCGTGCAACATGTTGGAGCAGGTTTCCTGGTAGGACTTGTGACCTTGGGAAGGAACCATGCTGGAGCAGCCTGTTCCTGAAGGAATACAACCCATGAAAGAGTGACTTGGGCTGCAGTCGTTCATGGAGAATTTCTGCTAATGAGATGGACTCAGGTTGGAGAAATTCATGGAGAACTGTCTCCTGTGAGAGGGACTGCACACTCATCCCCCTGATCAGGAGCAGAAACTTTCAAGATGAACTGACCATAACCCTCATTCCCCATCTCCCTGTGCTGTTGATGGGAGGACATAGAGCTGGGGAGAAGGAAGAGGTGGGAGGAAGGTGTTTTTAAGATTTATTTTTCTTCTTATACCCATGACAGTATTTGGTGAGTGATCTCTTGCCCAGTCCTTATTTCAGCTCATGAACCTTTGTTATTTATTCTCTCCCTGTTCCAGCTGAGAAGGGCAGTGACAGAGCAGCTTTAGTAGGTGTCTGGCATCCAGCCAGAGTCAACCCACTACAGACTTCTAGCTCTGGCAGGTGTTTTGCACACGTGGTGGTGTTCAAGGGATTTATCATCTGAGCAATGTGAATACCATCCTAAAATCTTCAACCAGCCACTTTTACAAGGGACTGTTCCCTATGGGTCTTCTTGCTATAGGCATTTTTTGAAAAATTCCCTTTATGCACCCTTCACTCTTCCAGGTTGAAACTCGTAACCAATGAACTATAATCTTGCTGATTACTCCAGCAGTTTTGATGATATTTCAGTACTTAAGTGGGTACAATATTTAATTGCAAGCCCTTTGATATTGTTAAGCTACTTGGAAAGTAACCAACTATAACTGGAAAAAATGGCCTGTGGATTTTTCTTCCTTTCTCATGTGTTCTGCAACAGTAAATTCCACAGAGCAAATAATTTTATCTATTTGTTTTTAACAGCAGTTCATTTTGTTTTTCTTTTTCATTACAAAATTATTATTTTTTTTAGATTAAGTTCCTCCCTATTTAACCACACTTAAGCTTATGGGCGAATTTTAACATGAGCTCAAGACTCAACAGGAGTTCAGATTATACTTAAAACCAAAGATTTATGTGAAGAGCATTGGAGTACTGAAATGCAGACTGATTTAGAGCCATGTCTGCTCTCACTAGATGCAGATTGTCTGAAATTCAGTCAGCAGAGTACATTTTTAAATGGTCTTTAAATTTGTGAAATTCATTCTTTGAGATGTATGCACACAGAGAGATATTTATATATTTGGGTATATTTATGCTCTGAGAAGAAGTGGCACTTATACCTGCAGATTTATATATCTAAAATGGACCTAATTTTATATATAAGAGCTTCCTATTCTTTTTCTTGTCATTCTTGTGGCTGTTTTGCATGAAACCTGGATTGAAGAGCAGTACTAGCTTAGGAAGATGCAGAAGTAGAAGCTGATACAGGCATGCAAACCACTGCTTTTATCTTTCATTTCTTCAGAGCCTACTTAACAAAACTGAGGGGGTTTTGTTCAGCATACCTAACCACATCCTGAGAGTTGTTTATGACCATGATCAAAACAAAATAACCACTACCTGCTATTCAATTTGTTCCTTTTCTTTTTTTCCTTTTCTCCCTTTCAGCCCTCTCGCATCTGTGATTGGGTTATTTTCTGGTATTTTGGCCATTTTGAGAACCTCTGTAGCCTGGCACAACTGGTAATATCAAAGGGAAGAATAGACCCAGGACTGAATTAGAGGAATGCAACCTCACTAGGTCTCACCCAAGCAGTGCATTAAAATAAGACACAAGGAACTACGGCAGAAATACTGTGTATTAGGATACTGTGTATCCTGATCTCTCATAGGAATTTTTTGCCTAGAAGTGTTACAGGCACTTTCATTGTTCACACAGAATTTTTTTCTCATTTTTTTGATCTTTCTGGTAAAGCAGATGTCTGGTAATGGTATTTATGAATCAGAAGTAAAAATGACAGAAAACACATTATAATTCCGTAAAACATCATATTTTCATTCACTGAGGATAAAAAGAATACATGTATTTGGCTGCAACAATCAATTTTGTTTAACTTTTCAAGTCCAACTTTGATAAATATAGGTGGTCAACAGTACAAATAAACAAGCCTTGGAAAGAGAAATGAGAACTCAACTGAATTGAATCCTGGCTTTTTAAACACAATCTGCAGATTATATTTGTGCAATATTCACTGTCAGACCATTTTAGTTATTCATTACTGTGAGGCTCTGCACAAGAAAATAATGTACATAGGTTACGTTGCCATCTCTTTATAATTCATGCTTTTTCACAGTACTGCTTTGTTAATACTGGGAGTTGTGGTTTCAGGTTTTCCTACTTTTTAGTATTGGATGGTTTCCTCTCTAAAGTCTTAGAACATATAATGAACAGGCTAGAAATTTGGATTTCTTCTCATATTTTGAGGATACTTCCTGCAGTTTCCAGGTCAATCACATCCTTCTTGGCAGCTTTCATTGTGCCCTCATGTCTAGCATACTTCAACTAAAAGGCAGGGAGCTTCTGACCCCTGATGGCACAGCCTCCTCTGTTTTTCCCTTGCGTTAAAGAGACAAGTGTCACATCTGTCAGAACAAACTTCCCCATCTAAACAGAAAACAAAGTTGCCAATTAAAACAGAAGAGATTTTCAGAGTGCCCTAAACTTGGATGACCAAATGGTGATTCAAGAGGGGTAGAGAGCTAGGTACTGTGTCACGAGCAAGAGCCAGGCTGCCTCCTGGAGACATGGCCAGTTTTGTGGAAGGAAACATCATAAATGGCCACTAATAATTCAGCCTGTGTTTTCCGTGACTTCAGAGAATTAGGCACCCAGCATATTTAGGATATCTCTGGAAACAAAGTGACTTGCTAGCATGCCTCTCCATGAGGCAGTAGCAGCACCCAACAATCTGCCCGCGCATTATGACTCTGTCATTGTCATATTTTCTGAAAAATCTCTTTGGATTTCTTCTCCTGGGAAGCTGAGAAGCCGCAGAAAAGAATGAAAACAATAATGATCTGATTGCTTCTCCTGTTTGCTGCTTTGGAATGTGGTCTGGAGGTTGTTTACCAACTGGTGTATGTTTGATTGGTTTCTTGTGAATTGTTTTTACTTAATCAGCAATCACCATCAGCTGTGTCATACTCTGAGGAATCAGTCACAAGTTTTTCATTATCATTCTTCTTAAGCCTTCTGTCTATCCTTCTCTTTGTTTAGTATAGTTTTAGCATAGTATTCTTTTAATATAATATAAGTACATAAAATAATAAATCAGCCTTCTGAGAACATGGAGTCAGATTCTCATCTCTCACCTCATCCTGGGGACCCTCACAAACTTAACGCAATTCCTTAAGCTGGGTTTGATTATGAAGAAAATCGTATTCAAGGCAAAGCAAACAAAAAAACCCAAATCAAAACAAACAAACAAACAAACAGGAAAGGAGTGAACAGCACTTTTTCAGCACAACCAGGCCTTTTGAACAGCCCTCAAAATAAATCTAGAGAGAGACTAACTTCTTTCAGAGGTGGAGCTAAGGCACTGGTTAAATAATGTTAATCACTGTAAAAGTAAAACTAACAGTGTCATCATAAATTGACAGTGAATTATATCTTAGTTAGTCAGGAGTCTTGTGATTCTTTAAACATTTTATAATTAACTATGTTTAATTAGTTAAAAAATGTTTGACTATGATTTTAGCTGGTTTAGGTTTAGATCTGATTTTAACTGTCAGCAGAAAACCCTGAGACATTACCTCACTGCACCTGCAGAAAGGAACTCCAGGCACCCTACCTCTTAGAGAACCTAATCAATAGTCAAAGAACAAAATTCAATAAAGAATTGTTCAATAATTATCACATCACTAGAGATGAATTAGATGTTATAGAACAGGAAAGATATCTTGAAAAACATGAGTCAAAGGTCTATACATCCCAGAAAACTTGATTAACACATTGCAGGTGCAGTAAGGAGCCATTTCATAGTCGATTACACTCCAGAAATCTTATTGTCTAATTGGGACAGTAAATTTAATAAAGCACTCTTTAGCTGGATAAAACTTGGGTTATCCATTAAACAAAGATAGATTAAAAGTTCTGGTAGTAATTAAATAGAAGAAAACATGTATACTATGAGGGGTGGACTTTAGGGAGTGTCTATAAAAAATCTTGGATGCTATAGTCTGTATAAATGCCTGAAAATTATTGTTGCTTTAATTATATCTGTGGTGAATAAATTCCCAATATGTTCCCAACTTTGACTCAAAATAGTAATTAGAAATGTTCATAAAACAGCTTTTTGTTGTTAGATTTAAACTGTTTCAAAATATATTTGAAGGCTGCAGAAACAAGCACAAACCCCCCTGCCATGGAACAATAGGAACTTTTTAATATTTTAATATTTTGTGAAAGGTTTCTGCCTACTTTTTTTTTGTATCTGTGAAGAGGATGCTACATTCACATTCTGTGGGGTAGATAATGTTCCTCTTCAGTCAGAGAGTGCATTTAGTAACATTTGACAATGTTACCAGGAAGTCTGAGAGTTTTAACAATCCTTTTAGGATTTACTCATTGTTCATTATCCTGTTGTGCTCTTTCCCAAGACAGACAATAGGTTCAGCAATCATTTCATGGATCATGTTAACCACAGGACAGAGCCACAAGATATTAATTTCCAGTAACTTCCCAGTAAATAACTTTATAATGGATAAGTACTACATGGCTTCTGGCATTTTAGCAGCTTTTCCTAGTAATTCAAATGGAGTTTTGCTACCAGAGAAAGCTTTCTGGACTCATGGTTCATTGCTCTATGAAAGAATCCAAAAACAGTTGGAATTACAAAAACTTACATTTACAATTTTTTTTTAATGGTGCAAAAAATCCAAAATTTAGAACTTGGAAAATAATATTGAGATTTTGCTGAATTAATCAGCAGGATCCTTCAACTCTTCTGCACAAATAGCATACAATATGCCAATAGCATAAAAGTAAACTGAGTGACTATTCAGTATTTTTTTATATTCTGTGAGACTGGCTGCCCATGTGAAAGAATTGAAGAAAAGACAACTAACGCAGCATAATATAAATAATGTTATGAATACATTTTTGGTAGCAACATTATGTGCCTCTGCAAGACATCTTCATAGATCTCTGTTTTGTTTTTATGAATTTAATCAAACTCTTGGAGTGAGAAAACACTCAGACTTTCAGATTGGCATGTATTAAAAACAATTTTTCTCTGGAATGAATCAAATATTTCTGAAGACTCTCTTTTCAGCCCCCAAAGTTATGAAAGTTTTCAAAATTTAAATTAGAAGGTGTGTGCTTTTGAATGGTACACCAAAAATATGTGACACAATTCCTTTTAACAAATCACCACCTGCTCTGACCTCCAGCTATCTGAAAAGGTTTTTAGGTCCACCAGAAAAAAAAAATGCACAAAAAGCTATTCAAGATTGCATTCTCATGCACAGTTGATAATTTTTCTTAGAATATTAAGCATGCATTTCATAATAGACAATTTCCCAACATATACAGGCTTGTTGCTCTCACATAACTTAAGATTGTCTGTGTGGTCCTGGTGACCAAAGTAACATTGAGAGGCTGTGTCAGAAAGAAAAAGTTGAAAGTAATTACAGTTTTTCGATGAAACCAAACATTTTCAATCTTGTGCCATGATGTGGTTTTCATACAGTAGAAACTGCTTTAGCAAAACCAGGGACTTGGAACTTCTGAAGTATTCATTCCATCAGCCTGTGAAAGTAAAATAACTTAGTAATTTTTTTTTTCACAATCACTTTTTCCTCCTGATTATAACTTTCTTTGCTCACCTGAATAATCCTTTCTGTGTCTAGTTTCCTTGTCTTTCTCAAAAGTCTACATTTTCTGCCATACATGCAGTGAATGTATTCGACCAGTTATTCTCTTTCTCCTCTGTCCACTTGCTGATCTCTAAAAAATTCTTAATTCTGAAGTAGAGATGTTTCTTTTCTATCTAAAAATAAAAAGGATAAAACTTTGGATAAAATTTTGTGGATAAAACTTTTTATAAGTAATAGCTGTGGATGTAAAGTTCTCATGTAAATCAAAGCTGAGATGTTATAAATTTTCTTCCTACAAAGATAGACTCACAGAAATTTTGTCCAATATATTGAAAACATCACAGCATAAAATTAAATTTCTTTATTTCATCTTTTTCTCCAGTTTCTGCATTTTTTCTCAACAACAATAAAGAAAAAAAAGGGAAAATCATCAAAGAAAATTGAAGTTAAGAAAAGGAAAATTAAAATTGCTGAGTCCTACTTTTGGACCTTCTCCAAGACTCAACTGACAATTCTTATTTTATTTAAATATAGTATAATTGTGAAATTTGAGGAGACTGTTAGTCCAACTATTTGCAGCTACTAATAAATAACAGCTCAGTAAAAATTTCTGGTGTTTTTTCAATTACCACAGAGAGGAGGAAGAAAAAACTATTCTGCCTGTGTCTGAGTGCCTCTTGAAATTACCTTTCAATGTTGAGATTGAACTGCAAAGATGCATTAGGACATCTGTATCTTTCATTTACATTCTCTTAACTATTTTGCAATGTTATAAAAGTTTTGGTGTTTCACGTGTTCAAGTACATTCAAGGTTCCTAAATGTTCAGTGTATCAAGAATTAAATAGTTGCATGAATATGAATGAAATTTTGTGCATTGTTCAGTGTCTGCTAAAATTTCTGTGTACCCTTTAATGTATGAAAATAGAAAATGCATATGCTACCTTCTCAACAGTTTTGCTTACTGCAAAATGTTCTGCAGAGACTTTACTAAAGGTTTTTTGGAAAAGGAGGAAAACATGTCTCTTTCATAGCCACAGTGCATAGGGCAAAAGGCAAGTGGATTCAAATGAATTGCCACTGAGGTTAAAAAAAAGAACACTTTAGATGAGAAAATATGTGAGAATACTGCAACTACTTTTAAAAGGTAAGCACACGAGAGTGCTGCAGCTGACTGCTTGAAATGCTTGCAGAGTTGTTTTAACTTGGCTCCTTGTGAGTATCTCTCATTAAAGTGACAGAAAAGGTAGACACCTCTAGAAGCATGGATTAAATTACCCCTGAGATGCTGCTCAACTCCAGCTGTCAGTTACAGCAAACAAGAATTTGCAAAAATCAACTGCCCTCTTATATTCTCATGATGTCCATCGTACACTCAGCTCTCAACATTTTATTTTTGCTGATGTTTGCAGTGGTGAGATGGAGAGTATATGTCACTCTTTGTTCTAATAAAGTTCAGAAGAAAGGAAGAAAAATCTGCCATTTACTCTATTTTAATATTGTAAACTATTCTCTTGTCTATTTAGCTTTGACTGGTAATGTTCATCAATACCCTGAGGAATACATTAAAACTGGAATGTTCAGTGCCTATAAATTAATAAAATGTGTTGAATAGGATATATTGGTTTGAAAAATCTATATGCACAGTATAGGACTGTCTGACTTCTATTTCCATTTTGGATGCAACATGCTATTTTTCAACAAATACTTTGATTTCTCTTTTTATGATTCATCTTTCTAAAAAGAACCAACAACTCTCTCAAAAATAAAAAACTTTTCTTTTCTTTTAGTACCTTCTTTAGTGCCTTCCCTCTCAGTGTCTCCTCTCCAGGTCAGCTAGGAGTAAATATTTTAAAAAGCATGATTTCTTGTTTGCAATATCTGAGGACAATTATTTTCCAAAGAGATCAAAGGAATTACTCAAAGAGGTAGACCTTAAAGGTTATAAAAGTATCTCTGAAGGATAAGGATAGTGATACAATTGATGGTGAGTATATTTACATACCAAAAAAATATATTGTAATAAAAACATTATATGTTGTATAAAAAAGTGTTGCATAACAAAATATTTTATAACAAGTGTGTATAACAATGGATTTACTACTTGACCAACACCAATTTCAAAAAATGTCCTTTCCAAACCACCTTCACAGTGGTCAAGGTTCAAGCAAACAAGAAAATTAATGTGGGAATGGAAGGAAAACCGGTTGTGGAGCTCAGCCAGGATGCAATGTTCCAACACTCAGGGATGAGATAAAGTGCCACAAGTAGGGTGAAGAAGGTGGGCAGAAGGTGGGTGTGAGAAGACAGAGGGGCAGGGAATCTTTTAGGAAAAGGCTGCCTGAGGTGTAGTGGCTCTGGGAAGTCACTCCTATGATTCAGAAGGAGAGGATCAAAAGACAAAAAATGTGACTGCTGGATGTGGGCGAGAAACTTGGTTTTTACCCTGTCTGGGGGCTCCTCAAAGCAGAGCTGCCTTTGGTGCAGGATGTGCGATTCACACATCGCAGGGCTGGGTAGCCTCTGTGCGTTTCTTTGGAGGCACAATTGTAGCCTTACTCTTCATTCTGGCAGGGAGAAGGTATAAAAGGGCAAGGACTATATCAGAGAAACACCTGAAAACAGGAGAAAGGGGACACCTGAGGGAGTAAGGTGTTGTAATCAGATTTCTTCCTCTGGCATCTCAAACACAAAGATAGAATACATACGGCAGCTTTTAACTGTCCTCTGTCAGCAAAATATGCAGGTGACTTACCCAGCTGAAAGGGTTTCCCTTCCTCCTGATCCCCTGGCAGATTGCACAGAACTCCTAGCTCAGATGGAGCACAGATGCAGAGCTCTGCAGGCAAATACTCCACTGAGGCAAAACTCAAGGTAAGACAGCATCACCTGCATGCACTTTGCAGAAGAAATGAGAAAAAATGCTATCCTACCCACTCCTATCTGAATGCACATTGCATGGAAAGAGAGCAAGGCTGCTTTTCCCCAGTGTCAGAAGGGAATCTTGGATAAATCAGCTGATGCTGCTATGGCTTTATGTTAGAAATGAGACTAACGTAAAAACAGTAACACAAAATTCTTTCACAGGTATATGAAAAATAGCACAAACGCCTGGGGGAGAACAAAAAGGTATGAAAGTAAATTAGCGAAACAGTAACACAAAATTATTTAATAGGGATGTGAAAAATAGCACAATATGACTGAGGGAAAAATAGCCTAGTATGAAAGCAAATTAGTGTATTTACACC
>VZSJ01004474.1:551384-635863 GCA_013398405.1 Pheucticus melanocephalus
ATTTTAAAACAAACTTTTAATTTTCCAGACAAGTACACAGTTTTACAGCCTTAAAATCTCCAGATCTACTCGATGTAAGTGTCTTTTGGCTTTACCTATCTGTCTTTTTCCTTAGGAAAGGGTGAAGAGGAGGAAGCTCATTGCTACAACTATGAAGGAAAATTTGGGAGACCACAATGGTAACAGGAAGTATCAGGAGAGGAAACTATGGATGTACACACAGGAAAATCTCAAGATGTCAACTGCCATATTTCTTATAATTTTGGAGGGAGTTTATTGTACTGCCACAGTGTTCACACAGATAATTCACTCTAGAGGCAATCTCTGGGGGTCTCTAGTCCAACCTCCTGCCCAAAGGAGGCTTAGCCACCATGTCAGACCTCAAATTCCCACCTAGTTTTGACACAAACAGAACTCTGTGTGTGAAGCAGACACCTGTCTGGGGAAGGTGGAAACCCAAGTTACTTTTACTTACCTCTCTACGTATTCGCCTAGTAAACAAACAAACCCAGAAGCAGATTTGAGATGCCTTCTAAGTTAGTATGTGCTTTTACCCCTTTACAGATGTTCTTCAGCTGTTTTGACAAAAATATCTCAAGGTTTCTGAGTGATGAAAGACCTGTTTTCCCAAACAGTTGTGTAATACTTCACTTGATAATTAACCTCAAAGATACTTATGTGGTAAACAGTGCATTAGGTCCTTCAGTTTAGATTGGTATGAGAAGTCTATAAACATATATTCAGGGGAAGGGGAAGGAAAAGGAAGAATGCATCAAGACAGGAATTTTGACCTATTTAATAGTTTCCAGTGTCTAGTGAAATAACAGTTTGAATTGCTTGTTTGGAAGGATGTTATTATTTTACTCAAAGCTTTTATTGTAAAGATTGATGTGCTTTCTAAGTCAATTTTTATTAATTTTCATTGCAATTTTCTGCACTTTCTCCTCTCAAAAGACAAGTCTTTCCTTCCCCAAACCACCATCATCAGCTCTACAGAAATTTCCCTTTTGTGCCCCTTTTAAGGAAGAATTAACTATTAAGTGCCACAAAAAGGGTGTCTGTACTCCACTTGCCACACAAACCACACCAAGCAGAGCTGGCTCTCTTGATTAAAAGTCAGTTCAGCTACATTTTCAGAGCAGTCTGATGGCTATTAAAAAGGTGTTCAATGAGCAAGGTTTCGGGATAAAGGGGTATGTACCAAAGAACTGCAAGAAATGCCACTTGTCATTTTCCCACATTGGCATTTGTACATGTTGTCTTTGGCACTGGTCCTCCAGATGTGCAGTCTGCAGAGGAGAGTCGAGTGCATTGTGTAAAACAGGTTGACTGTTTCATGCTCCTGCACAGCAAAGGGGAGATTGCAGCAAGCATAAGCCTGGATACCCTAGACAGAAAATGAGATAACAAAAGAAATGAAAACACCAACACAGGATTTTGTATCAATTTTATGCTTACAGTATTTCCAAGAACCTCTAAATGTATCAAAATACTGAAACTTCTGAGTTCTGTGGAAGCCCTTGATGTTCTGTATCTACTGATATTACCACTGCTGGATTAAAATTTGTACAGACGCACTTTGTTGCTGTGCAGGTAACACCAGAATTAGTTTAATGTACCAATACAAATTTTCCTGTGTGAACAGCACCGTCCCTGATACCACAAAAGCACTGTATTCTGCTGAAGGGTCACATGGACTATTATGGCATTGGGTCTTGAGGCAAGGGGATGCAAACTGAAGCAAGAAGTGCTTTTTGATTCCTTCCCTCTCCGGAGGACATATTTGAAGGGAAAAACACCCAAATGTGTCACGCTAAAATAAGAGCAAAATACCAGTTATGATGGCTCTATTAATTCTTAGAATTGAGGCAGCAATTCAGATGCTAGACCTCTAGTATGCTCTATTTCAGGATGGGGTGCTTTCCTTGATGTTTTGTGCTGGTTTTTCACAGTTCCCTACAGATTTTGGAGGTCTGTCATGGTTTACTTGCAGCCAACAACCAAGCTGGGACTGGGGAGAAAAGCAGAAGGGTAAAAGCTAGAAAAACTGATGGTTGAGATGAAGACAATTTAATAGGAACACCAAGAGCCATGCTTACAAATTTCTAGAGATAGGTATTTTCAAAAAATCATAAAACTAAACAGTGGTGGTTTTATGGTGTTTTCAGCCTTGATTTCAGTTCAGTAATTGTCACAAAAATAGCACCCTAAAAATTATTATGTGTGACATCCTCTATATTTGTTCTATTTCAATGCTCTTTCATATTTAATTTGTGCAGTTTAAGAGCTAGAATATGCATTTTCCTGCTGTCAGACAGCAAACTCAGCTGGGGACTTGAAAGATCAAGCTGAGATCTTTTTACTTCTTAAGTTATCTGCAGGTACAATCTTGGCAGCTTGAATTCCACTGACAGTTTGGTTGTTGATGAGTAGAGTGGGGTGACACCCCACTCATTAGTTTGTTCTTCTGGTGATATTTTTGGACTAGGGTATTGCAGAGATTGGAAGCTACAGAAATACAGTTTTCCTTCTGTTTTTTTCTAAACCAGTAACTTCCACTGACAGTTATTCTGTTAATGCTTCCTGTTAATGAATTTGTGCTGACTGGAGGTTTGCTGTTTAGAGGTCAACAAACCACTGCAGAAGCACTAATTACATGGATATATTGATGGTATCTCTTGGGCTTGAAGTGTTTTGGTATCTCAGAGGATTTTTGAAGATGAATACCTTCCATTCATTCAGACCTCACATCCCTGTTGTGGTACTGTGTCTGCTGAAAGCTCCAACTTCTTCTGAAGGTGCCCAGCAGGGGCATCGGGTCCAACATAAAAGGAGATATAATTCCCATCAGTTCTGGTCAACACAGCACATTATTATTTTGGCATTAAGCTACATTTATGAAATTATTATATTTTTGTCACTTCAGACATGGCTATGAAATTTTTTGTGCTTGGGAGCTTGAGAACGATTTAAAAATGGAAGAATAGGCAAAATGTGTGAGTTTCATCAGTTACATTAATAGTTCCAAAGAATATTTTATGATGTGGTAGATGTGGAATTACAGCAGACTAATTCAGCAAGAACATGCAGCTTGGTCCTTCTTCATGGAGAGATCATCTTGTATTCCAGGGCCTTAAAGCTTAAGGAAGGAAGCCTAACAAACACAGCAATAAGCCCAGCACAGAAGCTACAAAAGAGAATACTTAGGCTGTCATCCCAGGGTCCCCAGAATGACTGAATTTGACTGATGGTACTGAGATATACCAAAAGCTCTTCCCTGTGAGAGTCTGGAAACCCTCAGTACCTCTGAGGTCTGGGTAAAGGGTGGGTTTAAGCACACCTTTGAATATGTTGCATGTTTTCTGTTCAAATATGGAACTTCAGCATAGACAATAACACATAGATGTAATATTTTTCTGCTTTGCCTTTTATTTTTATTGTATAGTCCCCCTCAACACATTTTGTTGTGGAGATTATTTTCTTCCGATTAAGAAGAAAAATTGATAGGATAAATACAAACCTTAATATAGGCTTTCAGAAGAAAAAAAAAAGAACAAAACAGAATATTTATTTTATAATGATTTTTTATTTTTTTCTCATTAAAAATTCTTAGACTCTGTTGCATAAACAAATATAAGTCTTTTATGCTGTTATGAAAGACCTGGTTACCTTACTTGAAATTTGGAACATTAATTTTCTTTTTCAATTTAGCTTTGCCTATTTATTTGTTTGCTGAGTGGCAAAAAGGGTAGAAATATTGTTGACAATTTAGTATATAGTTGTATAAGGACTGTTTGTGCAGCCTTTTACACAATTATATAAACATCTCCAATAAAATGAAGGAAAACACATATCCTAAAAGAGAAGGCTGAGGTGTGTGAATCATAATGTGACAACAGTTTCAAATGCTTTCATTGTAAAACAATCTCATACATCTAAATATTATTTCTCTATCTCCCTGTGCTAGGCCTGAATAAAATTAATTTTGTAGAAGTATTAAAAACTGTATCCTTGGCTCTGCTTAGTACACTCCTGCATATTCACAAAATTCATCTGCTAAAACACAAAATTTATAAATGCAGCCAATGTCTCTGTTAAATAAGGTGTTTGTGAAATATGTGATCAATTTTCTGTGATGATTTTCTTTGTAGAAGGTCCAGCAGACTTCAGACCTGTAAATTATTAATGTACCTTGTATCTCATTAGCTGTGTATTATGGAAATCTACCTAAGCTGCTACCTCTAGTTTCATTAAAATAGCAAATGGTTAAGAGGAGGAGAAACATTATTGTGCCTTTGCAATTAAATTGGATTTGTAAGAGAGGTAGAAGCTCACACTTTTACCATTTCTTAAGCTGTAATTTAAAAGAACCATATGACACACAGACTGATGAATAATTCATGCTTCATTTATTAGCCTCATAACCCTATTGCTGGCCTCATAAAAATAAGGATAATAATTTTTTCTTTCTCACGAGTCACTGGAAAATGGCATGCATCTGCATGCACGTGTGCCTGTGTCTTTTGTGCTCATGTATTTCAGTGTGTGCTTGTGTAAGAATACTTTGATCAAAAATGAAGGCTCTCCAATAATTTCCACTGTACAGTACTTGCACAAACTGCATTGTGGATGGAAGACCTCACACTTCTATCAGCAGCAAGGACCACAATACTAAAGCTGGCCAGTATGAGACAAGTTTTCTCATGGGCTGGCATTTTCACACAGGCACTGAAGAACACCTCAGCCCCAAATCATCCTGCTTGAAGCACAAAAGCCTCCTAGTTATCCTTGCTCACTCCAGCATAAGTATGGGAACAAATCCAACAAATGCCTTCCTGAAAAACAGCAGATAAAAGAGAAATGAAAGATGGGTGTTTCTTTGTTTTTCCCTGGCTTGTGTGCACCAAAGTTTTGAAAATAAGGCAAAAGGATTGTTACTGGAGGAAGTTTTCCTGAAAGTTCTTTAAGTATTAAAAACTTCATAAAAATAGAAACTGAAACACTGTCCAGTTTCCTGTTACAGACACAGCTGACAACCTCATCAGTATTTAGCCAATATTTTTCTATCAAAAATGGCACCTTGGGAAAAGTAAGTCCTCCTGCTGAACTATTTCAATTGCAACATCATTCTCTTTTGCAAGAAAAAATAGAAAAGTCTAAATAAGATACAGGATGTTTTGAAGATTTTTGTTTCAGGTGACCTTATCAAGTTGAAAAGAATCAGAAGACAATGATCCAATATTATTTAAATAAATATTTTTATTATGCTGAAGTATTTTTCCCTCTTATTGTTTCATTTTACAGAAAATTTCTCAACACACAGCTTCATAGCTCTTTTTACCTGCTGCACACCCACAATATCATTACCTGGAAGCCTGGAGGAAAGATGCTCTTGAACTTTTTGTAAATAAGTATGCTTATGATGTTGGCTCCTTATTACAATAATTAAAGCATAGCTAAAGGGTAAATCTTTATTGAAAGGAGTTAAAAATACCTTTCAAGGAAAACATTCTTCAAACCATACATCTTCAAACCATATGTCAAAATCTGCATGTGGAAAAAACAGATTTATTTTATAGGAGAAGGTGACCAGCCACCCTTCAACTACAAAAGCAGTAATCATAATAATTACTAGCACGGAAAGATTGCTTCCTTGCATCAGCAAAAATGCTACCATTGGTACCCTTTCTCAAGCACTGAAGCTGCAGTGACATCTGTATTTCATCCCACAATATATGCGTATCATATGTTGCCCCATTTTGTTATATTTTCTATAACTGTCTTAAAAAAAACAACAACAAAAAAAAAACAACTAAAAAACCCATCCCAAACTTATTCTAGGTGAGAAGTTCAAAAAGACAAGCTACTTTGGCAGGAGTGATAGTGATGAACATTAATTGTCCTAACATAATTTTTCAGGAAAGAGGCTGTAGTCCCCTGAGGTCTTCTGCAAAACACAAGCTCTGATTAAAGTGTGGGATCACAGATACTCCATCCTGCAAAACACAGGGCAAACACTTCTGACTTTGCATGCCCACCCTCAGATCCAAGTGACTGGAAAAGCTCCAAGCATTAGGCCAAGTTATGTTTTAATCCTGTTTTATGGGTACATTTACCCCCTTTGGGTCACCTCCAAGACATCCTTTCCCAAATCACACAGTGCTCAACACTACGCCTTAAAGACTTCTCCTCTTTATCACAGGCAGCCTGGAGCTTTGTCTGGTTCTATGTACAGCTGATATCTGCTCAGAAGGATCCTGATCAATAACAGGTCAATGAGCTAAAGTGCTGAAAAGCATAGAAAGAAGCTGCTGGTTTTCAGCTGGGCTGCAGCTTCAGCACTCTTCTAACATTCCTCTAAAAATTAGCAATTTATCAGCAACTACATTAGACTCTCCCATCTTAAGATAAACTCTGATAGTGGGGTACAGTACTCCATCACCAGTCTATGATAGGGAATGCACAGTCTCCACCACTGCTCTTCTGTGAGTGATGAGCCTTTAATCTGTAATTTGGCTCAGGTTTATTTGCTTCATTGTTGCTTGGGTGTTGTTCATTTTCTGTTTGAGGAAATTAAGTGCATTTGAAGGGTTAGCAAATCTTTTGGCGAAGAACAGCTCAGCATAGACTGACATATGCAAAATCAGGGAAACCTCCTGTTCTGCAGCATGGATGCTACTGCAAAGTTTGAAGACAAAAATTTTAGGAAAATTTAAGAGGGAAAAAGAAAAAGAGATGGGACAAAACCTCACGAAAGCCGCCGGTAGGACGGACCACTGATTTTGTGGCAAAGGAAATCCTGTGTATCCAGTATCTACTTTTAATTGGAGCTCCCTTCACCTAGCTTCTAGCTGCCTCAGGAAATTTTTATCGATCTGTATATTTCCACTGTGAAAGTGCTGAGCACAAAAAAGTCTTACGTGTTTTTAGTACTACCAACAGGGAGTCTGATGAGTGATGCCCATTCTCTGCTCTGCTGGGCACTGGCTTTTATTAGGAGATAATCTGTAGCCCAGCTCCACGGTGAATTTCAAGCCTAGATGGCTAATTTTTATTTCACCATCCTTTCTGGCAGTTATGGTATTTCTTGTGCAGCCCTCTGGGACCTTGTGTGAAGGGTGCTATGTAAGTATAGGGGTTGGATTGGCTGAGTAATTTTTTTTTACTTCATCAGGCTGTTAATCCTGCATGCCTGTGGTGATAAACCCAGATAAACCCAGATAGTCCTACATAATATTCAGGACAGGCTGGCAACAACTATAAATACATATCACACTGTCAAAAACCATTACCATTTAGACTACTCTGCGGTCCTTTCCAAATTACATTAGAATATCCAGGCTTGACTTCAACTCTTCTCCCCCACACCCTCTTTCTTCCCTCTTAATGACAAGGTGCTGCCTGTAGCTTAGCTTGCCAGCATAATAATGCATGTTTCCTGCACACCTACCTTTTTACTACAGCTCTGTGTTTACCCTGGTCCCCCTTCCATATGACTCACAGGCACAGTGAGGAGCTGTAGCTCTGTACATAAACAAACAAATTTTGGCAGTTTTCAAAACTAAAGCATCCCACTGCCAAAAGGCTTCTGTTTACCACACAGAACAAATGTTGTTACTACTGCAATTCCAAAACTGCATCTTAAGTACATCCTTTCATAAAAATGGTGTGATAGTCTTAATGTCTAATTAGATATAAAAAAATAACAGAAAAGGTTTTTCTTTTTATTTTTCAATTCTATCTTGGATGGTAACCAAAGATAAATAACAGTTTAGCATCTGCATTGCTCCACAGGAACACTGTACTGAATAAAATTATAATTATCACAAAAATGTTAGTCCCCCTGATAAGATGAAAAGCCCACATTCCCTCCAGACTGCCCACATGTCCTTCTCCCCACCTTGTAAGGGAGGAATAGTCATCAATTCATCAGAATGAATCTGTCTGACAACCACCATCACTGGGTAATTACACCAGCATAAATTGGGGATGTCCCTGCTTGGGTCAGTGGAAAAGCTCTGAGAAGAGATTGAATATTTTTATCAGAAATATATAAGAAGTGCATGATGCCACTGTTTTCAGTGCTGTTTTTTTCACTTGGCTATATATACAAGGGTTAAGGCAGGTACTTGGGCTGAGAAAAACTGCAACCTAAAAACTGCACACCAGAAGTTTTGAGAGAGATCAGCTTTTGAAACAGCGCCCTGTTTTAAAACCTTTTGATCCTTTTCTTTCAACTGAACGAAGTTCAGATTTTACTCGTGCTGTAATGGGGAGTGCATGTCCTATCTGCTTTCTATCTGAAAATTTTCTGCAGGATGTTGAGAAATAAAACCCTGGCTAGATATTTCCTGACCCTTAACATAAAATATTTCTACAGCTCTTTACTTTCAAGTATCCCACTGTCACTGCTGCACTGTATTTCATGTCTTCATTCTTCCAGCACTGAGCACATTATTTAATTGGTCACGTACTAAAAGACCTGTATTTCTGAACCCTAGTGAGCCCTAGTTGCAATTAAATTCCAGCAGGTGGAGTCCTCTGGTGGTGGATCCTCTTCACCTGCGTGAGAGGGCTTCACTCACAGTCAGATTCTTTCCTGCCCTTCCCCTCACCAGCTCCAGTCTCTCCCTGTTCTTTCATTCGCTCTATAGAAATTTTTAATTTACGAATGGAGGCACATCAGCCAGAAACTACAAGCCTGCTCTTCTTTTCAATTTCCTGAAAATGGGAATTTGGCTCTTTAACGCACTAATCTTTGCAGGAGCTGCACTGCAGGACACGGTAATGCCACGTAATGGAGCTGATGGAAGCATCGTGAGATACAGGAGGCACCGAGAAGGATATCGTGGGATTTATTCTAAACCTTCCAGTACTTCTACACAGCATGTGAAAATACAGACTTGTGTTAATGCACTCATCATGGCATCACTACCTTCCCGTTCTTCACCACTTTGAAATCATGTGTGCTCTTGCAGGCACCAGCAAAGCATCACAGGAAAATCCTGACATCTTACAGGGAAAACACTGCGCCTTGGGAGCTGTGACCATTTGCACTCATGCCATGCTGAAGTAAAACACATTTTACAATATTTCACAGTGGCATCGAAGTTGCTCCAAATGGTCCTTACCTAAATATGAAGGCAGTGAGATGCAGTGTGATAAAATAATATATGACAGTGGGTAAACTAAAACCAAGATCCCAAGAAACTTGGCAATGCTTGAGTACTTAAGGGAATGGTGCTGGTTCTGTCTACACTCTCTATCAAATACATGGCTTCACATTCTGTAAGAGCTAGGGGATGAATTTGTAGCTTCTTGTCCTGTATGGGATGTAAAATGAGCCTCTATAATTTAGAATGTTCTTACCTCAGAATAGGTGGGTTCCTATTGGTCGGTATCTCTGAAGAGGCTGTAAAAAAA
Organism: Pheucticus melanocephalus; assembly: GCA_013398405.1. NCBI lineage: Eukaryota > Metazoa > Chordata > Aves > Passeriformes > Cardinalidae > Pheucticus > Pheucticus melanocephalus. The sequence continues at coordinate 560,808 of VZSJ01004474.1, forward strand.
AGTGAAAATTACTTAAATGTGAATCAAAAGACATATTGTGACTATGGCTGCCTAAAAGCTTTGCAGGTCTGCAGGCTAGCAAGTGTCATATTCATTGGCCTTTTTGGAGTCAATGCAATAGGATGAAAAGAAAGGAGATAAATCTGACTGGAAGGACTTGAAATTTTCTCTTTTGTATTTAATGTTCAATGTATTTTTTGCTTGTGTACATATTAATGGCAGGGGTGTGGCTCCAAGCAAGGCAATGTGCTGTGTTCAATTCTGATACACAATTTAGACCTCCTCTTTCTCATGAAGATGAGAGCTGTGTATATTTGCTTTTCAGGTCCTTGAAATAGTATCAAATAATTTAGGTTTAACTAAACAGAGAGAAATGCATAGGCCTTTACAAAACCAGACATTTTGTTTGTTATTTTAGAGAATAGAGATTTTCTGTCTCAGTTTTTCAAATGCAAATGCATTTTGGACCTTGAATTCTAAAACACCTGTCTGTTTTAGTTCAACTGCCCCTCATCACACCCTATAAACAAAAGAGAAGATATTATTCCTCTCTTAAAGGTGAAGAATATGGATACATAGATTCTCAGTGATTGCACCACTCCATCAAGAAGAAAATTATAGCTAGGGAATTACATTTTTTGTTACCAAGAACCTGTCAGCAGCCTGCTGCAGTGTAGATTAAGTGCTGCACATCCTTTTTGCCAGTTCAGAGTAATTCAGTTTCCAATTCTGAGTTTCTACAGAGTCAGCAACTGCTCTTTGAATCAAAAAGATAAACCATATCAGAGTATGCACTGACTGATTTCTCTCCTAAAGATTTATTTTTTCCTGCTATTAAATGAGAGCAAATAAAATTCTCTAGGTCTTATACAATTCCTTACAGGTAAGGAAATACTTAGCATGTTGTTTCTATTACTAGTTTTATCACTGGTGTACTGTAATAGTACATTGTGGAATTCAACTACTTTTTTTATCTGTCAGAAGATGAAAAACTGTCTCTTCCTCCCTAAACACCAACACATGCAGAGTGCATTTAGCTAATTCATGCTACACTGTATGGGCCAGAGACTGGAAATAATTCTTATAAATAGTGTGATACTGACCTGTGGGTGGATTCCATGTGTGCATACATGAGTGTATTTGACTGTGAAGCCTAGAATCATAGAATCATAGAATATCCTGAGCTGGAAGGCACCCATCAGGATCACTGAGTCCAACTCCTGCCCCTGCAGAGGACAATCCAAGAATAATAATATGTGCCTGAAAGCATTGTCCAAGCACCACTTGAGTTCTGAATGGCTTGGCACCGTGGTCGCTTTCCTGAGGAGCCTCTTCCAGTGCCCAACCACCCTCTGGGTGAAGAACTCTGTCCTCATATCCAACCTAAACACAACCCTGACACCACTTCAGGCCATTACCTCAGGTCCTGTCACTGTCACCACAGAGAAGAGATCAGTGCCTGCCCTCCTCTTCCCCCCCCAAGGAAATTGTAACTGCAGTGAGGGCCCTCAGTCCCTTTTCTCCAGGCTGAACAGACCGTGTCACCTCAGCCACTCCTCACATGGCTTCCCCTCAAGGCCCTTCGCCATCCCTGTGGCCTCCTTTGGACACTCTCTAGCAGCTCAATATATATACATTTCTTATATTGTGGCACCCAGACCTGCCCCCAGCACTGGAGGTGAGGCTGCCCCAGTGCAGAGCAGAGCAGGATCATCCCCTCCCTTGCCCGGCTGTGATGCTGTGCCTGAGGCACCCCAGGGCACTGCTGGCTCATGTTCATCTTGTCATTAATCAGGATCCTCAGGTTCCTTCCCACTGTGTTGTTTTGCAGCATTTCATTCCCTGGTCTGTCTCAGCATCCAGGGTTGCCCCATTCCAGCTGCAGAATCTTTCCTTGTTAAATGTCACCTGGTTGGTGAATGCCCAGCCCTTTAATTTGTGGACGTTGCTTTGCGGGGCCTGTCTTCCTTCAAGGGAGTCGACATCTCCTCCTAGTTTAGTGTCAGTAGTAAACTTACTCAGTATCCTTTCAAGTCCTGTGTTTAGGTCAAGATGTTGAAGAGAACTGGGCTTAAACTGGAGCCCTGCAGAGCCCCACGGGTGACAGGTCACCAGTCAGATGTAACCCCACTTAATGTGATGAATCTGTGTCCTGTATCCATATTCATGCATATGAAGCTCACAAATGTATAAGAAGTCACGAGCAGAGGAAAATATTGTGGCTTGCAGTTGGTAGTGATAGCTGACAACATATAGCATGCTGCTGTCTGTTTCTGGAGAAGAAAAGATTAATTTCCCCATCTGCCACCAGCCTGTTGCATAGTGTTTCTGTGCTTGGAAACAGACCTGTGTAGAAAGATATAAGTCAGTTGCCTATGAAGGATCGCCTGGAATATACAGATTTATTTACTTTCTTTTCCTATTTCTTTTTTATTTCTTCTGCACTTGATAGTTTTCACAAAGAGACCTCATTAGTCAGAGCCATAAAATAAACCAGCCATTCAAAAGGAAGCCAGGCATAACATTTTTTGGAATGATTGAAAGTGTGAATGAAATCTAATTATGTGAGCCAAGATAAATTCAGGTGAGAAAGCACCACACACAGAGACAAGGAATTGTTGATTTTATTCCATCCCTGTCTGTTCCCTCAACTTAAGAGGGCTGACCTTGCCTAGTGAAAAAAAGAGTTGAAGAATAGCCATCTGACAGCACAAAAAAGATAAAATCAGTGCAGTTACTTGTTTTAAACCAGTATCAGAATGATGAGCATCCACTCTGTTGCACCCATGAAATGACATGTTGGAGCTGAGTAGTGCAATCCACAGCAGACATAGCTGGTCAACTGGAATACAAAAACCCCTTCTCCCCATGGGGGTGCAGTCTCCTGCAACATCCTAGACAAGAAATTCAAAACTAGGGCCCAGAATCTGATATTAATGGAGCAGCAGAATCCACAAGGAGCATGCCCACTCCGTGTGCAAGCTGCTGGAGCAGAGCTGGGAGGCTGGAGCAGCCTTCCCACCAAGTGTCCTGCGTGTGTGCCAGGAATGAGGTCGGCATTTGCTGTGGGTGGAGGAGCAAAGCCTCAGGCTCCCTAGGTTCAGTGAGCAGTCCTCTTGGTGAGGTGACTGTGAGGAGGCCAGAGAAGGGGCTGCATCCCCAGGGATGGCAGAGCAGTGCTGAGCTGTGCTGTCCTTCATGCCTCCTCCTGAATTCAGAGGCACCTTCGTCCCAGAATCGGTAGAAGAGGGGCATGAGGGGTCCCCCAGGAGCAGGCAGTAGCTGATGACAAATCATTTGGAGGTACAATTTCCCATGCCTTGTGGTGCTCCTGTGGTGTTTGTGCATGACTTTCACTTCCAGAGAAGCACCAGCTAAGGCAACAGGCCTTACTTTTTATTTTCAGTGGACAAAACAAGCCATAACAGAAGCTGGTTCGTCTTAGCTATGGTTTATGGTGGTTTTTTCCCCTCTAGTCTCAAGGGGACTGATTTAAATGAGTTTCCCTTGGCTTTAAGACTGATTGTTTTCTCAAAAGAGAAAGAGCAAATATTTAGAAAAAGCAAAAGAGGTACAAACATTTAGAAAACAAGAAAGATACCTCTAGGTCTTCAGGATTATTGCTACTCACAAAAAATCTTCAGTTCTCCAGCTTCCAGAGAACAGTGCAATTAGTAGTGTGGAGAAATATATAATTTTTACTTAGATTGCTCAGCTTCTCTCTGCTTTTTGTTTGTTTTCATACGTAAACAGGATTTATTAATTAATCCTTTGTCTATGAACATTCCCAGTAATTTCTTTACCCCAGCCATCAGCTTCAATCACATTTAATACAGATGTTGTAGATCATTAAACCCCTACAGGTTTTGCAAAAATAACTGCCACATTGAGAACTGAGCAGCTGTAAATCCCCCCCTTTCAGGGCAAAGGCTAAACTATGGACTAGAGTTTTCACACCAGATGAAATTAACAATTTTTTAGACAAAAACTGTCTAAGCACAGGACACAAAACTAAAGTCACAAAGGTACTTCTGGCACAGAGGGCTGCTTCCTAGGGTATATGTTCTCCTTCCTCACAGAAGGAGATGACACAATAAACTGCAGCAGCAGCACTGCAGTTTAATCACAGCTCTTTAAATAGCAGTTGTTTTTCTTAGGATCTGAAAAAATACCCAAATAACAAATTTGCTGTTTATTACTTAGGTGCTATGAAAGAACAAGGGGTCTTTTTCCACTAGGATTTTGGGAGAACTCAGATATATGTCTTGAAGCTAAATTTAAAAATTAAAACAAAAAAATCATGGGGAAGGAGTAGTGATGATCTGCATTATGATTTTTACACATATGAATACTGCATAACACATTTAAATTCTGAATTTAGAGAAAACAACCACTCAGTTATGATTGACATCAACTCCTGGATTAGATCCTTGCTCCTTACTTGCCAGACCCCACAGATCTCCATGTTTGCACATTTTTTTCTCCATGGGGCTTGTACACTGAGGATAAACTCAGTCACACTGCTCCTGAACTCTCTGCTCCTTCCCCCCTGCATAAGTGAAACTGAAATCTCTCTCCCCCTTGCACAAAGGCAGCAAGTCATACATGCCCATGCTCAACACCAGGGTGCATCAAAAAGTGTCCTTTACCCATTCACCACACTGGTGGAGTGCAATAATGGAGAAAGCACAGTCGTTCTGTGATCCAAATGTTTTTCTATTTGCTATATTGGAAATAAAACTCCGCCTGCTTTCCTTCTTGCCAGCATCTCCATGCACTGTAACACTTCTTTCTTTTTTTTTTTTTTTTTAATGGGATGTGCTTAGAACTGCTCTATTGTTACCATAATAATATTAATTTAATCAGCTTTTAAGTAAGCCAATTATTCTTTATACAGATTAGACCTAAATATTAATTAAATAATGTAGCTTAGACATGTCTTTTTCCAGGAAACAGTGCAATGCAAATGTTAATACTTCTCATATGTATTCTTAACTGATGAATTATATATTTTTCCTGCTGAATTTCATGAATCAATGTAGGGTTTTTTCTCTATTCCCCTTACTTTTAAAAAAGCAAGAACATAAACTCATTGATTTTTTTACTGGGTTGTCTAAGCACCTTGCATTTGACGGGAAAAAACATAAATAAAAAAATAATCTGTCTTTCTTTAGAGAGGTTGCAAATTTTCTGCTGTTCTATGTTTGACGTAGCACTTTTTTTCATTGCCTCCAGGATTTATTTCCTGCTTTTCCACTAATTTATATTCTTATTGTATTTGCTATGTTTCAGGCTTTTTTAAGACGAACATAAATTAAAGTATTATTGTGCAAAAAATTAAACATTTCTTCTAAAGCCTAGGGTATCAGGGCAAATATTTTCAATCCTTACATCTCTCTACAGGTATTGTCAAATTATTTACCTGTTATCCATCACAGCCGAAAGAAATATAGCTTAAAGGGAAGAATTATTGTTGATAATGAAGAGGAGAAAGAAATAAAGCCATTTGATTTCCTCATACTCTCAACATCTGGACAGAAAGTGATAACATCTCATCCCTCTGCTGTGTGAGGATATCTCTCAAACTTTTCTTCCCTTTTTGAGGGTATTTTCAAACCTTGCTTGCTAGAGTCCTTCAATGTAAGTTATGTCATAACTTATTGACATAATAAGCGTGTTCATAGTCACCCCTGTGCTTTGGAATAGCTTGGAAAGAGTGAAATCCATTCTGCAGTCCCATGAAGGACTGAGACCATGACAGAGGCACTCAAGGGGCTCAAGTCCTCCAAGTCTTTTTCCAGCCTTCAGTCAGGTACTTAATGGGCCTAGAAGAGATTATGTGGCATTTGCTAAGTGGCAAATTAAAGTACCAGTCAACAATTAGGCAGAATCCAGGCCTGCTGCTAGATCCCTCAAAAACCTACAGCAAAATGGTTTATCAAACAAGCACATCTCGTCTTATACTTCCTGCCCAAGACCAATCCACCTGGCTCAAACTCACACTTCTTTCTTTTCCTGTCCCACTCCATCTTTCCTGCAGGCCCTCTTTAGGCATTGGAAAGTTTGCTTTATGGTCTCTCCAGTCTTCTTTCTCCAGACTGGAGATCCCCCCAGCCTTTCAGCCACAAGAGAAGAGTTCTATCCCTCTCATCATCTTGGTGTCCCTCCTCTGGACTCACTCCAACAGGTCTGTGTACTTCCTGTGCTGGGACCCCAGAGTTGGTTGCAGGGTTCCAGGTGGAGCAGAATCCCCTCCCTCCCCTGCTGCCCACGCTGCTTTGGCTGCAGCCCAGGGCACGTTTGGGTTTCTGGGCTGGGAGTGCTCATGGCCGGGTCATGTCCAGCCTCTCATCCACCAGCACGCCCCCAGTCCTGCTCACAGGGCTGGCAGTTTTAATCCATTTTCTGCCCAGCCTGTGTTGTTTATGGTTGGGACTGTCCCCACCCAGTTTTTGAGCTTCAGGAGGCTTGCAGATGTTCACACCTCTCAAGACTATCAAGTTCCCTCTGGGTGACATCCCTCCCCTCCAGCACATCGACTGCGCCACATCGTTCGGTGTCATCCATCCACCATAAAATTAGTTAAGTGACTGGCCTGACCTATTTTTTAAATTTACCACCTGGAGCCTGTTCCAAACAAGATTATTACTCAATTCACTGTCTGCAGTACAAGGTGCTGTGTAAAATGAACCCCAATAAAAATTACAAACTAGTTTTACTTTAGGCAAGTGGTTTAGGCTAAAACAGTAGAGAATAGGAAAATTAAGTAGGCCTGATATTCAAGCTTATAATATGGAAATGTGGGACTTCATTTTTTCTGACAAATTGTAGTCTACTCTACATAACAAAAAATTAGACAAATTTCTGTGAATAGGCAAACAAAAAAACCCCCAGAGATGATTTAATGAATCTAGCCCTCTCTTCGACAGTCTTTCCTGCTTCCCCTCTTTCAGAAGTAGTTTTAATTTTCTATTTAAGACTATTTCATTTTTACCATTTCAGTCTCTGTTTCCTCCTTAGTGCCTCCGTGTCCTACCTAAAATTTACCAGTTCCACATGAAAAGCAATTTCACTCTGATAAATCACACCACCTAACTCTTATGCAGCAATTTTCTTCTGCAGACCTGCAACAGCTGTACAAAAGGAAGAAAGTTTTAGTACTGAGTTTGTGTGAATTACACAGGGGAAAAGCACAGTATATACGTTATGCAAGCAAGAAATGGAAAGAAGGGGTCAATTGTTCTATCTCCTTTCACACCAGGAATTACTTTCTATAATACTGCTTTCATGTAATTTATCTGCAGATGGTTTCATTGTGCCAAGAAATAGAAAGTTTGCAGGGGGGTTGTTGGAACATATTGTTCATGTCACCCATGTGGTAACCTTATCTGGATCTCTATTCATCCTTTTCCTAATATTTTTTAAAGTGTTCTATGTTCTTGCTATATAACCGTTCTTTTTTATTGGTGCTTTTTTTTCCTTTTTTTTTTTTTTTTTTTTTTGTCGATGTAAAGATGACTCTTTCTTCCATTAAAGAAATACATACTTCTTGAAGTTCTCATCTGATCTAGTTGCATGAATATTTGGTGTGTGTTTGCAAGTTCTGCTGTGGCGCCAAATGGGGACAGAGTCATGGGCTGGCAAACATTGCTGGGTGTGTTTGCTCAACTCTCTTGGGTGTAGACCTAAAATGCATATGTACCTTCTGAATGTTGGGTCTTTAAACTATCCCCAGAGGTCGCTATTCCCAAGACTCTCCCACTGCCACTGATATTCTCTGTGCTTTTCTAGACCAGCAATCCATTCTCAAGTAAGAAAGAATACAGTTTCAGGGAAAGGATGTGGTTATAATAGCTGCACTGCAGCCAGAAAGAATAGGAAAATGCCTCACTGCTCTGTGAAGTGACACTTTTCCCACAAGAAACTTTATGAATTGGCACATTATTTCAGCATCATTCTGAATGCTGAATTATATGAAACAATTATAATTTTCACTCCTCACATCTATAAAAGAGTTGGAAATCCTAACTGCAAATAGGTTTGTTGCTCAAGTCATGGGTCTCCATCAGTGCAGAATGCATTTCTGATCTTTTTCCCAGTTACACCTCCTTCTGTCACCTAAAAAGAACAAGCCTGGAAGGGGAGATGCCCTGCTCTTCCATAAAAATTCTGCAGCTATCTGCCTTTGGTTCTCCTTTAATAGACTACCAATTGTGTCACTTATCACCAACAGATTTAGGGGTTACAGCATTGCATTGGTTAGGTGCATGTTGCACCTAAGTAGGAGTGACTGAAGAACATAATTTCACTGACAACCAACATAGACAACTCTAAATGTCATGATCATTATTTTTTCTACTCTACTATCAAATCCTTGCATGTCAAAAATTCTGACAGAATCTGTTCTTTTCCTACAGAAAATAAAGCTGTTAATTGTGACTAGATAACAGTTATGGTGGTTTTGCCTGGGAAATATTTCAGCTATAAGGACAGTTCCTTGCACAAGTCTCAAAAAAGAACTTTCACTGCCAGTTCAAAAGACTCAGAGCTTTATTTCAGTTCATATCCAACATAAAGGTTTTTATTTATTGCATTTTGTGGAGTTCATTGTCTTTATGTGAGTCAGTGATCAAAAGGACCCATAAAGATTAAAATTCTGACATAAAAGAGTACTCTTACATTGTAGCATATAAGGTCATGGACGAACACAAACTAACTATTAGTCTGACATTAAGTTTAAATAGGGAAAATGCCAAATGGCTGAAGTTTATTTGCTGAAGATGAAGAAGGAAGAATGTGCATGGAGACAAGTTTTTAAAACGTGAAAACTCAATTCCTGTTTTTTTAATATAGAATATTTTGAACATTTTGTCGTGAAGTAAACCATATCCTGTATGTGTCTATCAGGAATGCCTAGAGCAGACATGCAGGCTTCTCCTTCACTAATTCAGTCAGAGAGCTGCTCAGTCCTATTCACTGAGCCCAAGAGGGTCCAAGACTCATCTTTGATGGGAGATCAGATCAAGGTCCTAAAGTCTGTGTAGTGTTATTGGCTGCTTCCCTGTGCTTTATGGCTATACTTAGTCAAATAAATTTGGTGGAATTTATGTCAACTGTGTATAAATTTAACTTGCTTTCATTGCTTAGACAACATAAAAATCTTCCAGGTGGAACTTCTGCAGAATGTTTCAGCCTCAGAGGAAGAATATTTTTTCTTGCATTATATTTTGTTGCATTATCATGTAATATTCATAGGCTCTGTGATTTCTTCTTCAAACCCTATTTTTGGGTTCTAGATAGGAAAAAAATGACCAGTTTTCTTACATTACAGGTTTTATTTCTTTCTTTTTTTTTCCTCCTCATCAGTTAGGACGATAACCATAACCAGGGCTATGGAATTTTGTTTTCATAAGAAACGTTATTTACCCTTTGAACTCATCCAGCTTCTCCACAGGATATGCTTTCCTGAAGTCCCTCAAGGCTATTATTGTAATTTCCCATCATATTTTCTAAGAGATGAACACAGTACCTGCTAATTGACAGAACTAGCTTTCAAGAAGTCAGAATGGCTTTTGTTGAAGTGTATCACATGGTGCTTAATTATCTTTCTCTTTGTCTCACATTTGACCTTGGGCTGAACTTCCTTATTTCTGAACAGTGCAGTGATCAACTGTGTTTCACTCCTTCATCTGCTCCAGTTATTATATACCATTAATCACATTAACCCTGCACTCTACAGACCTTCCATGGGGCCCAATTTGGATGAATTTGTTTCATCTGTAGATGCCTGACATGGATTGGAGTGGACTCGCTGATTCCACCTCACACCATTTATCTGCACCCACTGGCCAGCCCATAATAAGTGGCTGTTGTCAGTAAATTAGGCCATGTTCCTTAAGCTGCCAGTGCTTTGAATATTAACCCAGCAGAGAAAAACATCTCTTTCTAAAATGAAACACTGCTCTGGTCTGAATGAGAGGAGTCGATGAGATTTGTCAAGCTCTGTCTTCTGTTGGTGGCCACCCAAAATGTCCCTCTGAGAACACGGTGTCTCTGCAGCACTTTTGCTGCCATCACAAACTTCAGCTCTTGACACAGAGTGAACCTCAACTCTTGTGAGTCTTACCATGGCAGTGATCTTTGCTGGTCTGGACCACAGGAAGTTTCTACTCGGGCTGCTCCATTTGTAAGTAAGGGTTTAGGTGCCATCATTAGTTCAAGTCACAACAGGGAGAGACGGAAAATGGTCAGTCTTCTTCAACTAAAGAAAATATGACAGGCTGTTTTAGTAAACTGCAATTTTATTTAGTTTTGCCCTGAAAAAAAAGTTCAAGATTATTGTCTCTCTTCAGCTCACTGAAGCACGCCTAGTAAACCTGGCAAGAGTATGTGGTGCTACATATCTGAGTAAGTCTCCTGTTGTGTCCAAACTTGGGCAAGTAACCACAGGAGACCTTACTTTCTGAAGAGGTAGGCATCTTTCTTCCCATTAACGTCACTTGTTACTGCTCTGTCAAAGAAACACAGTTATACAATAGTATTGTACCTTTTCATACCTTTTAATGTAAGGAAAAACAATCTTCCTGTCCCTGGTGACCCAGTGTAAAAGTTACAAATGACTAATATAACTTCGCGATCTGACTTTGATGCAAACTGGGGTTACGAGGTTTCACATCCAAACAAGGTTTTAGGTGTTTCCATTTTTATGGATGTGGACCTGAAATGCCTATTTCTGTTCTTCTTCTATTTACATTGTGATCTGATGTCTGCAGTATTTAACACAGCCAAATTGATTACAAGTAAATATAAATTGAAAAACTCACTCATAAATCATCTTTATATACATCAGATTTCATCATATGCTGTGTTCTACCTAAAAAAAGATGGAAAAAATAAATACTTATATTCATGGTAGTGCAACACATTTGATCTACCTTGAGGGGCTGTTAGAGACAAGCAGCAGTTTGTATGGTGGGAGGGTGATGAAAGGAGATCAGGGCAATATATAAAGTAAAGGATGACACAGAAAAAGATTTTTTTCTTCCCTTTTCCCGAAACACAGAGTAAAAAGTTCATTCACAATGAAAAGTCATGCACTGAAGGCCTGTTGGAAATTTCCAGTCTACTTCTGGCTTGTTGTTCTTCAAGCTGGCATTTTGCGACTGTCACTGTCCAAAGTATAACTAATCTTTCAAGACAGCAAGAACTTATGAAGACTGAGGCAAAGCAAAGAGTTTAGCCCTTCCCAAGAAAAGGTAGCAGTGTCAGAACAAAAGGAAAATGAAGCTGGTTTCATTAGAAAACTACCATATTACATCAGAGAGATCCCCCTGGTTTTTGATGGCTGCTCTCGAAGGCAAACAAAAGACAGCAGCCTTGGATTCACCTTACCATCAGTGCTAGGCAGCTATGGGGAGTGTGTGCTGAGCAGATTGTTTGTTAAACAAACACCTGGGAGAGGAAAAAGGAGGCAAAATGTCATAGCCTAGCTGTCCCTGCTCTCAGTACACCCTCAGATCTAACCAAATCCTGTTTACATCTAATTTGGGGCAGAGGTGGATTCCTGGATGGGAGATCAATTCACAAGATGAGACCAAGGCAGTTTCTGAACACAGTCACTCTTTGGGCTACATGGCAAAGTATGCACTCTGTGCAGAGGCTCATTTCCCAGATGTCACTCCTATTTCTCTCATCCCTGGCTGCCAGGGGCTCTCCCTGATGGCAGATTCAGCAAAATGGAGGTGAGTATATGTATATATACCATGCATCTTGACTCTGTGCTCACTGGGTTTCTGTATTCATCTAATTAGCAAACAGCAATTTTCCATGCAAAAGGCTTGGACATTCAAACCTCCACACTCGTAACACCATCAAAGACTCATCTTTATCTTAGCCATAAAATCTTATGTTGTCACAGCTGTCCTCATTATAAATGATAAGCCCTGGTGAACAGTATTATTTTGCTGTTATGTTTGTGATTATTATTTTAAGCCGCTCATTAATAATATAAATCCCTTCCTCACTGTAGTTATGCTGACGAAATATTTATATTATATTTCTTCTTGAAAAATATCAAATCATCCTAAAGTTTAGGAAACACTTTAAAAATCAATGACATGGCTATCAGCTAGGTAATAAAAGCAATCTAAAAATGCCAAAACTTAATAATCTGAATGATTGCAGAACCCTAAGGTACCTCAAAATGAGGCAATGTAACCAGAAACTGAAAACACAACTGGGGTAAAAAAAAAAAGTTACTGCAATTTCCAAAACATTAAAAGCCTACATGATGGCTGCATTGTTTACATTTTAAGGTGTTTAAACCTTGATAACATGGTGACTTGCTGGTAGCAAGATTTTACTGACTCAAACAACTGCATATGAGAAATCCTCCTTTCCCATGAGATACAAGAAAGAACTTCACAAGAGGGAAAGCAGTGGGGGGAGAAAAATACATAGATTTGCCTGTATTTATTTTGCCTGCATTTTCAGACCTTGGAGGAAGGAGATTTTTATGGCGCAAATGGTCTCCTGCTCCTTTATAAGTATGTAAAGGAAAATAATCCTTTGGATGTCATTTGTCATAAATCAAGGAGTATGAAATGTGCAGGCTCAAATTAAATATTTTTTACGTAGCAAGAGGCTGAAGCAATGATACTTTTTCCTTTGGAATTATAGAAGTTTTACATAGGAACCTGCAGATTGGGTAAGTCAAAGTCCATCAACCAAACTATTTATGGTCCATATTACGGGTTTCATAAATCTTTGTCCCTCTGCTGGACTTTTCTAAGCAAAAATTATTAGGAAACACACTGGCTTGTCTCTGTGAAATTTCAGATGAATTTCTGGGTGCAGCCACTTACCTTACCCCTGCACCACTATTCCTGACTTGCACAATTGTCAGTGATGTGATGAAGCATCAGTAATTCCCTGTTGCAGCTACCCATTCACAGGGGATATTCAGCACATCCCAGATATCCCCTTCCAGATTCCATAATGGGATATCTCCAGCTTTTGAATGTGCCACATACCAAGACAGATAAGCCTTTTTGCTTTTCACTGTAGTAAAGTATGTGCAACAGCACAAAAAATGGCACTTTTCAACACATATCCCTTTGAGATCTCACTCCTGTAACACCCCACCTACCTGCCACCCTCAGGTGTTTTCTCTTGGCTAAAAGATGGATAACTCTTTCACACAGACAATGAAATAATCATATAGTACTTTTCAAAATCAGAGCTTAATTATAAATTATAAATCATAAGAAATCCATAATGCAGTTATCACATGGGAGTTAATTTCAGAAGAGACTTTAACAAATACTTCCATAAAAAGATTAAGTGATCATATTTTATTTCAAAGGTCTTATTTACCATCCAAAACATCAAAATATTGTAGTCTCTTCAAACAAATGGCCTTTCTAGTTCCTATTAACATATTTTTGAATAAAAATTCACTTGAGTAAAGGGAAGGACCCCAACAAGAAACATGTAGTGACGCAGCTATATAAAATAAAGCAGTTAATTACAGAGACAGAAAGCAGATATTTCTAGTGAAACAACAATAAAAATAAGCCACATAAATGTTGGCTAAGAAGCAGGCAGCATACAACAAACAATAGGGTTTCTGCCTTTGCAAAACCCTATGGGCCACGTATCCTGCAGACTGCATTCTCAATGACAATTGCATGTTTAAACTGACCAAGGTGAGAACAGGTAAAGTGCAGAAGGAAGACACATTTTCCTCCACCAGCACAGGCTATGTGACAGCAGGACAGAGTTTGATAGATAGACAATGCATTCATAATATGGGGAATGCAGACCACCCTCAAGTGCTCCATCTTATGACTGCACGATGTTAATTTTTTTTTCCTTTTCCTTTTTTTTTTTTTTTTCTTCTCCACAGAAACATCCTGAAAAATCCTGGCTCCAGCCTACCCTGCTCCTGGCTGGGAGTGCTGGGGTAGAACCAGGTCATGATCACCCTTCAGTGTCACCATAACCTGAACAAAGTCTGAACAAGTAAAACAGTTACATGCTTATAACCAATTTCAGAATCTTTTCTGCATGTGGTCATGGTTAGTTTGGAGCAACAAGTGTAAGCTCCAGGATAACATTGGCCTTACTAGAGAAAACAAATTTTTATCCCATCTGCTTGGAATGAAAAGCTGTTCTCAGTTCCTCACCTGTTATTGCTCCACACCCTCTACATGAACAAATTGTATGAGTTGAATTTCATTTCATCACTGAAAATTACTGAGTTCTTCTGTACTTTCAAAGACAGGCTATAAAGAATAGTATCTATATGATATGTATTAACCAAAAGCCATGTTCCTATGTGGCTGTAGATGTAAGAAGAATTTAATTATTTCCTCTCCTGACCTGATCTAGTAAGCAATTTTGTGTTTTCTGCTTAGAAGGAAAGGATCTTTCTCTAAAAGAGATTATGAACTTCTTGTAGTTACTCATCTCTCTTTGCAGGAAGCCCATGCAGCAAATAGAGAGTCACACCTATCCAAGTTTTTAATCATCTTCTGGGATCCTAACTCCTTGGAAGAAATTGAGAGTGGAGCCCTTTGCATCCAGGAAACTGAAATTTGGAGAAGAAAATATCTTCAGTGACTCATCAGCGTGTTTGGAAAACACAAGAAGGATTTATGTGCACATTTTGTGGTGTTAAGAGCTGATTTTCTGCTTTATCCTGATGCTCCCTGAAGTTTTCTTTCCACTCTAACTGTGCGAACCAATTCAGACAGGCAGTAATTATTCCGAAATTTCACAGCATTTATGTTCATTTGATGCAATCTTACACAAACACCTGCTAGTACACACTGTTCAGGGTCACTCTGACACGGTATAAGCTTTCAAATAGAATAACAAACCCAAATCAACAGTTCCTATTGGGAATGGCTCCACTGTTCACTCTAACACTCTGCTGTGCAGAGCTGGAACAGAAATGAAACACATCTTCTTAGACAAGCAATTAGTGTTTCATAATATATGGGAGTGTGTTTTCAGCCCTCAGATGTTCATGGCCCTTCTCAGACAGGAATACAAATTGTCTTCTCCCCAAAATGCAACATTCTATCTTTAGCTCAACTGACTCAGAGTCTTATATAAATTTTATTTTGGACAGGCTGCTCCAAGAGCATATGTAGTCAAAATTTTTACCTGAGTTAAATGGCATAGCTTTGAGTTTTTGGGGGAGGATCACGTGATTTGTTTTCCTTCTTGTTTTACTACACTAAAATAGGTATTATCAAAGGTTTTGAAAAAAATCTCTCTCTTGACTTTTATTAGAAGAACTTGTCCAAGGACAGTTCCCCATTGCCTACTGCAGTGCAGAGACTTGGGAGTCAAACTATTTTCCACCCAAATTTCATCTGAGAGGATAACTCTATTTTGTGTTGCCACACATCACTCAAACACAGCACTGGCCCAGCTCAGGGTCCTCAGCATCCCTGAGCTGAGCTGTGCTCACCCCTCCTGTTCTGGCTTGACCCTGTCCTCAAACTAAGCCACTCATTTACTCTCCACTACACTTCCACATGCCCAGCAGGATGGGGGAAAGAATCTGAATAGTAAAAATAAGATAAATATGTGAGTTGAGGAAAAAAGAGGAAAAAAAACCAAGCAAGTGATGCAGATGAAATCTTCTGTGACCTCCCGCAAGCGCACAATGCCCAACCTGTCCCTGAGCCAGCAGCTGCCTTGGGAAGCTCTGCCTGCTCCTACCAACTTCTTTTGCTGAGTATGATGTTATATAGCATAGGAGACACCTTTGGACAGTTTGGGTCACTTGTCAGTCTGTGTCTGTCCCCAGTCTCTTCCCTACCTATGGCCTACTGTCTGAGGAGATCAGAGGGAGAAAAGGAGAGAGCCTTAACACTGTACAAGTCCAGCAACAGTCAGAGCACTGGCATGTTATCAGTCAGTCAAAAACCCAAACCACAGCATCATAAAGGACTCAATAAAGAAAATTAACTTCACCCCAGCCAGATCCAGTACACCCCCCGCGCTTCAGTGGAGAAGAAATCACCTGCATGGAAGTATCTCACCTGCTGAGCCCACCCAGGCAGCTAGAGCAGCCAAAACACAGAACCTCCATCTCAGCTTGCACTGCTGGCCTTGGTAAGGGCTGCAGAAATGACAGAGACCTGAAGCAAAATGGTAGATGAAACAACTGCAACAGCATGTCAACAATTTGCATTTAATGGAAAATGAGATTCTTTCCAGTACCAGAGATAGCTTGCTTGTCGCTTATTTAAAATTAACTCGTTTCATGAGTGATGACTCTTTGTTCTTTGAGCGTCTGTCTTCTTGATACTTGTTATCTCAGCATAGTGCAAGTCTGGGACAACATTCCTAATCTCTGCATTACCCAAGTAACCACATTGTGAGCTTGCACTGTGTTTGGAAGGAGCATTTGGTCTTCCTAAATTCACAAAACCACAAAGGAACATCTGAGCTAAGGACAACTAACCACTCTACATCTCTAACCCCCTAGACATAGCTGAAGCTATGCCTGTATTGTTTGTGCTCTATTTTTGCATTCCCTGTTGTAAATTAGTCTGCAGTAGCTGATATTATGCAGTTGCTCTCAGCAAACCTGTTCTACTAGAATGGTTTACCTGACACCAAGTCTTCACTGCTTTCACAGAAACATAAGCACATAATTTCTTTCCTAGCTAATACAGTCATCATGAAGAGATTATTCATTTCCTTGGCTGTAGCCAGGTACGTATTTCAAGTTTATTGCCATATTTTCCTTTATTTGCCCTGCTTTCATTTCTGTGGGTGATGCAACCCAAGTTAATCCACTGCATTTTCAGCAACCATGCTGTAGTGATTCCTATGGCTCTCTTCTCTCCAGTCACAATGCCTCAAAAGAGGTGAAAAGCTGCTGCCCTGTAGGGTCAGACTGGTGGGTCCATCTGTCCCTCTATTCTGGCTTCAACAGTGAAAACTGGAAATGAGCAGAGGGAGCACATAAGCCTGGCCACTTAGACAATGCTAAATTTGGATTATTATTGCAGGGCATAGAATTACTTGTTTATCTCACTGTGATGCTGAACCATCAACCAGTCACTGCAAACACGAGAAGATGTATGCCCATGACTTAACAGGATAGCTCACAAGTCTGTCTGAGAGAATGTCTGAGGACTAATAAGTTTGAGACACAGAATTATCAGTGACAGTATGAAGTTTTTTTCCAGTTTCTTCTGCATTGTTGAATCAGAAATCAATCTGAAGTTTCCCCTAATGTAACTCAATATTTTTGCTTTCTATGTCTAAAGAAGCCAGAAAATTCAGTAAATGTTAAATGAACCAATATTATCCAACTTCCTGAATTTTTAAAATATAAATGGATTCTGTTTAAATTTTGGATGAAGATCAAAGACCTATTTTTTTTTTTCTTTTTTCATTCAAACTAACTCACTGATAAAAGTATGGCAATCCAAAGGCCTCAGTAATAAAAAAAGTGTAGTAAAACAAGTAAGATGAAGTTGAAAAAGAGTGATGAGTGAATAACAATGGATGGGAAAATGAGCTGAAAATCACTCAGGGGATTATGCAATAAACCAAAGCATTAAAAATGTTTACAAGCTAAGGACATAAATATTTGTGTGTCCATGCAGCACAACTTTTTCAAAAAATAATTGGAAATTGTATTGCTTAACCTTACAGTGTTAATGAAAAAGACAGTGAAAAAATAATTGATCTGAATTACAGTTGCAATATTTTAAAATACTTCTCATAATAAATTTACTTCAGTCACTAATGTGCATCCTGTAAAACCATCAGTTGTGTATTAATTTATAAAAATATTTTTCTTTTTCCAAGAGAAATTTATTCCTTGACAGAAGAGTGCATATGGCCCAACACACATAAACACCTCTTAGTCAGAGTCACTTGAAACTTGATCATCCTGCACTGCTGGTCTACAGAGTCAGCCCCCTCCACATCTGAAGATCACTAAGGTGGTGCTGGCAGTACAGATCAACATGTGAGGTGCAGGCTCTGATTGGCATGAAGACTAAGGAGAGAAACAACTACAAAAGCAAAAGTTATTGTGCTGTGAACATAGTGCTAATAGCCTCCTATGATCCTTAAATATGATGCTCACACTATGCCCCTGGACTGGCCTGCACCTGCCCTGCACCTGTCTTGCTTTTCACCTGTGCAAGTAATTATCAGAGCCTCTTTAAAATGCAGTATCTTGTAAGACACAGGGAGACTGAAGTAAGTTTTACATAGAAAGCTTTAACTAGATAGGTCTGGGAGCAAAAAGGCCATCCAGCCTTTGATGCAGCAGGGGTAACTTGTTCCCCTGGCCTTTCCCAGTCCTCAGGGTTCTATGTGGGCATAGTGTCTGTCAGACATGTGCTGTTGTGATTCCAGATTTTTCTGCCTTTTAATGAAGAGGTTTTATACCCTCTTCATTAAAATACATCTTATCTTTATTTAGTACTGTATGTAAGAAAATTTTTATAAATTTAATGGGACTTCACTCCTAAATACTTGAGAGTTTGTACAGCTAAATTCTTTTCATTAACTTAGTTTGTTTATTCTAATTACTATCTGAATCATAGCATTCTAAGTCATTTATTATTAAAATTGCCTCAAGGTGATCAACAGAACCACTTCACTTCAAATATTTCCACTCCTTCTCACTTCTCAAAATGATTGAATTTCAGAGGGTGAAGTGCCTGGGAAATAGTATGTAGAAATATTGAAATGTGGCCACAAATAAAACCACACAAACACCTAAACAGGTTCTTTAATTATAATGATGCACTTAGGAAGGAAAAGGAAATGTAGGCGTGCGGGAGGATCTTTCTGGCAGCACATATTCCAGTGATGGCACATTTATTAAAATAACTAACTGGCAGCCTCACTGCAGTAGGTGCTTTGAGAGTTTAGATGGAAGGTAGAGGCAAGACACTTGAGTCAGCAGGAGCCAGCAGATAGTTGAAAATAGGACCTTCTGTTAGGAATGATATCATTAAACCTTTTTTCTGACAATACTGCTGGTGCCTTGCTCCCATCTGCTTTTGAAGCCTATCCTAAATCTTCACATCCTTCCTTTGTGTATCTCTTCTTTTCATCTGTCTCCTTGTACTGACCTATTTCTATGTGGTATTTTTAACAATTCATTTCCCTGCAATCTATTCCCTGCCTCACGTTCACTTTAGTTAAGCCAAAATACCAGCCTGGAATATTGCAACCATCACAGAGCATCCTCTCATTCTCTTGTCAAACTTCTGGCTGAAAGAGTCTGGACATACATGAATGTGGATATGGATTAAGCCCATAAATAAAAAATTACCTAGCAAATCTTTTTTTAATCAATCTCTTTCTAATAATTTGAGGACCTGTTTTCAGTCTCTTTTGAACAGCTTTACACTTGAAATATGTAGAGGAATAAAGTTTCTGTTCTCAGCTGTAACAAGAACAGAGATTTATATACTTTCTAATTTACAGCTAATCCACAAAAACAATTTTCCTCCCTGAGTTAGGGCTGGCAGGACTCTATAAGAAATTGTGTTTCTGCATGTTTGATGTTAGATTCTAGTCATATTATTTAGGTATTGTTAAAAATACTAATCTGCACTCTCTGGCATTACATTGCCTTCACAGAGGATGTATAAAACATGGTTCTGTCTAGAAATGTTTTAGAAAGCTAAAGGTTTTTACCTAGAAATCTAGGTTTTTTTCTCACTCCTCAGAAACTCTCTGTTACATAGGTTACTCTGTTCTTTATCAGAAAGGCCCAAGCATGAAGTCTGCATTGGAGTTTTGATTCGGTGCTTTGGCATACACAATACTGTGTCAGTGGACCTACAATTAAACCATGTAATGAGCTTTCAAGTGTAGCTCAGGGGTGGGTGACTGTAAAAGTGACTGAGCAGGTGGTTTCTACCAGCAAAACGTCTGAGAACTCAGCATTACCTATAACTCATGCTCTTGGCATGAGGAATAGCTCCAAACGCTGAGCAGCTATGAACTTTGTACCCACAGCTGCAATTTACTTTATTTGGTGATTCACAAAGATCTCTGGATGGTGGAATTTCAAGAGGCGTTTCTGACAGGTACTCCCTCAGTCTTAGAGGGAGACAAAAGTTACACTGCAGTAAACGTTTGTGGTTTTGTAAGAGACAGCAGGATTCCCAGCCATTGCAGGATCCAGTCCATTGCAGAGCCCTAAACTGCTACAGGGAAAGGGTATAAGGCTGATAGTGAATATACTTCTGTCTCTGTATGATTCAAAAGGAAAATATATGTTGTTCAAATCTAATCATCATGGAAAGATGAATCGTTTAAATACTTTGCTTATCTGTTATATTACATAACTTCTTCTACAAATATTTTAACCAGATATGACAGAAGTAGAAACATTTTTCTAAAATCAAACTTTTAAAATGTCTCATAGAGAAGGCTATAAGGAAATTGCTCTACAGGATTTTGTGTTGGGTCTTCACAACAGTGTGATTGTCCCTCATACAGCAAGACAGCCTAGTAAAGCCATATGAAAATTGTACTAATACTTACTGCTCCAGGACACTTCAGACCATGTTTTATTCACAGCAGTTTCAGTCTGGAAGAGCTAAGCAGAAACCTTTGGCAAAACACACAGTCTCCAGAAGAGAATAATAATTGACAATTGTCATCCTTGATGAAATGATTTAGAGTTTAAATATTCATTCTCTTCTGCAGAAGCCTGATGAAAGTGACTCATCTTTCCTGCATTGTCTTTACACAGAGTAGATCCCAGACTGTGTTTCTCATTGGTTTATCATTATGAATTTCGTGACACTACTGTAGACAAAGTTTTCAATAATGTGTTTTGACAAAACATGAAGAAAATAAAGTCTGATGCACTTTGCTCAAGAAAGTGGAATTTATGTCCAGCATAACCTTGGGGAAACAGGAGGCCTTGGTGAAGGCTACAGCTCTGATGATGACCTCAGCTGACTTGGCTGTCTTTCCTTTCTGGGTCATATTGATGTGAAAGGCAGAGACAGCTCTGATCTGCTAAAGAACCACTCAGGGAGAGCCTGTACACACCCAAAATTCCTCACATCTACTGTGTGTCAGCCTGTTCTGCAAACAGAGCCCACAGCAAGTGAGACTGGAAAAGGCTTTGACTTCATTTATCTCCTTGTTGGCCAAATCCTTAGTGTCCCATTCTGACAGAAGAATGTCACCCTGCCCACGTTAGGGGGTTGAAGCTAGATGATCTTTAAGCTCCCTTCCAAACCAGACCATCCTAAGAAGCTCTGAGTAGCTCTCCAAATATTTTTCTGTTTAGCTGGTAGGGATTCTTTACTACTGTCTTGGTAATAAAGTGGATTGGGCAAAATAGAGATGCTTGTATCCTAGTAGAGAATGCTTATATCCCAAGCCACTTAGAAATCTGTTGAAGGGCTTTGGATGGAAAATTATCATTTGCACAATTTAAAGGTCAGATTCCAAGTGGAAAAGGACACATAATATGTCAAATATGGAGAGTTCTGAAGTGTACAAAAAGGGAAAAAATAAATATTTCCCTGTTCCTCAGCAGTAGAATGCTTGGTAATTGTTTTCTCTAGCACCTTTTATAGTAGAAAATGAAAATAGTAGAAAATATAACTATTCAAATGTTCTCTTTAGCTTAGAGCTAGCAGAGACCAAGCTGTAAGAGAAAGTCCAGGGAAAATGAAAGCTGTCCCTGCTTAAGGGAAACTGGATTTGTTTTAAGTGTTTTCTGTAATAGAATTTTTACAAGACATAAATGTAAATGCTTAGTAAACAAATAAAAGAATTAGCCTAAGAGAAACCTTTCCTTTTTCCCTTCCCTGCAGATATGACAATTGTGATTTAAGTCAGGTTTTTTCAACACAAAGTAGCTCATATTTGTGGGAAAGATATATTTCTGACCTCACCTATTCTAGCTAAACAAGACTATGAATTTTGCGCACAAGGATGCTGCATGCCTGTTGTGCAGGTCTGGATCATCTCCTCCTGCTCCAGATAAAAGTTAACACATTTTACTGTTTGAATGAAATACATTTCCTTGCTCATTGAAGACTCTGTTCACATGCATAGTTGCCAAAGAAATCTGATTTCATTGGTCAAAATCATATTTATTCAAAAAAGTTGAAAAAATTTTGATCAGCTTTAACATTTGGTGGAGATGTGAAAGGCATTTAAGAAGAAAGGAATCAATACTGCGGGGAGTAAAATTCAAATTTGACATTAGTAAAAATTCTGTCACATTTCTCTCACATCCTTAAAAAAAAAAAACAGATTTATTTTCTCAACACATTAAAAAAAAATGTAACTCTAGCTGCCTTAATAAATATAATCCTACCCCAGACTCCTTGATCTTCAGTTTCTCAGTGCTGTTTTAGGAGAAACACTGAGTGAGGCTGGCCACTAAGAGAGGATTGAGACACTGTTGGTACAAACCAAAATCCTGCATGGACACAAAAACAGCAGGGGCATTTTTGTAGATGACACACAGAGGACCAGGCTTGAAAGTGTTATTGCTACTTAAAGGAGCATTCATCATGAATCCATGTGAATGTGCTTTTATTCCATTGAAGCAGAAAGGGTTTAAAATACTACACTTGAAAGGAATTATAAAATACACACCTGTTGGGACAAAAGAGCAGGAGAAATGTTTGGTTTTTTTTTTTTTTTTACACTACCACAATGGGCTGAACCAAAACTATTCTAGCTCTATGAATTTAAAATCCCCTGACCAACATGCATATTGAAAACTTCTAGAAAGAAACAAATCCTGAATTCATTTCAGTTGAAATTACTCAGAAAATTTAAAAATTGATGCACTTCAAAATTACACAGCAGCTGCTTCATCAGCTTTGAGTAAAGGCACTTTTGTTAGTTCCAAACCTAGCTTGTGTTTGAAAAAGGAAGGACAAAAGAATGTGGAAAGTACTTGAAAGCTGGAGCAACTCTGGCTTCCATTCTCACTGCTGTTGTTTGCACAACACTTATTAACGCTGTGAGTTTCTTTACTGCCAACAACAAAGGAACAGCAGGTTCCCTTTTAGTCCAATTATGACCATTGTCCACAATTCCCCTCGCTCTGAATGAAAACAAGCACACCTGGCACTGAGTGCACACCTGGTGCAAAGTTTCCAGCCAGCCCCAGCCCAGGGTAGATGCTGCTGCAAATTCCTGGTTTATGGTTTAGGTCAATCATAAACATTCTTTCCTTAGCAGCAAACACATTTACTGAAACATTGGCCATGGTACAGGTAGACATAAGAATGATCTGCTCAGGTTTCACTTCTGTCAGACAGTAATGAATATTCATTTGGTTGCAAAAGCAACCCCAGAAACTCTCCACAAAACTTTTGAAGAATCTTGATCTTAAAAACTGAACAATCAAAACCCAGTGAAGATTGGGAAGCATGATTGCTTTGGAGCCTTTTCCATTTAAGTATTTAAGTTCTCTCTTCCCAGCTACTGTGGTGACAAAGGCATCATAAATGCAAAAAAAAAAAAAAAAATAGATTTCATCTTGACAGATTAGCTTAGTAAGATAAACAGATAAAATGCTTAAATAATGTGCAACAAAGCAGATAGTTTTCCTTTCAGACTAGGGTTTATAAAAGATACAGTAAGTATCTTTTTGAATTCAAGAAAGTTACCTTGTTTTTTCAGTTAGAATAAAACATCTGAGGATAATCAAGGACACCTTTTGGTAATATTACTTTATTTCTAATTCAGGAGGAGAAGGCAATAGAGATTTACTTTACATGCAACATAAACATTCAGCTTGGAATAAACAAGAACAAAACAACTTTTGGTCTGCTTAGATTTCAAAGATAAGATGAAGGGCACCACTAAGTATATAAATACATCCTGTTCTCTAGAAATGCTAATAGGTTCATCTTATTGGTTAGCCAAATGATTTAATCTATTCTAATTCCTTGTCAGGTTTAATCTGTTTTCCAGAAAGTGAGAGATAAAACTTGATGTCTGAGTAAATATGTACATTTTCCTTACAGATAGTTCTTAGTTTTGCCTGATAGAGCACAGGAGAATTCACTTCTCTTTATACTGCTTATAAGAATCTATTTAATTGCAGAGTTGGAGCAAGGGAAGTTTTAAATTTGGAAAATAAAATAAAGCTTTGTTTCCTACCATGTAGTAGATTTTGCATCTCCCTTTCTTGTAGCTATTCTGTTGTGGTAGAGCATCCTGTCTGAAGCATTACATGACGTGGCAAAGAATCCTCCAGTCTGAAAGAAAGAGGGTTCATAAATAGGTTGTTATTTTAAAAGAGTTAATTTCTACAAATGGGTCTGTAGGTACCACTCTGTTAGGGATTCAGTCTTTGCTGGAGGTGTATGCAACTCCTCTTCAGGGTCCATTTTTAAGGCAAGCACCCAGAAAATTCTGCCTCTAGGAATGACTCTCAGGTGCAGAATCCATGATGTGGTGGAAATAGAAAGATGAAGGTATTTTAAAATAAAGTTATTTTAGAATTTTTGTTCCAAGTAATATTATTTTTGTTCTAAGTAGTTCTTTGTAAAATACTGATGTTGTTTTGATCTATTGCACATCATGTATGGAAAGATTTGTGTTTCTACAAGAATTTTAAAATGCATATTTGTTTAATTTTAAAGCAGTGAAAATGAGCAAGGTTGTTTTTACAAAGCAAAAAAAACCAAACTGACACCCTCAGTCCTGATGGAGATTAGAGTCTGTCAGGCAGTGAAGGCTTCACAGAGGAATCAGGACCTACAGTGGGAGGGTAAAGGTTGGAATGGCTTTTGATTACAGAATATGCTGAACTGGAAGGGATCCACATGGATCACTGAGTCCAGCTCCTGGCCCTGCACAGATCCACCCCCAATAATCACAATTTGGTGGCTCCACAACCACCTATTTCCAGTACACAATGCCAGGAGAGGAGGAATGCCCTTTGTTAAGTTTTCCAAAGGTCTGACTTGACGCCTTTTCTTGCGCTGACCCTTTTCCAAAGGCTGAGCAAGTCAGTTATAAGTAAATTTTGGCAAATTTAAGAACAAGACTGTAGGGCCTTAGCAGACACTTAATCCTGTTGTCTCATCTTCTGGCATGGACCCTCACAAGGATTCTCATGGGCCATGTGCAGGATGCTGCTGCCTTTGCTGGCAGAATGCAGTGCATCATCTTCACCTAACACACCTACCAGCTGCACCAGTGTTTAATTTTCAAAATAACAGTGTTGTCCTTTAGCGGCACTTAAGGAGGTCAAGTTAACCCAGATTATTCCAGGTTCTCATGCTGCTTCTCTGTTTCCTGGCTCCAGCAATTTCTTATCAGCAGGGAAGATTCCACACAGTGAAGTTTCTGGAAAAAAAGTGCCATTTTCCCACTATGAAAAGCACTTAAAGGCAAGATAAGGCCTGAAGAACACAGATGGCTAAGTAGAAAATACAGGAGGAAGAGCCTTCAAATTTTTCATCAGTTGAGGACCTTTCAATCTTTCCCTCACCTAATTTCTTCCTGTACTCCCCGGAAGGAGGGAAAAAGAATGAATGAGCTTTTCAGTCTTACAATTGCATCCAGCCATTGTAGCCTTACCTAAATCCTCCCCCCACCCCCACCATCAAATGAATTATCACCAATAAGGGATGCTGGCATGCTTGTTGCAAATTATTTTGACATTTTAAGTGGCAAGCTAAGGGTGACTTAAGAGAGAGAGAAAGCAAACATATGATGAATGAAAATTTGCAGATATGATAATGATTGCCGGAATTTAATTTCTTAAAGGGACAAGTAACCGCAAAATTATCTGTTTGGTTGGTTTTGGTTTTTTTCCTGCCCTTCTTTCTTGTCCATTTAACTAATATTTCACATGTGTCTGATTGTTTAATTCCATCCAGAGCAAGGATCTCTTTGATATGTATGAAAAATTATACTAGAATTCATTTGGGGAAAGAAAATTGAAAGCTGATAGTAAAATTGATAGTAACATCTGTTGGCCTATGGAGTAACATGTTGTGGGAAGGCCAAAATTTAAAAAATAAAAGGTAATGAAAAAGCAATCAAAAAATCATACTCTGATTTTTAGGAGTTTCAGTGCAATTTATACACTGATTCTCTGCATTTTTGAGCTGGTTTGCACAGCCTGAGAGAATTTCTTTTCCCTTTCACACTGGCTGCAGTATAAGCTTCCTCTTTTACAGGTCCAGAATATCAAGGTTTTTTTCCTGACAAAATATTTCAGCAAAAAGGATTACATTTTGTTGTAATTATTCATGTGTAAGTGAGGATAGCAGAGATAATTAATTCAACCGTAATTGAAACACACTAAAGTTTTTCAATAAATTTTTCTCTTTAACACCAGCTTCTTTTCGGCCCTGCCAGTACCAGCACATGCTTTTGTGTTTTGGTGACCTGATGGTGCTTGACACACTTGAGTGTGAACATTTCCATTCGAGGAGACAAGAAGACAGACAGTGTACAGAGGAGGAGACTGCAAAGTCAGCCTTGCTCTGTGTGTCTGTGTGTCTGTGTCACGAGCAATCTGCCGCAATGCCGCGCGTGGCTGAACCTGTGAGTGAAACCATGGATGGACACAACAAGAAAATATCTTGTGCAGTGTGCCAGGACCCGATCAGATAACAGGGAGAATTTTTGTACAGTGCTGCACATCAATCCTCGTGTCATCCTCCTACTATCTTGCTTAGCTCTGGTCCAATGAACAGGCCTAGAAGGAATAAAAGCAAAGCCCAGCTGCCCTGCTAGCCAAGTAATTTGTTCTAGATAGATGTTCTTCTTGAAGACACAGTCTAATAACACAGGCTTATTTCAGAAAGTCTGACAAGCAATACTGAGACAGTTGTCAATGAAACTCCAGCTACATTCAGATGAGAGATGAAAAAGTCAATACATGCCTTTACAAAACCTATAATTCAAGTCCCTACCAAATCTGTCTGTTCAAATTCTCTTCATTGCTACAGTTTTGGTTTTTTTTTTAATAAGCCTTAGTTCTGCTTTGTATATTCCAAATTACTTATGTTTCCATTTTGAAAACTAGTTAGAAACATGCCTGTGTTCATGAACTGCATCATTGCCTCAAATAAGTCCGTTCCCAGTCTTGAAACCCTATCTTTAAACCTAAAGAATGTGGAATAGACAGAAACCCCTGCAGAGAATCCAGTGTTGAGCAGTGTCTGACTTGCCTGTCCCAGCATTAGAATCAAAACATTTCTCTCTGTGTTATTCTCATGGAGGCTGTGTTCAGGGTGCTTTGCAGTATAGCTGTCATTGAAAATGAAACCTGTGATTTTTTTCACGTAAAATAATGCAGTAGTTATCGCCCAATTCAGAACTCTTTCATCTTCCACCAACACAATATCCTTTCTTCAATTCCTATAAAAGTATTTTTGCATACCTCAAAGCATGAAAAAGACGTGTCCTATTTCTGCAGCAATATAAGAACTGCTTTTCATCATCGTCCTCCCTTTGCAGAAATTTGAGATATGGCTGTACAGAATCTGTGAGCTCCCACTGGAACGTGAAGGTCCCCATGAACAGATTCCTTCTTGGTCCTCCCTTTGCCAATCCACAGACCTGCCAACAACACTGCCACATAACGGGATCTCAGTCTTTTCTAGAAGCACCAAAGTTTAGGAGAATAGGAGAGACAGTCTTATACTCTGTCAACCTGAGGCAGTACTAAAACCAGAGTTCCATCAACAGTTATGGCCAATCTAACAGACTGGAGTCTTCATGACTATATTCTCAAGAGAAAAAAATGTTCTGGCCTGTTTTTAGGACGAACAAATGTCTCATAGGCAATTGATATCTGAAATTATATTCAAATGAACTTATTTTAATGTAGCTATGAATGCTCCATATCACAAAAGGAAGTATTTGAGTGTGAGGGGACAGGGGAAGAGAAATACATATCACACTCAACAATGATTTTAAAGTTCATATAAATGGGTAATTGACCACTTGCTTCAGTTTTACTAGAATGCCATCTGATTTTGCATTAATCTGACCAACTACAATCCTGATAAAGCATGTTCAACTAACCTGCATTTCATTTTTAGTAGTAACTTGCAATGTAGTTTACCAGCTAGTCCTGTTCAATCAATGACAAGAGGGGAAAGAAATGTTCTAGGATGTTTCTGTTAATCTGCAGGGACAATTTTCGTAACTGTTTTCACTGTTTTTCCAGAATTATGCCCAAATCTTGCTGCCACATTGCTTAAAGCCCATCTGGGCCAGTGTGCTGGTTTAGGGCAAATTTGGTAGAGAATTCCCAAAGGAGGGCCTCTCCCGAAAAACAAATCCACACGGCCCCTCCCCCCAACCAGTTCGGGAAGAATTCCTCGGAGATAAGTGGAAAGAACCTGTTTATTTGACAGGCACAGCACCCCCCGCACACAAAATGAACAATACCGGATAACACCACTCTGACAAAGATGACAAATTCACAAAGTCTCTCCCGGGGATGGTCACTCTGTGCTCAGTCCCTCTGGCGCTGGGCAGCTGCTGCAGCCACAAGGTGTAAACTCCCGGTGTTCCCAGGTCCCAGTCCGAAGCAGGTTCAGGATGGTCGGAAAAAGGAGAAACAGTCCAGAAAGCAATGTGGACTGTTTCAGCTAAGCTGAAAGCAGGAGCAAAAGCTAGCAGCAGCAAAGCAAGCAAGCAAGCAAGCAAGCAAGCAGGCAAGCAAGCCAGAAAGGAGCAAAAAGCACAAACTGCCCTCCCTATGTCCCAGCCAGGCTGATAAGGAAATCAAAATAAAACTTTCGCTCTTCAGAGCCAGTCTTAAAGGTACAGAACATATGAATGGGGATACAAGCATCATAATGTCACTCTAGGACATTCCACCCCTTATCCCCATATCATCAACATCATGCATTTATTCACACAAAATTCCCATCATGCTCTTATCAAATCCCTACAATCAGATCTCCCTGAGGTACACATCGTGTTGTTCCATCTCTTTGCATTATCCACCATGTGCAACCTGGTCCCTGAGCAAAGACAACCCCACGAATGGGTTTGTCTGTACTCAAGGCAGAATTGATCCACACAGTCTTCCCTAACAAACCTCTGACATGGACCACTGGGACTTTATCTCCATCTATTACGTTCAGTGACTCAGACTGGGCAGGACCTGCTCAGTTGGTGGAACCTCGGGTGTTAACTAACCAGGTGGCCTTTGCTAAATGCTGCTCCCAATTTTTGAAAGATCCCCCACCCAAAGCTTTCAACTGGGTTTTTAGTAGTCCATTGTACCTCTCTACTTTCCCCGCGGCTGGTGCATGGTAGGGGATATGGTACACCCACTCAATGCCATGTTCCCTAGCCCAGGTGTTTATGAGGCTGTTTTTGAAATGAGTCCCATTGTCTGACTCAATCCTCTCAGGGGTACCATGCCATCACAGGACTTGCTTTTCAAGGCCCAGGATGGTGTTCCAGGCCGTAGCATGAGACACAGGGTATGTTTCCAACCATCCAGTGGTGGCTTCCACCATGGTCAGCACGTAGCGCTTGCCCTGGCGTGTCTGGGGCAGTGGGATGTAGTCAATCTGCCAGGCCTCCCCATACTTGTACTTGGACCACCGCCCACCGTACCACAGGGGCTTCACTCGCTTGGCCTGCTTGATGGCAGCACACGTCTCACAGTCATGGATGACCTGAGAAATACTGTCCATGGTTAGGTCCACCCCTCGGTCTCTTGCCCACTTATAGGTGGCATCCCGGCCCTGATGGCCTGAGGCATCATGGGCCCATCGAGCTAGGAATAACTCTCCCTTGTGTTCCCAATCCAGGTCTATCTTGGACACCCCTATCTTTGCAGCCTGATCTACCTGCTCATTGTTCTGGTGCTCCTCATTGGCTGTACTCTTGGGGACATGGGCGTCTACATGGCAGACCTTCACAGGTACCTTCCCTACCCTGGTAGCAATGTCTTTCCACTCTTCAGCAGCCCAAATTTGTTTTCCTCTACGCTGCCAGTTGGCCTTTTTCCACCTCTCCAGCCATCCCCACAGAGCATTGGCTACCATCCATGAATCAGTGTAGAGGTAGAGCTTTGGCCATTTCTCTCTTTCTGCAATATCCAAGGCCAGTTGAACAGCTTTGAGTTCAGCAAGTTGACTTGATCCGCCTTCTCCTTCGGTGGCTTGTGCAGCCTGTCGTGTGGGGCTCCATACGGCTGCTTTCCACTTCCGGTTCATCCCTACGATGCGACAGGAACCGTCGGTGAAAAGAGCGCAGCGTGTTTCCTCTGGTGGCAGTTGGTTATATGGAGGAGCCTCTTCAGCCCGTGTCACTGGTTCTTGTTCTTCATCTGTGACACCAAAATTCTCACCTTCGGGCCAATTTGTTATTACCTCCAAAATCCCAGGGCGATTCAGTTTACCTATATGGGCGCGCTGTGTGATAAAACCTGCTGCTGGGCAAGAGAAAACCTGCATCATGTCTGTTTACAGACACAAGACTTGCTGCCAGCCCAGGATTTCCCTTTGGTTCTCAGCCTTTTTATTTAATTTTTTTTTTTTTTTGGTACAGTTTTTGTTCTTTCTTTTCAATCTGGAGATAGAAGATGACCTTGGAGATTTGAAATCTCATCAATTTCCTTTTGGAGATGTAGGATTTATATACCCTTCTGTATATCTTTAATGAGTCTTGACTGGAATTCTGGCTTCAATATAACTTCAAAATGTCTGCACAAAATCTGCCAAAAGCCACAGAAAAGAACACCCTTCCTTATCTGTAGACATTCCCACTGCTTCACTTCTTCATGACAAACCTTTCTGAGTGTCTCACCAGCACATTAAGCTTCGTGTAGCTGAGCTGAACTCTTTCAAAAGTCTTTTTCCACTCTGTTGGTGCTGGCATTGGCACTCTCCTCTGCTGCTGAAGCTCATGGCTAAGGAGGGGGCTTTGCAGCACAGTGGCCCAAGGCTGTGTAAACACAACTGCTCTATCTGCTGACACCACGTGCATGCTGAAGCATCAGTAGCTATTTCTCTGAGCAGAGTCTTAATTAATTATTCCTTGGCAAGCATTGTCAGCATCTTTACAACACATTTACGAAGTGAATCATTATTTTTAAGTGGCAAATGGGCCAATTAACTTGCCGAGGAAACTAACAGGACTGTCAAGGACTCTCATCCATCACAGTGGTTCAGAAAAGATCATGTCTTATTGCTCCTCTTTCTGTCCCTTCTTGCCAGAGCAATCCCCTGCCATCTCACACACGCATGTCCACCTCCCTGAGGAAAGGCAACGCTCTCTGTGTCACCAATAAGGTCTCCATGCAACACAAGGGCCATGAGGGGACCTCCAGACATCACAGCATGGGAGACAAAGGCAGAATTTCCCTTACCAGAGAAAGAGTTTGTTCCACTGTTCTCCCCTCTTTCTCTCATTCTCATCCTCTTCTGTATTCATCCCAGAATTAATTCACTATAACTGTGGTAAACGATTTGAATGAAGGAGTTACTCGAATTGTGAAGGGATTATGTACTTATGTTTTCAACCTCTTTGTGGGGAAAAAGAGCCGAGTTTTTAACATAGTAATGAGTTGCATTTAGACCGTATTAAACCCCACGATAGTTTCCAACTTCTTATCTGGAAAAAACACCAGAAAATCAACACTGCTAAGACCCAGAATGGCATGCAGGCATCTTCCATTCAGCACCTTCAAATAAGCAGAGGTGTGTGAATCACAGATAAGGAGCAGAAGCAAAGCCAGATAGTGTTTGCATCATCCTGACCAGTTGCACACAGATCCCCTTGGAGCTCACACAGGCCACTGAAGGAGGTTCAGCTTCTTGGTGTCCAAGACAGCTTTGCTACAGATGGCAGATGTCATCAACCTTTTGCACATGAACATGGCAAGAACCAGCTGGGCT
This sequence comes from Pheucticus melanocephalus, assembly GCA_013398405.1. NCBI lineage: Eukaryota > Metazoa > Chordata > Aves > Passeriformes > Cardinalidae > Pheucticus > Pheucticus melanocephalus. Next base: position 592,700 of record VZSJ01004474.1, read on the forward strand.
CCCTTGTTTCTGCACAGCTGAACCAACACAGGGTCTCAGCCTGCTCAAGGACCTCCTGCACTTCAACCCCCAAAACTTTTATGATGTTTCAGACTGCCTAGCCACAAATGTGTGGCCTTGGTGGCCATTACTTGCTTTTGAAATGTCAGGTTGGGAGGCAGCAGAAAGCCCATCAGGCTGATCAATGCCAGACTGTGAAAATGGCTGGTCTGCTCTTGTGCTGCTCTTGTGAAGCCCTCACCATGTTCCACATCCACAATGTCTCCCAAGCAAATGTACATCAATGGTGTAACCTCCCCAATGTAAAAGTTGCTTAGAGTGCAAATAGAGTCATATCTATTTCAAAATTAATTTATTTAATTTTTTTGAAAATAAGTATGCTTTAAACTATCAGTTTCTTGTACTTCTAAAATAATTTTAAATAAAGCATGTTGAATTTTTGTGAAGTACGCAGAAGGAGAAAAGCTCTCTTTGATTTAGGAAATCAAGATCAAGATCAGGTGACAGTTTCAGTACTAAAAAATCAAATCAAACCCTTCTCCTGAACTGAACTGTGGTTATCTGGACGTGCCATGAAGAAATGAGCCTGGATTGTCTCTGCAGGACACTCAGCACAAAGGGATTGGTTTCAGCAGCTCTTAGAAAGTAAATGCTTATATCTGATCAATGTTTAGATGTTCTTCTTGGTCAGTGGAGTGACATCGTTCTTTGGAAGTTCAGTTCATCTGACCTGTTTAAAACAGTCACTATGTGAAAGGGGGAATTTATCCTGAGGATGACACAATTTTTCTGAATTTCAAGGGAAACTGGTTCTCTGGATGCCAATCCCACCTCCTGTACCAGAAGAAGTCACCAGAAAAGCACTGAGGATTATTCCAGGTACTAAGAAGACCAAATAGGTCTTTCTGGCAGAACAGAGAATACATATTGCAGGGAGATGATACATCTCCAGATGAGAAAATGCCAAAAAATCATTTTATTATATCCAGATTATCTTGAGAATAATAAGGGGAACTGCTTCAGATGTAGATATTATTACAACTCTTTCAGTCCTCTGTACCCTTTCCTCCTTACAAGTGTTTAGGCACTAGTAATTTGAAGAGGAAAGATTATTAAGAGACAAGCTAAGCTTGGTGTAGACTGAAACACAAATTCCCCTCAAAAACCAGTAGCACAGAGTCAGGTTGTAATATTGACTAACGATCCCTGCAGCAAGCAAATAAGGTCTCAGCTACCCAACTCAGGGTGAGTGCTTTCCACTTAAACTCAGCTGTTTCCAAAGACCTTCAAATATCCTAGACAGAGGTCCAGAATAGGAAAAATCACCATCACCCCAAAGAGAAGGGCTACTCTTTTTTTGGTACGGATGAGCTTGTTTCCATTCCCAGAGTCACAGAGGCAGTACCATCCCTGGCAGCACCTCCTGTGGCTGGAGACCAGAGCCTGAGTACAGTAGGAAGAACAAGCATCAGCTGTTGATTCTTCCTTTTTCCCCTTTAACCATCCCTTCCTCCCTGCCTCAGTCATCTCAGCCATCTTGTTCCCTTTATTCTCTGTTGGTAAATGTTATTTTGCTGGTCAAATCTCACCTTGGAAATGCCTTTCCCAGACAAGAAACAAAGCCATTAAGTTTGGTAACATCAAAACTTTTTTTAGTTAAAGTATCCTGAGCAATCCAGACCCTGCCCTGTAGATATTATAGCAGTTTTTGCTCTCCTAATGCTGGTATTGGGATCCTTCAGGTTCACATTAGAGTTATGTTAGCGTAGTAGAGAAAATAAATCAACCAATGCTTTGACTGAATCTTTAAGATTCCTGAATTACCAAAATACAAGTTCAGCTCACTCATTTGCACTCACACCAGACTCCTACATCTGCTTAGGAGCAGGCACCAATGCTTATAACAGTGTTTTAGTGACAGCTGTCACAGGGGAACAAACATCAGTGCCTTTGTGACCATGGCCTCCTACTCTGTTGTTTTTCGTTGGGAAATGGATTAGTTGTTTAGATTTTGTTCCTATAATTTTACCATCGTTAATGCAAAGGAGCTTTCCCCATCAGCAGGCTCAAAAGGAAGTAAGGAGTTCAAAGAAAGTCGGCATATTTGACTGAAGAAACTCACAAAATTTATTTGATTGATTACTCATTCTGGGATCTCCTTGCTCCTTCTGCATGCCGCCTCTGCTCCTTTCACTCCAAGAGACTTCACCTGTCTCTTGGCACACCACAGCAGACAAATCTGCATTGGCCCACATCTGTACTATGGAGGTGGAGCAAAATGGGCTTTCTGCAATGAATCACTCAGTGAAATTGTGAGTCATACAGCAGAATTCTCCAGTCTTCAGCTGTGAACAAAAAAGCTTGATTTTAGCTGCCACATCTGCACTCCCTCAAACTCACTGCAAGATCAGTTGGCCAGGAGGCATCCTATGTGTTGCTCCCTCCACAAGAAATTCTGCCCTGGCTGCTGCCAAGCCTTGTACCACAATGGAGCACAAGTAATGGAAAGCCTGCTTTTTGTACTTCCCCGGGACCGAGGGGAGACTCTCTGAAGATCTGCAGAAGTAAAACTTCTAATCTTCTGTCTTTTTAACGCTGACTTCGAGCATCGTAATGGGAACAGCATTTTGTGCGTATTCATCCATCTCTGGAAAAGGCACAGAGCAGGGAACCAGAGGGGTGGCAGGGCTTCCTGCCACAAGATATTTTCAGGAGAGCAGAGCAACACTAGGTGTCAGAGCTCCGTATTGGTCAATACCTTGACAAGAAGGGGTTCTGCTTGTTCAGAGGAATGCTCAGTCTTAACCTCAAATCCTCAAAATTACAACTGTCATCTCACCATGTCAGGGCCCTACTGTTTCTGCCATTTGGAAAGAGATGCCAGAATGTTGTTTTTTTCAAAGACTGATTAGAATTTCTTGATGTATTACTTTTCATTAAATTAAATAATGCTCCAATTAATTGATCTGTTAGCAGACATTCTTAATTTAGCAAATGCTGAGGAGGATGCTAAAATTACCATTATATTTCTGACAGAAACACCACTGAATTCTGGTAATTGATAGCTTTGCTGTTTTCTCTGATGGCCTGAAAAGCTTTTAAGGCTAAATTCTCTAACCATGTTCATCTTCAGAAATTACTTTTGTGAAACCACACATTGAGTTCTTGCTGAGAAATCTCATTTTAGTAATTTTTAACACAATTTATAATGCATAAAATAAATTAGCCTTTGCAGCTAAGCCAGCATATTTTTCTTCAATTTTTTATCTCTTTTTAATATATATTTGACCTTGAAAATGGCAGTGTCTGTAGGATACTGCAGCCTAAGAACAAAGAAATAATTTCCATTCCATCACTATGGTTACACTTTCTTCTATCCCCAGCCCTGAGCCATCTGGAAGTATTTAATACAGAGTCCTCAGGAGGGCAAGAAAACTTCATTTAATATTATTTAGCTCTGATTACACAAACCCACACATTCACAAACAAACACACATGGCAGAGCCCTGGCTGTAGCAATTACTGCGATATCCTAACATTGCGTATTAGATGGGACCAAGATTCAGGATTTGCCTGTCCATCCCTCACAGGCAGTTTTTCTCACTCTCACCTGCTTATGTCTGCTTGCCTCAAGTGGTTCAGCCAAAATACAATGCAAACACCAAGGCTTCCTGTGGGTTTAGGTCAATGTTGGCTTCACGGACACCTTTGCACTCCGCGAAGACAGAGATGTTGGTGAAGACAGACTAGAACCAAGGATCATGGCTTCCCTCTGATCACTGTAAATTTGATTTGGAAATAATTTTGAAATGTGCTTTAATGCCTATCTTTATACTGATCAATCAAAGCAAGCCATGGACCCAAGAAAAGGGAATACTTCTTGAGAAAAAGGAAGAGTCTTTATGCTGATGGTTCTGCACTCTTTCAAAAAACTTTATCACCTCTTTGCAGCTGAGTGACATGGGTCAAATTTGTTCTGTTTCTTCTCTTCTTCTATGATGCTGTCTTGGTTTTTTGCCTTTTTTTCTTTCCTATGTTCTCTGTGTTCTTTGCAGATGTATTTGTAGCTCAGTAGCCTATTGTTTTATTCTAGCTAGTTTTCCTAGAGGTTTTCTATGGCCTTTCCCTAAACAGAGAGACAAAACAAATTCCAGAGCTCCAAGCCCCAGGAGGTACAAAGCCCCAGTGCTATCTTGGTTCTTCCTGGCTACCAATGTTGAAGAAAAACCCTTCAAGACATTTTCATCACAAAGCACAGCTAGTGCCAAGGTGGGGGCTCCAGAGGAGGAGCTTGACCTGGGTGCAAGGGGAATTGCATCACCACTTGTCCTCCTGACTGGTGCTTTTTTGTCAATTATGCTAATTGGCCAAACTTACAATACTCCTGTATTCACCCTGTGTGGGTGGGCATTTGTGGACCTTCTCCATGACAGCAGCTGGAGGCCTCCAAATAAAAGATCCACTTTTATATTACCTCCTATACTAAAATCATCTTGAGTTTCATTTCTAGGTTGGAAAAGGCAACACTTAGGTAGAATCACTACATTTGACAATTTTTTTTTTCCAGTAAAAGTCTTTCCTTCTGCATAAGTACAGGAAACAGTTCTATCCTGTATAGAATATATCCTATAGAACAGGATATGTTCTATACAGGATATAGAACATATCCTGTATTTATGCAGTATCTGTGCAATGTCCTGTAACAGGAATATCTCCTCACTAAGAAAAATAAATTTACCAAAACCACATTTATGAGTGTCACAGTATAAAAAATTCTATCTCTCATGTGAGCTCAACTCATCAGAGACTTCATTCAGATCTAGGAAGAGTTGCTAGGAAATAAAAACCTGAAAAAAGAGAAATTGATTTCCAGAGTTCAACTCAGCAAAGACTTCTTGTTCCTGAAAAGATTAAGCACATGTTGAACTCAAAGCAGAGCATCATAACTGGTAATCCTTAGCTCTGTGTCATGGTCTTTAAAGTTCACCTCTTTCTTTGATAGCTTCCTTTTTCCTGTATTGTTACAGAGCAAAAGTTTTCATACCTCATGAAGATTTAAACAAATATTTGGTGGGTTTTTTTCAGAGTTTAAAAAGAAAAAAAAGTATAGACAAGTTTAAAAAAAATCTTCACCAAAAGCCACACTTGATAAAAATTAATATTTGTCAAAAATAAAACACACAGCACTTCATATTAAAATTATATTTCTCATGAAAACTTTTTTGACAAGGAGTTATCATTAAATTCTTTTCGGAAAACCAGCTTCCCTAGAGTTCTCATGTTACAAAAATTTGATGTCATATTTCTTGCTTTATTCACTCCCTTCTAAATACATTTTTCTCCTGGCCTACAGGTTCCTACTGTTTTCTCTTCCACACTGCTACCCTCATCTTGTTTTGGGTGCTGATTTTTCTTACTTTCATCAAACATCATTATTCTGAAGCACTACTTCTCCTGCTCTGTAATGCAAGGGCAGTTTGGGTGGTCACTCACCCCAGGGCAGCAATGTCCACTCAAGGCAGCTCTCCTCTCACCAGCCCCAGCTGAGCCCCATGCTACCTGAGCCTCCACAGACTACCTTCAAAGAATTGTCCTGGACAGAATTTTTAAAACCATGACCATCTGAAAAACAGTAAACATAATGATCTTGCTGACACCTGTGAAGTATAAAAACTGTATCAGCCAAATATCCACCTTGTATTACAGCTCCTGTCTACCAAGACCGTTTCCACGCTGATGTTGATGACAAAAGGAGCCTAATTTTGGCAAAACATTCCTCAAAGAAATTCATGCTGGGCACAGCAAACAGGCTCAAAAATGGTAGTTTGTAAGACAGAAAACATAGGATGGAAGCCCACCATAACCCATCTCCTCAGCCAAGACATTACCTCCCTCCTGACATGAGCCCTCTCCAAATAGGGTTTCTTACCTCATCCACTCAGAGTGCTACAGGAATCAGTTGTACTGTTGAGAAGACATAAAGAAAGGAACTTCTGAAGTGTTGCAAGAAGGGAAGGAAATAACACTCTTTCCTGCAGCTAACCCGAGTCAGATAAATAGTATATCTTATAAAAATACACTATAATGTTCAAGGATATGAGGGTATATCCTATAAGGGTCAGGCCTGCAAGAGTGCAAACAGAGCTGAAAAGCTGAAAAGATCCATCCTGTGCTGGGAATAAGGAAGAGATAACAAAAAACCCACCTCAGGCTGAGCCATGCTTGGTCAGCCCAAAACCTGAGGTGGAGCTGTGGTCTGATTTCTCCCAAAACAGAGGTGCAGAAGCTGAATGTCAGATTACACCCATTTTCCTCCAAATTTCTCTCCCCCTCTAGACTATCCAGAGTTTGGTACATTTTTGAGCTTCTACTACCATCCCTACTTGGACTTCTTTGAAACAAAGTGATGTCATGTTTGCATACTTAATAGGAGCAATTCTAATGTGGTCCTCCTAAATCATCATACAAACCATCAGGCAGTGTCATAGCATTAGAAGAGCAGCAAGTTTTCTGCTGTCCTGTTTACCCTTTACCTTTTCTAGTAGACATGAAGGTAGGCTGAATGGCATATTTTCTCACCTTTTATTTATCTTGTATTCCTACCCACAAGTAACTGAGCTGGGGATACTACCTTCATGTCTAGAAAGGCACTGATAGTTCTTTTATGAGTGTCTGGTACAAAGAGACCTCAGCTTCTACACAGAAATTCCTGTTGCATTAGCAATTCATTTGGCTGAACAGTGTAGCTCAAGTTGTGAGCCTCTCACTCATGTAACCCATATCTACACAAGTCTTCATCAGGATATTAGATGTAGTGACCAGTTCTACACTGAGCAAAATGAAGAGGTGCATGTCAAAAGGAAAAGAAGTACTTCCTCTCCTCCCTAGTGGAAATAATAGGAAAATAGAAAAGAGAATCCCTCAGTTCCTGGTATGAAGGACCAGTCAGTTTCTCTACTTTGAAACATGACAGGGTGGGATTTTTATGGAGTTGACTTAATATAGTTTAAGAATGCACTGTAGGAGATGATGAATTTGAACAATGTGACTTAAGCTTCCTGTACAAGGTTAATTCCTGACTGGGCAATTAAGAAAAGAAAATGACTGCATGCAAAGAAAACCCACGCAATGTCCACTAGGTGTATTTTAGAGCCATAAAAGCAGCTTCTTACTGCTCCTCTCTAGTTTCTCTCTGGTGGGTTTCCAGCCCATTCCTCTAGTACTGACAAGCTGTTGCTTGTCCGGGTTTTTTTTGGTTTGGTTGGGTTTTTTGTTTTGTTTGGGGGGGTTTTGTGCTTTTTTTTTTTTTTAATTTTCAACAATCATAGTTTTGAAATTATCTTCAGATAATGTACATGGGCTGTGAGCGAGAATAGGGAAAAGTGGTAACAGCAATTAACAGCAAGGGGAGGTTTTTAGAAAAATGTCATTCTTTTCAAGAATAGTTGTAACACTATTTTCTGTCAACACAATTTTCCTTTTCATAGGTAACACATAAATAAGAATATGTTTTAGGATCATCCATATTGACAAATTAGCAGACCTCTAGAAACTATTTTCCTTGTGTTCCTATTTGGCTAGACATTTAAACTTTGATTCCTACTTCATCTCTGTAAGTTTCCTTACAGGAGTATGAATCCATAGGTTATATTTTCTGAAAGAACTAAAAATTACTGTTTGCAATATGAATTTCTGGTCTTGAACAAATATCTATGCATATATGTACACATATATGCTTATACATGTATATATATATATACACATTTCCTTTAACCAGATGGGTATATGAAGTTGATATAACAAATTGGTGTATTGACCACAACTATACAGACTTGACTTCAGAAATTATCGTTTTAAGATTGCTTTCTATTAATTATATCTTGGCCTGGAGTCTTCCATGCTGGGGATTTCCTTCAGGCCAAATGGTTTTGGAAAGTTTAAATGTTTCATATGCTCCCGAGAATGAGGTAAAGGAAAAGAGTACGTGCTTCCTCCAATTAAAAAAAAAAAAAGAAAAAATCTTTCTATGATTAATCTTTGAACAGAGAGCATTATCTCATGCTTTGAAGAAAAGATGCACAATGTTGCGAGGGAGTTATTTTTTTTTTACAAGAATATACTCTTTTTCGCCACCATACCTTTGAAAAAATAGCACTTCCCACTTATTCAGCCCAGCAGATATGCCCAGCAGTGGGTGTAGCTGTTTCCTTCACAAATACCCCAATCTTTACACCTTCCTCATGATCACAGTTCTGTGCCTGCAGATGCTCAATGAATCCACACCCAATCCTGAGACGAGAGCAGGGAACCTATTACTGCTTGGAATGAGCACCCTACAACATGTGGGCCTCACCTCATCCAAGCAAGGAGCAGAAGATGATATCTGGACTTGTGCAAAAGGGCCAAAGACAACAAAATTGGGATAAATGGCTGGGAAATCAAGTTTGGCAGGAATGAGCAAGAAGCTGAACGAGGAAAATAAGGTTAGAGTTTGGTCTGATTAGGGACAGAAGAGCCACTTCTCAGTCCCTGTGAATTGAAAAGGCCTTTGCAAAACTATGATTAAAGAATTCACAGTGTATTTAAGTAAAACAGAAACAGGACCAAATTAAAATTGCTCAACTGTCATTATATTTGCCATTATATGTTGATAATCAGCTTGTATATTTTGACCTCTTTATTGTGAATTTACACTTACACGTCTCTAAACACATCTGATTAGATAAAAATAAATCCAATGCTGAAATTTTGGTGCATTTGAAAATTATTGTAGATTTGCCTTGAACTTCATCTGACTCCACAGAATTTTGATGAGTAGCACATCTCATATTAACCCCTTCTTCAGGACTTTTGGGCTAAAGGTGTCATTATTATTCCATTAGGCTTCCAGTGGTGTGTCAGAATTCATAGCAGCACAAAAATCTGTTCTCTCAAACAACTCTCAGCAATCAAGTAGTTTCTGAAAAAACTGGGGTACATATTTCAGTCCCTAAAAACATCATAAAGCATAAAGAGGAGATGAAGGAACAGCATCCTGTCACAAAAAAACCCTCCACTTACAGCTGATGCCTTTAAAGAAAACAAAAAGTTCTCATTAGGCATGTTATTATCAATCCAAAGGAAAAAAACCCCACACACAAACAAACCCCCATCTTCACAAAACCCCCATTGCAATAATCTTCCACTGCAAAGAGCAATATTTTAGGTGTTTACATGCTTCATGATTTAAAATATGAAGCAAGAGTCTTGCAGCACAGCAAAAAAACAACTTGCAGCACTATAAATGCAAATGTAGAGATAAAAAATTATCCTTTTACTGGAACTACTAGGTGATCCTTCCAGCCTTTGAGCAGATTGCAGAGAGAAAAAAAAATAAAACAGGGACTAGCTATTTTTTTGTAGAGGTCTGTAGAGCTGAAGAAGATCAAAAACCTTTAGGTGTTGTACAGGTTAATGACTTGTCTTTGGTCTGCAGCTGCTGAAATACTGGGATTTCTCTACTGCTTCACTTCATGCTATGAAAAAATCAAAGAACTTAAACCATCTAGGTATGGCTACTTCCAATGAAAACAGGTAACTCTGAAGACTGGAAAGCCTAGTTTTAACAGAAATACATCAGAAAAACATATTTTTTTCCCTGAGATCCCAGGCCACTCCAAATTCATTTTGTTGTTTAGGCAGATAAATGAGGATGTGTCGGCCACCTTCAGAGGTATTTAGCTCTCTGTCACTGAATTTGGGTCCCTTAAGGGCAGCCTGAAATTTGAAAGGAAAAAAAATTAAGAGGAAATTAAGTTTGCTTCTTAATAATTTTATGCAGAACTGGAGAGAGAAAATTCCATCACCAACACAGGATTCCTTGCGGCTGCAGGGTCAGTGAGTGTCTACTGAGCCCAGTGCCACACAGACCAACCAAGCCAATGGTTTGTTCGTTTCTTACTGCAGGCCTGCCTTTGAAAATTCTACCTGCTGTCTTGCAGCTCTGCTTGAAGTACTGAGGGCAGAAAAAGGATGGTAAAACACTCAGTTCCTAGGGTGGGGCTGTCACCTTCAAGGTACTTGGGCCTTACACAGGTGTCAGGGGGGGAGTGACTCAGCTACACTAACCACGTTGTGCTGGGGCAGGGAGAACAAGTCACCAAAACCAAAGAAAACAAAATAATGTCTTGAGTGGATCATTGGACAAACCTCCCCAGAAGCTGCACTACAAATGAAGTCTTGCTTCTAGAAGACTTTGCATATTTTGTATGTAACAGGAGATCTGCTCAGCTACTCACTGTAGTGGCAATTACTTTAGCTGCTGACTCCAGTTGCTCAGGGTACACACGTGCTCAGGTTATCCTCTGCATCTGTGAGCACAAGACACATTACTTTTCCCATGCCTGACTCTGCTTAGAGGAGAGCAGGGTGGGAATCTTCAACTTTGCATCTTCTCTTCATTTCTCTGTGATATGAGCAACCTCTGGTAGGTTTTGCCTTTGCCCAGGGTAACGCAGGACTAAATAGGAGAAAGAATTGTAAGGAGTGCCTTTGTTGGGCTGCATGCCTGTATCATAAAGGAAATGGCAAGGTGGGCATTGCAGAGGTGGTGAGAGACAAAGAGCACTCAAACCTTCCTGGAATCAATGTGATTTGATTCAAGTCTAGCAGGAAATGGCCCTTAAAGTAGTACATAGTTAATGTAGCACTTTTAGAAGGCCATTAGAGTTCTGATATATTATTAATTAGAGGAAATAGGAAAAAAAGACAAAGCAGATACCCATTACTATAGCACAGGCTGTAAATAGTCTAACTTTTCAATTTTTCAAGTCTTCTAGGTATAACTATATTAATGCTTTATTTAATAAATATTAATTTCCTATCAAAGTGACCAGTCTTGTCAAACACATTTCATGCATGTTGTGGAAGTGATACTAAACGTCTCTTGACATAAACAGGGTTCATTCAATTTTCACTTCAAGGTCTGTCTCATTTTAATGAATGTACATAAACTGTGTTTAAAGAGGGTATATATATACAGGTCTACCAAAAAGCTATTTTCCACCACCTCTCTGCTCTAATAATTCCTAATTTCTATAAGAAGTATCATTCCACTGAAGGGCTGTTAATTATATTGGACCAAGCATATCAGAAGTCAACTGACATGCTGCAGATTTCTCTGGGATAGAGTAGGAGTCCTACAAAGGTAGTTCCAATGTTTTTAGTGCTCTTTAGATATCATGAACTTCTGAGATATTTTTGGCAGAAGAGGTTTGGCAGCAAGATGAGCAGCATAAAGCTCTTTAGGGTTCTCAGCAGAAAAATTACAAGGCTAAATCCTACCAGAGAAGGCACAAGAAAGAGAAAGAACTGGCTGATGAGCATTTCTACAGGAATAGCTTCCATTAATCACCTTTTGAGAAAGCAGGAGGTTATTTGCTTTTCAGGAAAAGAGATTATAAGTGCCACTAACTTGTCTTCTTTTCCCAGTTAGTTTAGATATCCTGTTGAGTAGGAATATGCTGAGGTTAAGCATGAGAGAATAGAAAAGAACTCCATTTGAGCCAAATACACCCTATTATACAGCTTCCAGCATTTCAAGATATCTTTGTTCAGTTGAACAGCAGCATATTCCTAATTTTAACACTCTGTATAGACTACTCTGATGTGATGGAATCAGACTGCTGAAAAGAAAATTGTGTTTAAAAAGTTGCTGCTTTACAGAAGGTTTACTGAAAAATGGCTTTTAATTATAACCATACAAATATAAACATTCATTGTGCTTATGCCATATAAGCTATAGTAATATAATTTTAAATTTGTAATTTATAGTATCGTTTTAAGACTTAAAGTCTGAAATTGTATTCCACACCACTGTGATTCCTTTTAAGTGCTGAGTATTAGCAGAACAGCTCTGTATGCACATTGCCCACACTTCACACAGTACCATGAACAATGATGCTCATTGGACCTCAGCCTACATGGGGTCCAAGATTCAACACTTTTAGTAGTTCTGGGATTATCTCTGCAATTAATTTCCTCTCCACTAAGTGTTTGTGACCAATATCCCTACACAAATAATCCACACATACACCTGGATGTTAAAAAGCTGTTTTCATGTTTCTCCAAGTAGAATAAGAAACATCTTTAGGAAGAAATGAGCTTTTAGGCTCCTTAAATTGAAGAAATGATGACCTGAATCCAAACTTGCAGTGCAGCACTATACTGAGGCAAGTAAAATATGCACAGACACGTTTGAATTATGTGTAGTAGCCATTCCAATCTGCAGAGATATTACATACTGGCAAAATAACACTTTGGATATAGTGATACTACTATACTACTAGTTGCTACCTGTGCCAAGGATAAAATGAAAGGGGGCAGCTGGGTGAGAGCAAACTTTGGAGGTTGTTATTTTTACAAAGCATCATCCCAGAAACAGCTCATCCCCTCTGGTCACGTCTCAGGTGTTTGCTTTGAAACTCTGACAGCAGCAGAGTCAGTGAGTTCTGCTGTTGTTCTGCCAGGGGAAGGAGCTGTCAGGGAACAGTGGACCTGACCGTGGGGCCAGAGCAGCACTGGCAAACCTGGATGTGCAACAGAAATTCTCTGTCTCACAGGAGGGCAGAGCCAGAGGGCATAGAGCCTGATTTGCTGATTTCCTCATTTAAAAAATTAAGAAATGAGATAAGGTCACAGATGAAGTTGAAGAAAATCACACTAAAGCTCCTTGGCCAGCACTCCCAAAGATAGCAGATAGATATATCCATCCATCTGATAGATAACAGGAAAAGCCTTGACTAGCCCATTTGCCTGGAGAGGCTGCACAGAAAGTGATTAGGTCTGTTCTCACATATAAAATCTGGGATTCAAATCCTCCAAATAAAAGAAACCACAATGTGGAAAGCAAGCTCAGACCACTAAAGAATTGAAGCACACATCTCATGAACCAGTGCCTGCATATAGGCTAGGGCTCTGTAAAATTGAATGTCTGCCTTTTTGCAGCAGTATTCATAATCTCCTGCATGGCTTTGGGTCATCTGCTTAGCAGGAGTTAAATAAATCTTTAAAACTGTGCAGGTTTTCTTGGAAAGCCAACTGATACACCTCTATCAAAGAGGTGAGGCAGGGTGAAAAATTAATATGTAACAAAGAGATTTTTATTTTGCATACAGTCTTCCTTTCGATATCAGAAGGGAAAAATATGAAAAGCTGTCTGAAACAAAACTCCCATCAAATTCCAATGGGAATTGCACATTCAAATCATTGCATAGATTTGAGAACACTAGTCAGAGAGTATCAGCTTCACACTTCCTGTCACAGGAAGTGACAGTTTACCTTATTAAATTGCTGTGGATAAAACACAGACAAAAAAAAAAATTTCCCTTTCATACTGGGTCCATTACTTCATCTTTTAAAACTGACCACACTTCTATTTCATATCATTTAATTTTCATTCATTCATAAAAATTATTCACCTTAGTCATAAATAATTCACTCTTTGTCCAAAACTAAAATCTTCCATCCTCTCTGCTCAGTAACTAGTCTAGGTGTCATTTGGATTGTATTTCCCACCTTTCGAACATATAACTACAAAAGTAAAAGGAGAGCAAATAAGAATTGAGGAAGGATATAGAATGTACAAGAAGTTTCAATCACATGACAAATACCTGAAGTCTTATACAATTTTGAGAAACCTACAAAAACATTTTGATAATTCTTACATTGACTGTTTAGTTGGTTTCTTTGTTGGTGGTAGTTTGAGTTTAGGAATTTTTTTGTGCACACTTTCTGTTTTTGGGGTTTTTTTGTGTCTTTTTGATTGTTGTTTTTTTTTAAGATGGCCAAAGAATTACAATTAATAATTGCTTGTGAATTAGATTGCATGCTATACTGTGAACAGAGATAGGAAACAATGGATATCCTAGAAAGGGATAAAAGCTAAAAAAGCTTTTTTTTTAAGCTAAAACCCACAAAAGCTCTCTAAGGACACAACACTGATAAAAGGAAGCCTTGCTTATCAGCAGCGATGCACTGTCCTATCAGTTGAAAAGAAGGAAAAAGTTAAATATCCGGAATGAGAATAGAAATAGCACAGCAGTAATCAAAACATGTTCATTGTTTTCAGACCACTTCCCTTCTAGCCCTATATGTGATCATTCTTGCTAACATAATTTAGCAATCATCAGCTTTCATCCTTCTACAAATTAAAATAATTAAAAATCGACTGAGAAACATAGGTTCAATTTTGGCATCTAATGACCCATTGTGTACTTGGAGAAGAAAGCTAGAATCATCTCTAGAAGCCAAATTCTGAACCTTGTCCTCATACGTTTTAGTAAAAATACTGTACAAACTTCAATTTTTTTTTCTGCCTGGTGATCTTTTCTGATCCATAACAATCAAACTGCTGATTTCTTATATGACATGTAGCAATGAAAGGCCAGGTAGGATCTTTCGAAGGTTTTTGGTCACCATCTTATTTGTAATGTAGAAAGACTGGTTTTTCTCAGTTATACAGGCTGCAAAGTGTGGAAGTTTGATACACCTCTGAGAAAATTGAAAATACAAGGCTAGAGTAAAGGTATGAGAAATATCTGTCATACAGAGCTCCAGACACTTATTTTCATTTGTTGACAGAACCAAAGGCCACATTTATGCTTTCCAGAAAAACAGAAAATGTGTTTGAATAGACCTTTTGACAGATATTCTTAGGTGCAAAATGACTGAATAGCAGACCAGGTATCTTATTACTTCATAGCAGGAAACAAGAAGAAAAATCACTACCCTGACAAACTGAAATGTGCTCTAAGAAGGCAAAATTCCCACCCCAGTGGCTATCCACAAAGCTTCTTTCTAGGACTGAACTATGACAGTGTGATTGAATTATCAATATGTGACAAGCCTCTATTCAAAGTCACTGGAATCAGGACTGGATGTCCTTTCCCATCAAAGAGAATGCATCAGAAGCAGTATGCACTAGGTAATGTTTATTTTATTGAAAATATTAGAGAGCAGATAGTTTGGATGACATGGATTTTAACAGGACGGTACAGCTCTTTACATAGCTGCAGACTCTGCATTATTAACTAAAGACTGTGAGCATAAGTTTTAACTAATATCTGCAGTGCAAGTGCCTCCATGTGTACTGTGGTCACCCACAACACAGAAAAATTTCACTCTTCAGTAAGTCATATGGCTCTTTTACTGAACAGGGTACAATGTGATAAAAGAAAAGTGAAAGAATAAAAAAGAAAAATGAACAGAAACCTCAACTGACAACATTAATTCAGTCACAAGTCTCTTGAAATGCTAAGAGTGGCTGATCCTAATTTAATTCAGTATTTTTCCAATATATGATCAAAGGAAACTATGTTTATGCAATTTATAGTTATTGTCGTGGTATGAAAGGTACACATTAGCTTATCACTACCAGGAATCCAGAAGCACACCAAGTAATATTTTTGTATTCATTCCTTGCAGAATAATGGCATTGCAGCTGTAATAGTATTTTTGGTTAGCGGGACAGATTCCTACCATTTATGTCATGTCACTGGGAACACAAATTACTTAGAGATTTGCAATTTCCATGATGAGCAAAACAGGTACGGAGCAGTGTGTGTAAACAGTATAACATCTTCTGTCTGTTTTTGTTTCTTCTGTCAGCATGAGACCTGAACCAGACCTGAGGAAACATCTTCATTCTACTCAAGGGAGCTGCATTTTTTGTGTGGGTGAGAGCAGTGAGATTGCTCATTTTCTCTATGGGACATAAATTCTCTCTGCCCTGACTCTACAACATTCAGTCTCTGACTCCAGACTGCTCTGTGTGCATTACTATCATGTCAGTGTGCAAACACATCATTGAAATAACAATGAAGTAATGAGCCAGCAAAATGAAGGGGATTTTCATTTTCAAATTCACCACTTGGAAAGAATCCCAAATGTTGCCAACTACATATATTTTATAGTACGAAAGATAAAATAAAAAGCAAACATTTATCAGTAGTAACAATTTTCAAAATAATTTTGTTAAAATTGCCCTAGAAAGATTTGTCTTTCTACCTGAAATAGAGAAATGACTGATAACAAAATAAAATAGCTTTTCTCCCAGGTAGCCTCTCATCTGGACAAATAGTGTTTGCTGGTCTGCATACATCCACAGTGTCTTACTAATTTATATTCCATTTTTTTCTTAGTCATACTGAGATAAATCAATCAAATGGAGAGTTTCTTTCTGTCCTTTGTGACAGTCACAAAACCTGAAGTGGGAAGACTGTATTTTGGATTAAAAATAAGTATTGTAAATCAGCTTTGTTAGCTCTGCTTTGAGTGGCTTTACTAAAAAACCCAATATCCTCCCAAAAATGACCCCAAACCAAACAAAAACCAGCTCAGCAAGCCTCAAAAGCAAATCAAACTTACTAAAGACACTTTTATTTTTTATGTGCATTTCTCTAATTTCAATTTTCCTTTCAGAAATCTGAAAACATTTTTTTCCCCCTAAGCACATTGTCCCTTCAAGTGCTAGGTTTTAGGGGATCTTTAGCTTGTATTGTGCAAGGAGCTGGAATTGACACAGCTGGTTTTTCCAGAAAGGAATGGCAATTTAACAGAGTGGGAAATTGCCAAGTACAAGTGATGCAGCCCCAAGTTCAGGTGTGAGCTGGGGGCCAGGTGTGCTTGATGCTGCAGCAGCATCTGGTATCAGCTGCTCCTCTAGAACAAAGCAATCCCTGGAGCACAATCCCTCTCACTCAAAAGAGATGCACTTATGCAGAGAGCTGTGCTTGTGATTTATCCTGTCACTTCACTGTCACCTACCTCTTCTACTGCAGTCCTGTTTATTTTTTGTCGAGACTCAGCGGCGCTGATAAACTTCTCTCTTCTAAAGTATTACATGAACATATCAATTTCACTGTTTTCTCTTGGTCCACTGCAGAGAATTGTTGCAAAACTCCACTTGGTTTGTGTCATGGTTGGCCATATCATAGGAGTGAGCATGAATGGCTGGGCTGCACTGCTGAGCTGCCCAGGGCTGGGCAGGGGTGGCTCCAGAGACACCAGGAACTGACAGAAGGTACAATTTCCAGTAGTAAAGCACATTTTCTCCTCAACTCTAACCAGCACAACAGCGCAAACAATGAAACTGAACCTCCCTGAAAAACTGTTATGGGCCAAGAGAAATAACCAGCATGTGAGGAAGTCTGGCCATGGAACATGAAAAATCACAGAGTAATTTGCTTGGAAGACACAGCGTAGAGGCCAAGAGGAGCAAGAGAGCTCAGGAAAGGTATTGCAGGTGGATGTCCCAGTATGTGCACACAACTGCATGCAGAGGGGGAGCACTCAGGAGGGGCAAAAATTTCACTTGCAGCCACAAAACTCTGGCTTTGCTGCAATGCAATCCAGTGGGTTGGACTGAAGGCCTTCCAAAATTCCCATTTCCTGACCTGTCCTCAGATCCTACAGTCCTAAATGTTACGACATCTTCCTGCTGGAGCCAGAAAATCCAGAGAGATGTAATTTTCCTTGGATATTACAGGAGAAACTAATATTAAAAAAATCTGAGATGCAAAACTGGAGTCTTGGATTGTAGTAAAAAAATTACTCAAAATCTCATAGGTCTTTATTATGGGTTCAGATTTGTCCAAGGTCAGATGCAGTGATTAAACTCAGCCTAAATGCATCTGAAATCACAAAACACAGTCCAGAAAAACTTGCTGTGCTTCCACATACAAAACAAGTTCACAAATATGAATCTTGAAATGTTGGCTGTGTTTCTTAGTAGGAAAGTGTTCCTATTAATTCAATTTATCCCAAACTATACCAAGTTAGACCAAAATAATTTTTCTTAGCTGTAGAAGAAACAAAAACAACAATCACAAATTTTGACATTTTATTTCTCTTAAATTTGCATCATTACTACTGTAAAAATTCAAGACTATCAAACTCCACCTTAGAATAATAAAATGGAACCATGGAATGGTTTAGGTTGCAAGGGACCTTAAAGACCCTCTGTTTTCAACCCGTCTGCTGTGGGCAGGGACACCTTTCAGCAAAGCAGGTTGCTCAACATCTCATCCTACCTGGCTTGAACACCTCAAGGCATGAGGCACCCACAACTCTCCTGTGCTGCCTGTTCTAGTGCTTCACCACCCTCACAGTAAAGAATCTCTTCTTAGTATCAAACCTAAGGTTCACCTCTTTCAGTTTGTACCCATTAGTCCTTGTCCTATCACTAAAATCCCATGCTCCAGTCATCTTATCAACTTCATGGCCTCCTCTGGACTTGCTCCAACAGTTCCATGTCCTTATATTGGGAGCATCTGAACTGTGCACAGTGGTCCAGGAGGGGTCTCACAAAGCAGAGTGAAGGGGCAGAATCCCCCTCCTCACCCTGCTGGCCACACTGCTTTGCATGCAGTGAGGATTTAATTGGCTTTCTGGGCTGCAAGCATGCACTGCCTGCTCGAGGTTTTTACCAAGCGCTACCCCAAGTCTTTCTCCAGAGGGCTGCTTCAGTCATTTCTCCACCAGCCTCTAGGTGTACTTGGGATTGCCCAGACTCAGGTGTAGGACCTTGCACTCCTCTTGTTGTGCTTCATGAGGTTTGCATTGGCCCAGGTCCCTCTGGATGACACCCCTTCCCTCCACAATGTGGATTGCCCTGTTGTGTCACACTGAGAGTCTAAAGGACAACAAGGTCAAGTCTCATGCCTTCTCGGTGCTCTTCTCTTGGAGGCAGCTCTTCACACCACTGGCTTCTTCTTTAGCTGCTCCTTCTTTCCTAGTCAGGGCTCATTCTAGGCTCCTCCTGACTAGCCAGCCCAGCCCCTTTTATCTCAGGTGTCTTGACTACCTACAGCTGCAGCCCACTGAAGGACACCACAGCTGCAGCCCATCAAGAGCAACCAGGAGTCGTCAGGGCACAGCCATTTATACAATACATACTACATTTCCCCCCTTTTTTTTTAATTTCAGAGACATGTTTACATTTTTACATATTCTACATAATTCTTTTTACTATGACTTAAAGGCTGCCCATACTTTCTTAATACAATACATATATTTCACTATACTTCAAAGGCTATGTACAACACACAGCTCTTTGTTCAAAGGCTATATTCCTTTTACAGCCATTTATACAATACATACTACAACTTTCAGTTTTGGATTATTTTCTCTCAGTTTTAAGTCAGTTCAGTTCCTCAATTCAAAGGCTATATTCCTTTTACAGTCATTTATACAATACATACTACACTGCCCCGCAGAGGTGGGTGTCATCAGCAAATCTGAGGGTGCCCTTGATCCCACTGTCAATCTCACTGCCACTTGTCCAAAGTATAATGGCAGGAACAATTTTCAATTAGTCCATTTAACACTGAAGGCACTATATTTTGTTTATTCAATAAGAAATGTTAATTAATGCTAAAACTGCTTAAGGTAAGAATGATGATATGTTGCTTAATATTACTAAAACATTTTGCCTCTGCTCAACTGCCCATCCACTCGCAGGAACTTACTGCACTGGAAACTATAACTAATGGTCCTTCTCAACTTTCCAGGTATCAACATACTGAAAAATACATCATCAAAACATGAAAGCAAGGAAAAAATTCAAACATGGGCTTGGAGTAGTATCAGTTTTGCATAAATTTAGAAAAGACTTGAAACTGCAGGATGCTTTGTTCCCTCAGGAGTGTAAACTGGGGTTTTTTGGCTTTTCATCTAAGAGTGGTTGTTTTACATCATGGGATACATGGGACAAGAGTGTCATGAGTGCCAACACTCAACACACATGCAATTTGCCTGATAAATGTACAAGCTGCATCTGAAATGAAATTATGTGATTGCCTAAAACATCACCAGCTGAAGACTGCTTTATAAACTTGAGTTAAGTGTATTTCAAGCTTAACATCACAGAGCAAATGATCTTCATAATAAAGCTTTAAATCCCTGACTGTTCTTCAATTTCAAATATCAAGATACTACTTTTGTGGACAGGAAATTTTCTTCACAGTGACCTACCTGTATATTAGAAAAAAAAAGGGTTTCTTTTGCCTTGGTTTGCAAGACCTTCCTGGAAGATTTCCAATCCATCCCCTCATTGCCTCATGACTAAAAACTTCCATAAAGAGGGGTTTTGCTTACATGTTTTTCAGGAATTTCAGGAAACAGCTCTGTGTTCTTCCTCTTCTACAGGCAGCTAGCCAAGGTTTTGTTTTCTTTTCAAAGCAATGGGGAGGGAACAGAGGCAAAAAAATCTCACATTAAAAAAAAAAAGAAGACCAGAAATATTCAGTCAGGATTAAGGGATTAAGGGTGGCTCTTCAATTACCAGAACAATTGCTGTTGTCAACTGATAAACACCTAATGCCTTGCAGGAGCTCAGATCACAGAGCTGAAACAAGTTTTTTACAATGCTGATTCTGTCACCTATCATAACTAATGGATAATTGGCAAATAGCAGGGTAAGGAGACAAGTACTGACCAGGCCCAGGTAAGGAGATAAATTACTGTTCTATGCAGTAGACACAGCAAGGGCAGGAAGATGGCTTGTGAACGCCCAGAACAAACAGGATTTCATCCCTAAAGGCTGATGCTAGTAAAATCACCCCCCAAAAGGATGTCTCTAGTGTTCACTAGGCCAGTAGCTCAATGTCACCTCTTACATTAATAACTTTAATGAACAGTTTTGAGAGAGTGACTTGAGTTGGCAGGGGCAAGGAAGATGTTTGAAACCCAGGGTATGGGAGACAGCAATGAGAGCAGTGAGAGCTCTGGCTAAACAAATCTTCCCATCATAGACATCCCAAACCTTTCTAATCCAAGTTGTTGCAAACCCTCCATAATTTTTAAAGGGGGATAGGGAAGGAACACTGAGTCAACCAAGGAATAGATTATGTTCCCTGGGCTATTTTTTTAGATATAGTAAAAAATAATAGAGACATGAGCTGGTAAAAATAAATGAGGGAGTAAAAAACAAAATACAATTACCTCAGCACCAGAATTGATCACTGAGTAAAAAGCCCAGCTTGAAGTTTCATATGGTAATCCCACATTTCAGCTATCATCACAGATGCTGGAAGAAGGCAGCATTTTTCACAAACCTTGCACTTTGGGAAAACTCAGTCTGTGGCCAGGAAAACTCATATCAATAACTTGGAACCCCAGATAATTTTATCACACCACACAATTCACCACATTATCAAAGCATTCATAAATAAATATTGTTGAGGGTAGCTTATAGGAATAAGGGAATAACTGAGCTAGGGGTGCTCTCAAATACCATGTTCTGCCCTAAGCCTAATTTTTGGGTCAGGCTACCAAAGACAATAGTACTAAAGAACACTGCTCTTGTAAAAATATATTACCTAGGGGATAAGTCTTCACTTTACTGTATTGTTGTTATGTGTGCACATGGAAAAATACACCACAGTCACATCATCATAAAAAAATGACTAAGAGCAAGCAGCATGTGGCACTGATGGTTGTGGGAGCTGTTAATAAGGTATGAGAGACAGAGCTTGCACACTACGTCAGTGGTCTCATACCAAACCAGGTCAATCAGGCCTAACATCACTGCTGATAGTCATCAGATCTTGAGTCATTGTGACCCGAGCCAGTAACTGCCAAATCAACAACAGGCAGATGTTTTCAGCTTAAATAAAAAGAAAAATGTCACCCCAATGGATGTGTTTCACCTTGAGCTGAGGTTAAGCTGGAAAGGAAGCCAAAGCAGACCAAGAAACCTCTACACAACAGGAATGATGAGGGATGGGTTCATCTGTGCAGTGCTGGCTGCTCTTGGGTTGCAGAGTAGTGTGAACAAGCAAACCTTGGGGATGTGGGCTGAGAAGAGATACATCTGTCTCTGTAGATGACATACTGAGATTTTGAAGCCTATCATCTTAATTTCAAAAGCAAATTTCTTTTTAACTTAAAGCATGCTCTTTAAAGGAGTCTACAGTCTTTATGTAAAACATAGCATGATGGAGCATGTGATGCAGGAATTTACAAATTATTCCTGTGATTTATTTCATCATTGCCCAAACAGTGTGTACTCTTTTAATCAGATTTTATTTAGCTTCAGCTTTCCTCAATTACTGCTGTAGTTGTGATGCAGTGAGAAGCGAGTGATAGTTGTGAGAAGTGATAGTTGTGAGAAGTGATAGTTGTGAGCGAATGATAGAGTGAGAAGCCCTTCTTATTAAGCTTTTTTTCCTCATTTAAATACTAAATTAAAAGACTCACCAAGACATTAATTAATCTTCCCTTTCACAACCTAAATGTATTGACAATATTTTTTCCCTGTGAAGGTCGTTAAGCCTAATTCTATAACCAATAACACCTCACTGCTGAGGCTTCAGCAAATTTTACTTATGTACCTCTGCTTTAAACTTTGGGCACCAGACCTCAATGTTATGATGCACTGGCTACAACATCACAGCCAAATGCTCAGGAGCTGAAGCACTTTTTATAGGACAACCTCCTGCTCATCCACAAATGCACAATGCCAGAACCAATCCCTGCATCCAAACCACAGTGAGACTGAAGATAAACAACAACTCCTCAGTACTCACCCCATAAAGAGGTAGGGATGGCTGTTTATTTGGAGGCATTTTTATTTCAATGTGATTCAACTTAATTTTTCTAGAATCTCCTTAAAAATTTGTCCACACACACACACACATGCACACATGTACACACATACATATGTGAATACCTACCAAAAATACAATTGACATTTCCAAGAGGCAAGCTTGGAACTTGCTGAACTCCCACAGTTCAGGGCAGACAAACATTTCAGTGTGAGCTCATCCAGCTTCTAGCAGAGGGCAGCACTCACATTATGTCTTGGGAATGTTTTTTTTATCAGTTAGAGAGGAAGGAATCCGTAAATAACATAAAAGAAGCAAGACGTCTTCATCTACACATTTCTTCAGCTGACACTGGAGCTTCCAAGAGTGTTGTAAGTTGGTTCTTCACTATGTTCAAGGGTTCTTGAGTCCTAACACAGCTGTTGTGGCAAATAGGCATTTTCTCAAGGTGTATTGTAATTCACAAAAGCAAAACAAGAAGTCAGAGAGAAGTTTCTCCTTTTATGAAGTGCGGTTCCCTGACCTAAATCAGTCTTTGTCTTTGAGTCATTTTATCTTACTCCCTATTTAGTGGACTGGTTGCTACTATGGCAACCACCCATCCTGCTCTGCAGACATAGGTACTATTCCTTGATACACTTATGTTCTCTCACCAAATATACTTTGTACAAGTTCAAAATCAGAAAATATCTGGGAAATTAATTTGCTTTGACAATGCTTTTATCTAGGTTATAGTATATTGCAAAGATAAAATAAGACTGAAAGTGTAAAGTAAATTTTGCATTAATCCCACTAACGGCATGCTCAAGGATCAGTACAGGGAACTTGGTTCCCCACATTAATTTTTCTTATCTAGGTTTAGTAAAATATCAGCTCCATCTCAAACCTGACACATCTCAGAGACCTAAGGAAAGCTACTCCTATAGTTATAAGAAGATCCTAGGCAGTCCATCTCGTTTGGAAGAGGAGAAAATGGCATGAAAATAATCGTATTTAGTGGCTGCTGCTGCTGCTGGCTCATTCAGCTATAATGTAGAAAATTGGTGACATAGCCCAGAAGGGGCTGTATCAGTCTTGAAAACCTGCTGTTAATGAAGGTCAAATGACAGGGGTTTGTGGGTTTCTGGCAAAGAGTTATCAATGCTCATATCATTACAGGCAAATGGAAGGTGTCTGGTGGGAATAGGCCATCTGAAAAAAAAAAATCTTTCAGATATTCCCTCGACAGGATGTTTTCTTTCATCCCACAAATTTCAATAGCACTCTGCATGACTGATACAAATGGGTATCACAGGAGACATAGAGCTCTCCCACACTGCTTTTATAAGAAAATCCTTTCTTTCCTCAGTATTTCATGGTTTGGACTTGTAGTCAGAATTTTATTGGCAGACAGGGCTAAAAAACTCTGTAGAATATCAATGGGAATGAAACTAGAAGGGGTGTCTGGATATTATATTTTAGGCAGTAGAGATTTTAAATGGAGAAGAACCTAGTTTGTATTTTTGAGCCTCCATCCTCTACAGCTTTTAAGGACAAAAGAGATACTTTTTTTTCTATTAAGCTATCAAAGCTCATATACAAATCCCCTGAAACTACGAGTTTGTATTTATATTTACAATAATTTTCTACAAAGGTAGGAATACACTATTTTCATCCTATACTCAACCTCTTCAGAGATTCATTGCTTTCTTTGGCATAAATTTGACAAAAGCATACTTTTCTGAGGAAATTTTAAATTTTGCATCCCTTTCCTGGGATGCAAAAAGCCACACACACACAACAAAAAATATCCCAGAACTTCTAAACAGAGCAAATTGAAACTCCACTAATACAATATAAATAACATCCCTAGGGGAAACTCTCAACCCAACTTGTAAGAAAATATTTTGTAAAGCCTTCCTCAGTGAAAATATGAGGATGGACTGATACTTGTACAGTGGTTTTGTCATGGACAAAAAAAAAAGAGGAGCTAAGAAAGTTAAAGCTGACAGACTCAAAGGCTGGGGGTCTCTAGTGAAAATCTAGGTGCACTTTGATTGATAAATGTCCAAAAAAAGGCTGAAACTCATGTTCTTCCCTTTCCCTGTCACCCAAATAACACACAGCTTAAAAAAGCAAAGAAACATACAGAGAGGTAGGGGGAGAAAAGGAAAAAAGTCAATATTCCCCTTTTTCGATAAAGAATCAGCATCCTCTGGATCAATTGCCAATGGATGTCCAATGTATCCATGGAAGAACAGGACACTGAGTGAATTTATTGTGGGAATTTACCCTTTTCTAAAGTGGGATGAAAAATAGTTACACATTGGTCTGCAAAGATCATTGCATGTGTTTCCTCAAATCCAGAAAAGAATTGCTAACAGACCAAGTGCTGGCAAATATATGAACCTGGTGGCCTGGGCTGGCTTATTTAGGCATCCACAATTCAATCATCTTAGTAAGATTAGACTTACTTGATCATTTGTTGCATGCATATGAAAGCACCTGTCCATTCTATCTGAAGTAGCAGCAGCTAAAAAGTGGTCCAGGTAGAATATCTGCCAGTGTTCCCTTCAACCAGCTGACCTTGCACCACATGAGACCATGTGATTTCCCTTTCACACCAAAACACCTGCAAAAAAGGATTTTTTGTTCATTGAACAAATCAAGATACAATGCAGAACAAAGATGCCTGAGCAAGACATGGCTTTTCAGGCCAATAAGGTAAGAGTCATCCTGAACTATCAGGTGCAGAGAAATACGGTAAAACAGAGAAAGAGGAAGTATGTGTATAAGGGGAGCAAGATCTGTGAGCAACCATCTGAACAGGATGAAGTGAGAGCAAAGGAGAAGCAATAAATCTCACATAGAAGGAGCCAACACAAGTAGGCAATGGGTAAAGGCGACAGAAGATGCTTCAGTTTAAAGGGGTTTAAAGAGGTCTCAAGGGTGGTTGGAGTGAAATAGGCAGGACAGGAAGGTATGTCAGTAACTGAGATGAGAAACACATAGAATGAAAACATTTGCACTATGATTAGAAAACGCAAAGAAAATTGTAGTGAGAAAAAAAATTCAGTACATAGGCTTACCAATAATGGATCTTCATCACAGTGATAGAGCAAAATATAAACATAATGTGCACTGGGGTATGCAATGTCAGATCTGCAGCAATGGGCTCTGCTGTGGTGTCATCCAAAAGTTATTGAAATTGCTGGGCTGACTGTGGGGGTGCCTTAAAGACTTCATCACAGCTTCTTGCTGTGCTAGGTGACACACTCCCAAGGCATTTATCTGCTTTTTGGTGTAACTCAGAAGAAGACCTGACTGTGAGTTAAAATGTGCACATCTGTTATCAGGTTCAGGCAGACGAACTCAGCCAATTGAGAATATAAAAGCAATGACAGGGAAGTATGTTTTGAAAAGGCACTTGGTAGATTTGGACAATCACAGTATTAGAATTTAGGCCAAGGCAGGGATTGCCTTATTCACAATATAGGCATTTTTATTTGTCATTTCTGTGATGCTCTGCATTCATATAATTTTTTTTCTACATTTTTTACTCTTTTTTTTGTTTGGTTTCATTCGGTTTGTGTTTTTTGTAGTTGGTTTGGAGTTTTTTGGTTTTTTTGTTTGTTTGTTTGTTTTGGAGTGGTTTTTTTTGTTTTTTGGGGTTTTTTTGTTTGTTTGTTTTTTTGTTTTTTTGGTTTTTTATTAGCCTGTCCTGAAATCTCATTCAAAGTTTACAGGTACTTTTCCTAGAACATTCATATATACATCACACATATTAATATGTCACACATATTATATGTTATATGAATTTACACTCGCCCAGGACAGGTTATGGACAGGCATTAAGTATTTGGATTATAATTGTAAAGTCATTAAAATTGTCAAACTACAAAGATTATTTGCTGTCAAATAGCTTACCAGCAACAAAAGTATACCACAAAAGAACTCAACCAACCAACAAAAAAGTGTAATCAGGTTCATCCAGATGATGTACTGAACGGAAGGGAAAGAACTCATCACCAAACTACTTCCAGAAAACTCTTAGGTACCTTATTTAGGATGCCTGCACATAAAACAACTTCAGGGCTTGATGAAAAATAGATCTAGGCACTTCAATATTTTGTCAAATCCAGTGATTCTGCCATTCTAACCAAGATTGCAAGAGATGAATTTTCTCAGTCTACATCTTGCATTTCTATTCAATGTAGCCACTTGACCTTGAAGAAGCTTTGGCAGCACCTCTCATGCACACAAACCCATAGACAGGTCAGCAATTCATCCTCCAAGAGCTGCGTGTCTGTGTGTGTGTATGTGCACATCTCTTTCTCATTCTTACTATCACTTGAGAAGTGTTGACCCAGTGTTTCTGTACCATTTTTTGACACAACTACAAAAACCTTTTTGCATGATCTCTGTTGTGCCTACACAGCCATCTATCACAAAGGAATTCACTAACTCTTTGCAGAGCTGTCTTATTGCTGAACTAACATGCCTGTAACTGCAATTTTATCCATAATGAATCATATCTGTATCCTTTCTTTGCACACTCAAACCCAGAATAAGTGTGGCAAGAGTGAATTAGTGAGTGACAAAGAATTCCCTGGCTGCCACAGTGCAGGGGACTTGGATACCTGAGGCAGACAGATGGCACACTGCCCTGTGCTAACTCACTAGTTTTACTCCTTCACTACTTGTGCACAATTTTTCTGTCTGTATAAAAGGAAAAATTAGGTTAAAAGTAATTCACACATGCTTCACACGTGAAAGTCTAGATCAATCAGCCTTTCATATATATTGCAGCCTCCATTACAATGGAAACATTAACTTCAGCTTTTGAACACTTGAGAGCTTACACAAACTCACAGAAAAATAGCCATGCAAAATCATGTTGGGTAGTCTTTCTGTAATATTATATTCCACCTCTGATACAGGTAGGAATTCTGTACTTTGAAGATGCAAGATTTATTTTTTTGTAGATTAAAAGATTTACTAGTCAATCTCCAGTGCAAGTTCTGCACACATTGCAGGGAATTCTTCTGAGCTTAATTCTTCAATTGCAGATTTTATGAAAATCCTTCAGAGGCAGGTGGCAGCAGAAATTCACTGAAGAAAAATGTTATAAAAGAAACATCACCCAGAGAAGTGTGGAGAAGGCATGCATGGCTTTTTGATTTTGTGGATGGATGCTTACCTCCATCAACACTGCTTCAGAAGGAAGTTTGCATGGGCATTTCATGAACATTTGACAGGACACAAGACATTGTTGTAATTAATTTTTTCTAGGTCTAGATTCATAAAAACAAGAAAAACAGCTTTCAGATTCAGTTAGAAAACTCAATGGCCAGGCTACATTACAAGAAAATTTGCCACAGTTCCACCCTGTGAATTTTTTTTCTATTGCAAAAGCAAAGTAGGGGAAGTCCTAAATTACTTTCAGAGTTGTCATTATAAACTTTGCAAAAGAAGGTATCACTATTATCAGCTGATACCTTGCCAATTTTTTTCATCTCAGCAATGTTCCTGAAGATGTAATCTAAATCTCTCCTGAAACAGGTATCCACTCTCCAGAAAATGGATTGAGAATACATATGCCCAGCCCACTTAACATGAAGTATAACCACATACAAAGGACAGAACAATTTATTTGTAAATTTCTGTGCATATTATTTTCTCAGTAAGGTACTATTTGAAAATTAGGTATACAAATACAACCCAAATTCAAAATAGAAGACTTAAGCTTCACTTGGCATTTGGCTCCTTCTGAATTTCTGCTGAGTTTCTTCTTCAACCAGAGATTGCTTCTAGAATATCATCTTACTGGCTTTGTTTCATGACACATCATGTTCTTGGTGGCCAGACACCAAACTATCTTTCAGTTATGGTGCCATAGATCTAATGCAGCTTCAGTGAGCACTATGAGGTTAATCCAGTATATACAAAGTACTGAAATTTAATTCAGTCCCCAGACCACAAATAAAAAGATGAAAAGTTTTTAAAGTTTCTATTAACAAGTGAACTTGAAGACTCTGTCCTATTGTCAAAGACAGTGTATGGAAACAAACAGTTCTACAACACACGAATTTGGCAAGCTGAAAGGAAAAATATTGGCATTTACAGAAGGCAGCTGGAAATTATTGCAGTTATGGGTTTCTGACGAATCAATTATGTTCTGGAAATGGACAAATACTAGTTTATGAGACATGTTCTGCAGTTTTGGAGTTGTTCTTCAGTCCCCTGAAATGCTGCTCTGCTGTACCCTGCACCTGTGAGCCACTGTTTCCACAAGGTGTGTCACAATGTCCAGAAGGAGGAGGGCAGAATATTTTAGTTGTGGGACAAGATAGACAAAATAGGTAAGGTGGCTTTGCAAAGAAACAATGGCAAATTGGTTGAGATAATGAAACTGGAATCTATAAATTCCATACCTAATTCTTTAAATTTCACTGGGTCTGTTTAGCTCATGAACTTAAGATAGCTCAGTGGAACCAATTTCACAGGTCAAGTCATCTGAAAGCAATTCAAAATCTATGTTGTCAATTCCAGCAGAAAACTGATCAACTAAATATTAGGAATGGAAACTACAAAATAATTTTTTTTTCCCCAGGAGAACAACCTGTTTGACTTACCTGTAGATCTTGCACCACAAGAACATGAGGCAAAACAAAACCACTACTTTTATTGGCCTATTCCCATTCTCACAGAATCTACTCAGAAGAACCCATTCTTTTCTTCAAAGTATAGATTATCAAGCTTGAAAGAAGTATTAAAATATATACAGAATCCATTAGGTTTCCATATATGGCATACTATGTTTTTAAGGGCCTCACCCGTGTCTTTTTTTGTGCTAACATCATTATTTTGCAAAGGTTTACTTCAGGAATACTGCTTGCATCTCAGAGCACTTTTCATCCTCCCATATCCTATTAATATGATAATAATTCCAAACATACTGAGTATGCAAGTAGAAGCTTTTATTTGCTGAAGCATATGATATAAAATATAGATAAGTGAGCACGTAAACACAGTCTAAAGAAAAACATTTTCAAATTTCTTAACATTCTTTACATTTGGGAGAACCTAGCAGAAGTGATAACAGTCTGGTTCCCCATTAAATAAAGAAATAATTATTCAAAGTCTCAGATATAATTATTCAGCTGCTTTTCATAAACTCAACACCTTTCTGCTGTGTGTTGATTTACCTCCAGTATTTTACAGCAAGTACCTGGCATCTTTCTGCTACAAGATTAGGACTTTTTAGTGCTGAGTGGAAAAAGAGAATTGTAAGACAAGCTATTATTTCATGTTTCTTTTGGTGTTAAAAATAGGGTTGTTTTGCACCTATGTAATTGGTTGAAGGCAGTAGGAGTCACCAAGTCAATCAAAGAAAAATCACAATGGAGTTTTCTAGCTAATCAGTTGGTCCTTGTTACACAGTTTTCATGCACAACATCCCATCTAACAGAAATCAGCAGACAGCAATCAGTGCAGGAATAAGGTACAGGACTTTAAAGCTGTACTTCAGCCACCAACGCAGCCCTTGCCTCGTACGTGACAAAGTTTGGTGCCTAATCATAAACATCATGCTGGTTACAAAATCAAACACTACTTATTGG
Source organism: Pheucticus melanocephalus (assembly GCA_013398405.1). Lineage (NCBI taxonomy): Eukaryota > Metazoa > Chordata > Aves > Passeriformes > Cardinalidae > Pheucticus > Pheucticus melanocephalus. The sequence continues at coordinate 622,884 of VZSJ01004474.1, forward strand.
GACACAGCTCTAGTACTTTTATGCATAAGGTATCACCCATTAAAAGGACTCTAGAGAGTTACAGTTAGATAAGGCAAGCAATGTATATCATGTCCATGCAAAGACATAAGAGGACAACAGCTATCCCAGCTTGCATCTAATGTCTCACAAAACTACCATCTAACAGAGGATAGGTCCATGTTAAGCACAGCCATGCTTCTATTTGTCTTGGATTTGTTAGGACCTCCTAAGAGAGATCAGAAGGGGTATGCAGGGGGATAAATCTTGGAGTGCTGCAGCATCCAAGATATAATGTCCACAAGAATCAAACATTTCTGCTGTCTAAATCTGAGTTCAGACAGCTATTACAGAGCACATATTTGCAAATATGACTGTCACAGACATCTTTCATGAAAAATCCTTTCTTAGGATTTCTGAGACCTGCAGTTTCAGCAACAAATGCAAACAATGATTATCTGCTGCTGTGGAATGCAACAGGTGCATCTGTGATTGGCCCATCTTGTGTGTTTATAATTAATGGCCAATCAAGGACTGAGCTCTCTGGGACAGAGTCGGAGAGAGCTCCATTGTTATCATTCTTCTCTATTCTATTCTTAGCTTAGCAGCCTTGAGGAGAAACCTTCTCCTTCCTTTTCTTTTTAGTATAGTCATAATGTAATATATATATATCATAAGATAATAAATCTAGCCTTCTGATGGAGTCAACACTTTTGTCTCTCTCATCCTGAAAACCCTTGTGACCACTGTCACATGTGACAGTACTAATAATCACAACTTACAGGTTGCTTACTGGAGCCCAACACAATATGACTGTGCTCATCTCCAAACCCGAACAGCTCGGCAGTGAAGTCACCCGAGATGACAGATGGGCTCTGCTTGGTCTTACTGAAGACACCAATGTCCAGCACCACCTCATGTCACACCATGGCCATTGGCAACCAGAGGGAAAAAATGGCAACCATGACACCATGGCAACCAGAGGAAAAAAATATTGGTGTGGAAAAGTTTCTCTGCTCACCAGAAGGGGGGACCCCTTCTTTCCCACATGGTGTGTAAGACATTCCTATTGAAAACTCTCAATTCAGTTCTGCATAGCAGTGAGAGAGAGAAGCATCACAAACAGACACCACTGCAAGGGTGTGCAATCTGCATCTGCAAACACAGGTATGCCTTAAGCAAGCCTTGGTAGACAAGACATGTTTAAGTTTGCATATCTTTGGAATACCTACCTACCTACATGCATACAAAAGATTTCTGTTCTCTACGGTTTAACAAGCCAATATCAATTTGCTATAAAATCAAAAGCCAGGGAAGTTTGAATTAAGTTTTAAACATTAGGAGTATTTTTTACATCCCTACAATCTAGAAGAATAAAGGTTTTTAATAGTATTTTAGCCTGCAGGACGTAGACTCAGTTTTTCCATTCATTGACTATTATTTGCACAACAGTGGCAAAAAGTTGAAAATGGAAGGAAAAAACAAGAATCACTGAGACAGTGGTAGCAAGTGAAACTATAAACTTTTCATTGCAATAAAAAAAATAAAATAAAATAAAAATAATTGGGAGGATAACAAGATTTAGGGACTTTAGTACATAATGTTTATTTAGGTCCAGGAAATCAATGTAAGTGAATCTTAACTACTTTAAATGGTGCTGCAATGGAAAACAGTAGCTTTTCTTCCACAAGGAATTCTAGGCCCAGAAATTAAATTTGAGGTGAGACTTTTCATTGTCTTTTCTTTTTGCAGTGAGAAGAAGCCAGGAAAGCTGTTTGGGTGAAATGTAGATGCAAGTTAAAATTACAGAATGTGGTTGACTTAATATGCTTATCAAATACACTTCAAAAAATGTTTCAAACAAAAAAATTCTGTAAATAAATATAATCTCCAGATAATTTTCCATGTTATGTGATTTATTTTTACATAAAATATGTTTGCTGTTGCCAAGTTGCAAGAAAATAAATAGGCTATGAGGGTATTTGTTTTGTGCCAATGGGTGGATGAATGCACTTCTTGAATCTCTATTTAGTTGCAAAAATGGGGCAACAAACACAACTGTGATGTTCATCATGATCAAATATAGGCCTGAAATTCCAGAACACCTTAGCTAAGATACTTTAATAGTATAGAAATCTCAAATTCTCTGTGCAGCATTAAGCAGCATTAAGGTGATGCGTGAGTAGGAGGAACAAAACAAAGTACACAGCAAAAGGACTGACAACACCAACCAGTCAAACAATTGGCACTCTAGTGTCTTTCCTGGAAAATTTGTTTGTACAGCATTCCTGTCTCTTTTTATTTGGTTATTGCAAATCTTCTTGAAGTTGCCTTTAATGGCATCTGTGTTTGTTCGAACAATTCATCCTCATCAGCACCTTTCTGCAGCTTTAGCAGCTCTAAATTACAGCATTTCTCCTTTCTGAGGGACCAGGGCATACAGGAAATGGCAACTGTGCAGCTGAAAGTGCTTTTCACAACAGGGTCCTAGAATTTGTGCTCATTAAACTCTGGCATTTGGTCACTCGCTTGCCTTTTTGACCATAATATTCTGTTTAGTAAGGTCACCAGAGGGAAATGACAGTAATAGTCTATAATAGTTTCTAATTGTCTAAGATGTACACAGCTTTCTCCTACTAGGAAAAAAGTGTCTGCCAATTTCTGCATAGATACTTGACCTTAATTTGGTTTGACTTTTTGGCATACACAACAAGCACTTGTTGCATCCTCAGTGTTGCTCTTCATTTCAGAACAACATAAAATCTTACTGCCTTGAAGTTTTCTCACATCTGATGACATGTTTTGTTCAACACTTTTTGCAGTAATGTCCATGAATCAGGCTGGTGCTTTCCAAACAAAACTTCTGCTGGCATCAAGACAGGGACTCTCATATATCAAGCATACATACCAAAATATATCAAGTAGAGGCTGGAAATGGACAGAACTTACCAAGAAACTAGACAATATTCTGCTCCATGTTCCTAAGACAGCTGTCTCCCACAAGTGTGACTGCTCACAAATACACATTTTCTATGACACCTACCAGAATCTCAAGAGACAATTCAAGGCTAACTCTCCATTTAGCAGAGATTTATGTCCTATTAATGAATTTGAAAGCATGTAAAAAAAAAGATTCATCTTTCTTCTCTGTGTAGCTGAAGCCTTGTTGGCATCTCTTTGTACTTCACCCATGGTGCTGAAAGCAATTAGGCTAACACACACCTCTTCCTACAAGTGTCTCCTACACAGACTTTTCCTACAGGTAGGATTGTGGAAGTTTGGAATAATTAACAGCTCTGCACTATATTCAGCCTATATAATCTTGGAAGGAGGTTTTTCCCTCTTGGTGCTACATGCCATATTTTCAGACATTCTGATCATCTACACTCTGCAAGAATAAGCTCACCTCAGTGAGCCAGTGCATTACTGTACCTACAACTAAATTTAAAATCACTTCTAGTACCAGCATTTTCAACAGCAAATTTATTCACTAGTTCAACTTCAACATAAATTTAGCTTCCAGACTGAAGCACAGTCCTCATCTATTCTACAGCTGTCCATTGCTTTCATTTTACATTAGTTGATAGTGATATTTCTCATTCCAGCAAAATTTTGCCAAATTTATATAGTCCTTTTAAATTTTCTTGCATGTTTTGTGAAGCATTCTTTATCTTCTTCACTAAACAGGTTGTCAAGCCTTGAAGCAGCCTGCCCAGGAAACCAGTTGAGATATTCCCCTGGAGATACGTGAAAAACCTGTAGACATGGTGTTTTAGGAACATGACTTAGTGGTGGTCTTGGCAGCTCTAGGCTGAGGTTAGACTTAGTGATCTGAGTGGTCTTTTCTCACCTAAGTGATCCTATTATTCTGTCAAAGTTGTCTTAGGAATTAGGCTCCTTTCCACACAGAAGGGGAACTCTGCATCTTTCATGAGCTTCAGACATGAGAAAGGTAAGATTTAGGCCTTCAAGTTTTGAACAACTCATGATCTATCTCCTACCACAGTTTCCTCTGCTCCAGGAAACATCAGTATCTGCCAAAGAAGTGTCCCAAAAACATATCCCAGGCAACACATATTTTAGAGGGCAAGGAAATGCTGAACTTGAGCTCTCATTTACTTACCTACCTGCACAGAGCCTACAAAGAAAATAGAGAAACTTTTTACAAGAGCATGTAGTGACAGGACAAAGGCAAATGGCTTCAAACTGGAAAATAATAGGTTTAGATAAGAAGTTTTAGGAAAAAAATTTTGGCTGTGAGGCTGGTGAGGCACTGGAACAGATTGTCCAGAGAGTTTGTGGATGCTGTATCCCTGGAAGTGTTTAAATCCAGGTTGGATGGAACTCTGAGCAATCTTTTCCAGTGAAAGGTGTCCCGTCCCACAGCAAAGTGTTTGGAGCTACATGACCTTAAAGGTTCCTTTCAACACAAAGCAGCCTATAATTCTATGATTCTATGATTCTTGGCTCTGGTTACATGCTTCTTCCAGTCCCAAGTTCAAAGACTATGGATAAGCTGACACAGTGTAAAATTCCCCTGTATTCTCTGATATGACTGGTGGCAAAAATAGAGATAGAAGAGGTTACTCAGTATTTCATAACTTATCTCATTTTGGGATAATGTATGAAGCAGTCCTACTAACTAGAAATATGTTGAGGTGTTACTGGGTCTAGGGTCTTCAAAGAGCCACAAGCAGTTGTGGGCTGCTATAAAGTTGTTTATTGCATGAATACATCAGTCTCAAAGGCAAAGATTTCAAGGTGCTAAAGTCCATGCAAAAGCTTTCTGGCACAAAGTCCTAAGCTGGAGCAGCACCTGCAAGGCTGCTTTCTGGTATGGGGTGCCAGGTTCTGTGCAGGAGCAGCAGCAGCAGCAACAATTGTTCTCAGCACAGAGTCCAATGTCCCGGGCAGCTGCTGCAGTAGGGACCGCAGCCTTTCTTTCTTTCTTCTTTCTTCTTCTCTTCTTCTTGTGGTTGCTGATGTGTTCATGCTGTGATGGTCAAGGATGCTGATGAAGCTTGTAACCCACTACAGGGCTTTTTATTTATAAAATATCCTATCAGCTAAAAACAGTATTCTAAAACATTCTTTCTGAACTGATCTGAACTTGATTCTAATGCGCAAAAGTAGTACGAAAGTAGTGTCAGTTCTTACCTAAAAATCTATGTATATATCTATTTATGTAAATGTACTGTTTTCTTACTTAAAATTTACATGAACAAGTTTATCTATTTATGTGAATAGTTATATCTATTTACGCATGTACTTTTATCTATTTTACTGTTCTAGTGACAAGATTCTGCTATGTTTTTGTTATGACTAGGGCTAAGTTGCTGAACTTTAAACGAGGACTTAGGGCCTTCTCTAACTAGCATACTTTCTCAAGGCACTTAAAATATATTTCCACTTACTTAAAACCTAAATCTTAAACTTAAACTTACTTAAAACTATAGCTTACACTTCTATTTACTTAAAACTTAAACCTACGCTTCTACTTCATATCTATGTGGCTTAATAAATCTTAATTTCTCTAAAAGCTTTAGATAATTTATCTCCCTCTCTGAGGAACTCAGAGAGGCTTGCATTCCACCATAAATCTAACCTTGAAATCTCAAAATTGCCCTTGAATACTCTTGACAGAAGTATGTGACAACTTAGAATTGTATCACAGTGTTGATGCACATTAAATTTTGAGGGTTTTTTCCCATTCTTTTCTGCTGGTTTCAGTTGTTTGAAAGAAACACTACTATGTTGTAGTCTATGAGAACACATTCATGACTTCCTTCCCCTCCTGCAGGTTTTTTCCCCCAGTTAGGAAACACTGAAAAATTGCCTTAGATCATGACAGTAGTTTTGTCAAAATCTAAGACACTGAGCACTTCTGTAGAGAATCTACAGGTTTATTGATGGTATGTGCTGTCTGAATTCCTAGACCACAAGCAGTAATGCTATCAATATATCAACCATATTACTGATCAAGATAATCAGAGGGAATATGCTGCACAGAGAACCCCATTTGCCTGGCATTGCACTCTGACATCAATGCTTTTTAAATAATCTAAATACTACAAATTATAGCAATATCAAGACATGAGCATTCCATATTCTGCTTCAAACTAGCTTTAAAGTCCTGAAAAGAAACTCACCCTTCTTTTATTTTTTTTTTAATTGTCATTTTCTTTAAAGACAGAAACATATGAAACAGTGTTGAAAGCATTGGAGCATAAAACCTGAACTTCTGACATGGTCTTCAAAGCCATCCTGTACAAATCAGACCACTGGAGGCAAAGAAACTCTAGTCCAGCCAACCAAAGGCAATCAAATTCCTTATTCTTATACAAGCTCACTTAAAAAATGAGCCACTTTAGGCAACTGACAGCTGCAGAGGAACTTCCATTAAATTACTTGAATTTTCAAGGAATGGCCTACATAGGATTTCAACTTATTTTAGAGTGCTAATGTCATTTGAAAGATACTATTTACTTGAATGTCTCCTAAATAAAAGCTTCCTATCAAAGAGCCATCAGCAGCAAACACATCATAGAAGGTCAGGTGAAAAACTGCACATTTGAAAACCTGTAGTAGTAATCCCAAAACCTGTGTTTCCCTTCAGATGACAGATGGAGCATTTTCTAACTCTAAATCACGGTGTGTGGATGGAGACATGCAACCAAGATCAGTTGCTTGACAGAGTCTTGACAATTCACACATTTTCTGCAACATCACTGTTAAGAGAGCATTTTTCCATGTATTTTTTCTCATATTCATTGTCTGGTCACACCAGTATCTGTTTCCCAATCTGAACAGTTTCATGGTGTCTAAAAGTTTCTGTTCCTACAGCTGCCAATTTACAGCAAGCCTTGGCCTGCAATAAAACAACAATTACCAAAGTGAAGGTGGTTATAGATGTCTGGAAGCACTGGGGATGAGAGGAAATAAAACAGCAGATGCTCTAAGTTCTGCACTTCCAGCATGCATCCCTGAGCCACTTTGCCTGGCCTCCTCCCTGCACAGAAACACCACATTCAGCTCTGCTGCATGGTTGGATTGTGTGCATGAGGGATTTAGCACCACAAACTGCACAAGCCCTACTCAGGCAACACAGAATCCTGTCCTTTTTATTCCCATGTGGGGGGTTTTTCTTGCTTTTTTTCTTTTTTTCCTTTTTTTCCTTTTTTTTTTATTTTTTAGGCTATTCTTATTGGCATAAGGAACAGAAAATCCCATACTAATCACTTTGAAGGCAAAAATAGCACCTAAACATCCCTTTGATAAACTCAGTTGGCTGCCTTCTACTTTATTACTGAAGAAGTTTTGTTGTTCAAAAAACATACTTTTTTTTAAGGTGACATGTAAAGCATTACAAGCCAGGTACATAACACTCCCAGACAAGAAACATCTACCCCAAGAAGCATAACAGCTTAATTTTACTGGGGTGGATGTTTAATTTGGTGTTTGGTTTTGTTTTTTTTGGTTTGAGTTTTTGTTATTGCTATTTTTTGAATGTCAGAATATAGCTCAGAACCACTGGCTTGAAACAGGAGGATAAACCTCATGTAATTATATAAATCTAAGTTTTTCTAATTTTAATTGCCTGGGGAGAATTATGTGCTAAAGTGAGACTTCTTTTTGGTATGTTTGTGTTTTGGATATTAGCTGATAAAGATTACATATTTGGACAATAATCCTCATATTAAAATTTCAAAACTTTGCAGGAGAGTTTACTTAAAATCAGGAAACCATATTTAGTCAACACTGTTTATGATCCTATGTGCCTCTGAGTACTGTGGGACTGAGTACTTTTTAGGGTAAAGTGTGACAAGACAGTGGAGTCAAGGAGCAAGTGAAGGTTCTAGTAAGACTCCAAGGTTGTGTTGCCCTGCCATTACAACCTAGATTTTGCTACTTTAAATTTCTTTTTCAAGGACATATGCTATACAGTTTTCACTGAAAGCCAAAATAATTGATTGTAGCAAGCTCTACATAATGAACCTGGCAATAAAACCTTTGCAGCTCCAGACAGGGACTGAATTACTTGGGTCTGGAAGCCACATGGACCTGGCAACATCTGGAAACCCTGAGTCCTTGGAGCCTCATGCCTGCAGCCAGAGGACTCCAAATGTTTCCAGCACAAGACCTCTCATCAGTGGAGGCACCAGCTCAGTCTCAAATGCTCTGATGCTTTGAGATGTTGCCAAAATTTGGAGGAAGAATGATAGCACAAGTTGACATTTCTTACCGCTGAATTGTCCAAAATCAGTGAAACTGAACTCTGAGATAGAAACACCATCAGGGAACATTTCTCTGTTTCACAGCTCTTCTTCCTGAAAACCAGGGGATTTCATAAAAGCCTTCATGAGGCCTTGACAACATATATGTCTATTAAATTGCTTTTCCTTTTACAATGCTGTGGGCCAGGAACCACAGGGGTCACTACCAATTGTCCCCATGGTAATTTCTTCCTCCCCACAAACCTCTCCAGTTTATTCACCACTAAAAGCCAGCAACCCATGCAATATTAGTCAAGAAAAGTAAATTTCACTCTGAGAAAATGCGAAGATTGGAAATTGAAGTACCCAAAAAACAACTTCCTATTTATCCTGTAATTATGCACAGTTGCCTCAAATACCCTATCTTTACCCTGCTCTTGTTGTTGTTAACAATATGGCTCAATCTGTCTTTCCCTTGCCAGACATTTAGGGGAATTGGTCTGATAGCAGCCTTGGAAATTTTATTCCAGTTTCCAAATGGAAATTGGATAAACTGATAAGACCTTTTTTTCAGTTTAAGGAGTTGTGAAAACCTTGTGAACCTATACTCAAGTTAAAAATAGTAACTTGACTCATGAAATTGCATATCCTCCTGCCTTATCATTATCTTATTTCTGCCCTCTGCCTCTCAAGGATGTTAACAAACAGATGTCTTAATCCATGACTACACTTTAATTTGAGAGCCAGCCTGGTCATAGAAAGTGTCTCCTGGTTTTGGCTGGAAAATAAAATCTTCTTGGTGCCAGCTACAGTGCTGTGCTTTGGATTTAGTGTCAGAATAATGCTGATTACCCACTGATATCTTAGTTGTGAGTCAAGGACAGGTCCATGTCTCATTCTCTGCCTAGGAGCACATGCACAAGAAGCTGTGAAGGAACAGCCAGGACAGCTGACCTGAACTGGCCAAAGGGATATTCCACACCACAGAACATCATGTCCAGTGTATAAATTGAGGGGATTTGCCCAGGTGCTACCAATTGCTACCTGGGGATGGGTTGGACATCAGGCAGCACATGGTGAACAGTTCCTTTGTGCAGCATTTTTCTTTCTTGGGTTTTATTCTCACACTGTCCTCCTCATTGCTGTTGCTGCTACTATTAGGATTGTTGTTATTGTTATTACTATTATCAACATCACTATAGTATTAATAATAATTAGTTGATTATTTAGTTGATTTTTGTTTCAAATATTAAATGCTTCTTATCTCAAACCCTAAGGTTTACCTTTTCTTTCCAATTTCAATAAGCTGGAGTTAAACCAAAACAGAAAGAAATAACTGGAAGCCAGGCAAAGGGTGTCCTGCCTCTGTTTCTCCAGAGAAAGAAGGGATGGGATTATTCCCTCAGAGCTCCAGACAGAAAGGACTGGAGAACTGAGAAGGACTTCCCAGCTCCCAGGGAAGAGATAAAGGTATTAATGGCCCTAGCAAAAATTACCTTCTTTAAGCTACAGAATTTGCCAAGATAAAAAAATTCCAACTGACTGGAACACAGAGATGTGTTTTGGTCCAGTAACAGTCCACAGAAGGACACAATACTTCTAAAATCTCTGATCATAACCCAAAAATCCTGCCGATGGATAAGGAAATCGGCCAGGGAAGTCGGTTTTCTATAGCTCTCACTTCTACCTCTTTTTCTGAACTGAAATTAGGGGACAATTGTATGAAGTCCTTATTAATCTTATATGTTGCCTCTTTCAATTTGCATATGTCTCTGAACACCAAAATGTCCTCAGGGTTGATGCAGTTACAGCTGTTTGTTTAAGCTGGTGCCGTATTTTCACAGTTCAGCATTGACTCGGAGTGCTTAATAGAGAAAACCAAGAAACAGGAGGAGAGAGATATCTGTCAAAGAGGCTAAAATATAATGACAGCCTACTTCTATCCACAGCCCAAGGATGTTCAGACTCAATACATGTGATCCAGATGTCAGCTGGAGAGTATTTCATAGGGTTGCTACCAGACTTACTCAGAATTAAAATACTGGGGCTTTTTGCAGTCATGGCTTGTGCTTCATGTGTAAGGGTACAGCACAATTTTTCCAAAAAGTTTCAAGAAGAAAACTAATAAAATAATCTATTATAACTTACTGGGGACAGAATGGTATTATGTGGATTTGGCATGGATGTGGGAATCAAAAATCTTGCTCTTAAACACACATCTTTGCAATCATGAACGTAACAGGAAAACCTTAAAGAAACCCTGCAGGAATTCACCAGACACTCCTGACAGTGCATTCCCTCTTCTTCATTGCTCACAGGTCTTCCCCTAAGGAAATCCTTACCAGCAGTTAGTTTCTGAATTTACTACCTGAGACTACACAGCTGCTGAGCTTCCCTGATCTTCACATTCTTCCACTTTTTTATTCTTTTAGATCCTTCATGTTACATATCACAACAGGAAGACAGGTAATTTTCGCATTTATAAGTTGCAATGGCTAATGCACCTGAAACTTTCTCTCTAATCCCTATGTTGCTATTGAATCCATTCTTTGATTAAATATCATGAATGGAAGATGTACACATTCTAATGTTAATAAAATACTGCTTCTCTCACAATCATTGCCATCTAATAGAGGTCATTTGATCTGTTTACAAACAAATGATATTATTTTACACCCTTGGGTAGCATTTTAGTCACAGGGGGCAATTTCATTCTAATTTAATAGAGAGAAGTTATTTAAGTTTTGCCTAACTTAAATACCCATGAAAGTCACTCTTGAGCTTTAAGTAAATTGCATATTGCGAAGAGATGTAAACATGTCTGTGCTTGTTAAACTGTTAAAATTAATGTGTTTAAACTTTATCTACTGTATACAATTTTATCCACTCTCCAAGGATCCCTTAACAGATGCTCAGTTTTAATGACAATTTTTAATGTGTTTCAGAGGAAGTGGAAAGTATAGCATTCCTGATAAAACACACAAATCCAGCCACCCCTACGAAAGTAACTGTAACTCTCATTTATCACTAAAGAATCCTAAACCATCTCATAGTGTTTCTACCTTTAACTCCAGCTACTGTGCTCCATTATTATATAATTATCCATTGAATTCTACATTTATTCATTCATTTCCTTAACTCTGTAACTGGTGTTTCCTTCTTAATTGCTTGTTTGAAAGCAGTAGTTAGAGAGACACTTTGAGATAATGGCCTGCTTATACTGAGTGCTACATATACTAAAAGAGATATCTGAACCTAAAGAATTTACAGACCAGATCACAGGTCTTTCTAAGGATAGTCAAGGCATGCATAGAAGCTGCTGTGATGGACAGTGTGATCAGAAAACAGCATAGCCTTGTATTTGTGAACACACATTGCTGTCTGTATGTTCCTATTAACATCAGGTAAGTAGCTTCTTTCAAAACTGAACTATTACATAGCCGGTAGAACATCTAAAAGCACTCTGCAAATTTCCTTATTGCCCTGGAAAGCAGTCTGATGCATAAAGGCACCAAGGGTTAGCCAACACAGTTGGTGAAAGCCAGTCAAACTGGCAGCACTAAAGCCCTCTCTTTCCACTATCTCAAGCTAAGAAACTCTCCTGAGGAATTTACTGCCTTTGTCTACAAGGCAGGTGTCTCAAGCACAACAAAACAACAGTGGAGTAAGTTGGTCAAGCAAGTACTCAGGCTCCTTTATATTTTCCTTGAATATTCTAGCTCTGTTGGAATAAAATCTGGATGGAATGTGCCTGGGCTCGTCTGGCCCTTGCTGCTTGACCAAGGGCGGTGGCTGTGGTGGTTTCACCTCAGAGACACCTTTGGCTGGCTGGATGCTGCAGCTGGGCACTTGGGACAAGTCCAGGCAAGCAAGAACTCAGGTTTATGTCTGGTGGAAAGGCTTTAGTGGAAAGGAAGGAAAGGAAGTGGTGAAGGAAAAGGAGACGGGTCCTGCTGGAGGGTTTTGATCCAGAGCTTTATTCCTGGCACACAGACCTCTGAACGCAGCAACAGAACAGAACAAAGAGCGGCGGGGTCGCCGTGTCTTTTAACCGCAGGGAGAGGGGGAGGGAAGGGGTAGGGATCCCACCAACCAGGTAAGGAGGGGGGAGTCTCAGGGGACAAATGACACCCGGATGGCCCAATGTCCCCAGGGCTGAGAGGCATCTTTCGAGCTTTGCCAATCACACGATTGTTGCAGTGTGTTGCAACTTCCTGTCATAGACTTCCCATGCCTCCCCAGGTGTGGCAATACCTTTTCCCTTCCCCTCCCCCTGCTGAGAGCTGTCCATTCCAGCAGGGGCGTCCTGTGGTTGGCAGAAGTTCAAAAGATGCCCCTCAGGTCTGGGCTCATTGGCCTGTCCAAGTGTCTTTATCCCTTGAGCCTTTCCCCCTCCCACCTGGTTGATGCCTCACCTGTCCCTTCCCTTCTCCTGCCCCTGAGCTTAAAAGACAGCAAGACCACGTGGTCGGCATTCTAATGGAGCTGTTACCAACATTCAGGTGTCCGTGACCCTGAATAAAGCTCTGGATTTAACCCTCTGTTGGAATCCACTCCTATTTACTCCTCACCTAGCCTAAGGACCTCCTTCAGAGGTAAAGCCTGAGTTCCTACAAGCCTGGACTTGGTTTCCAGCACCCAGCTGCTACATCCAGCCAGCCAGAGGTATCACTGTGGAGAAACACCACAGCAGCTGCCCCTGGCCAAGCAGCAAGGCCCAGACGAGCCCAGGCACGTTCCACCTGATAATATTGGGATTTATTCCTATAC